>JAYESA010000023.1:2070000-2390000 GCA_036927795.1 Iris macrosiphon | reverse complement strand
TTTGAAGGCTGCGAAGGAGGGTGGATGCACGGTGCCAGAGCCGTCGACCCCTACTCTTTGCCTGAGCTCCGGACTCTTCTCTCCTTCTCCATCTCTCTCTCTCTCTTTCTCTTTTTTTACCATTTCTCCGACCTGGTTCGATCTTCCAAATTGTCGACCTTGTTCCCCATTGATAGGGGTCTCTATTTATAGAGTTTTGGTGACAGTGACCACTCCGTAGGTGTAACAACCAAGGAGTGGACAGTACAACACCCTTTTACACAACTATTAAAATAACCAATGCCTACGCATAAATGACCTTTTGAGTGAGCATGTGACACGTGTCCAACTAAGGGGACAAAACACGTATATCTGTTGCGAGGATCACGGCGTAGAAGCCACGTAGGTAGGTATCCCTTGTGTAGTAGAGGTTGGCATAGATGCCAAATGACTGTCACCCCTGGCGTAGAAGCCAAAATAGGCATAGAAGCCGAACAGACGTAGAAGCCGAATGGACATAGAAGCCGAACAGGCATAGAAGCCGAATGGTCGTAGAGACTGAGTGGGCGTTTGAAGCCGAATGAGCATAGATCCTGAATGGGCGTAGAAGCCGCTGCGTACCATGCCAGAGTGTTGATGTGGACGTCTTTGCCGGAATTACGGCTTTCGAAGGTGTAATCAAATCTCTTACAGAGATTTGCCACCATCCTGTGCATTAAATGCGGAGACGTATTTTGAAGGTCTGCAGCCCTTCTGTGCATCCGTCGCAGAGACGTGTCTTGAGGGAAACTGTCACCGCTCTGTGCAATTTGACGTAGAGACGTGCGTTGGGCCCTATACGAAGTGCAGCTTTTGACGTGGCAGGCGGTTTGTCTACTGCGGAGCGTAAAATAGCTCATGTTTGCCTGTGTAAAACAAGGCGGCGTATTCCCTTATACGCGAAAGAGCGGTTTACGCTGGGGGGACTTTGGTAACCGACGGTTTGGTGATATTTTAACCAAATCCTATGCATTAAATGCCGAGATCCGCCATCATATTGTGGGCGCATCCCGAGGGGTCTGCCATCATTTTCAGTCGTCGTCTGGGTAGCCGTGCAGCACTTTTTGTCAGGAGTCAGAGGCCAGGTTCACTGCGTGACTTGACAGATTCATTTCGGGGAAAACGAAGCGTTCCTCGTACGCATTAACGCTGCTTTGAGAGCGGCTGAGTTTTACGCCATAGAGGCGATGAAGAACCCTGTCTTACGCTGGAGCGGCCTGGACGTACTGCACTTACGCGGATGGTCCTTTGAGCTTACACTTCATGTTGTGTTTTAGCAGAAAAAAGCTCTGTTGCACGCTTGATGGCTCTGAAGGCCTCTGTTTACGCGGCTCTGCATCAAGAGGCTGCATAGATCCTTCCAGCGTATTTTTTATGCTTCTATAAGACCCCCTTCAAAGCTTTTAAATTCCTCGGAATTTGAAATGCTTTGAATGAAGCATGAACGGCCCCTCGTAACTCGAAACGTTTCTGAATGGAGCGCTGAAATGGTCGATACAGACTTTATGGCAGCTTTATTGGGGACCGCTGTGATCTCTTTTGCCTATAAAAAGGCTGGGGGGGTGAACCTGTTCTTACCATATTCCAATCACCATGCAGAGATGATCGCCTGAGTTCGTCGGGTCGACCTGAGGAAGAAGGAGATCATGTTCTTCCAGCATATAGGGAGCCAAAAAAGACGGCGTCTTCGAGCAAATGTCCACTGCAACGATGGATCATGGAAGGATATCTTAGCCTCCCTTGCTCGGGATAATCAGCAACTTTGTATGGCGCTGCTCCAAGAGACAGGAAGGGTCGTCTTTGACCACACAGCTTGCAAGTGCTGTCTCCTCTCGTTGCCTCCGGTGACGAGAGTCAGACAGACTCGCTCTGTCCCGGCTTGATCGACGCACGGAACATAGGATCTGCAAAATCTATGCAGGCCCAGTTCTGTATCCGTCCGCCGTTGATCATTGCCATGTCAGTCAGCTTGCGGCAACCGACTGACTGTTGGAGAAGATGGATAAAGAATTGAAGCCCAGCGAGAACCTGTCAGAACAGCTTCTGGGCAATCTTCAGACGATGATGGGAAAACCCTCCTGTCGACGGAGTTTCCCTCAGTTGTAATCATGAAAATGAAAAGGAAACCCTTGTAGATTTGATTTTCCTTATATGTAATCATGACTTTAATCTTTTAATAAAATCGTCTTGCTTCTTCATATGATCATCTTGCCATACGTTGCTGTGAAGTCTGAATATGTCTAGCTTCAACACGTCTGAATCTTTACGCCGACTCTGTAGAAAGAGTGCTAGGTCCTGTCCTTTACGCATAGCGAATAGTCCATAGAACGCTGTAGAGCATTTTGAACATTTTTAGAACTGTCCTGTTGCTAGGACTGAGGGACCGCGTAGAGCTCTGAGCTTCTGATAAACAGAATTTTTTGTTCAGACTTCGTCTTCAAGAATGACTTCCCGAGAAATCCTTGGAACAGGGTCGAGAAATGGCTGTCTAACTGAGTTGCCATCTTTTGATAGACGAGATATTCAGACTGGAGTCTGGATGAACCTCCAATTTTGGACCCGAGAAGAGTAATTTCTCAATGTTTGAACTCTGTATGCTTCGGGTACTTGGGATGCTTTGGGTCAAGAACGAGTATCTTCTGTGTGAACTCTTTGCAATTGACCGCTTTGGGGACTGTTTCGAATATGCGAAAAGTCGTGGAGCGTGAAATCATCAGTCTGTAACCTCTGGGCATAAAATACCATAGAGCGCGGAATCGTAGACTTGTGGTTCCTGAGCGTGAAGTCGTTGGTTTGTTACCTCTCGAGCATAAAAGCTACCGAGCACAAAGGCATCCGGGCATAAAACCATAGACTTATAGCTGTCGAACGTAAAGCTGTAGATTCGTAGCCGTCGAGCGTAGAAAGCTCCTTTAGCATAGGACTGGAGATCTGTAGCTTGTGAGCGTAGAACACCATCGAGCGTGAAATCGGAGACTTGTGGTTTCTGAGCGTGAAGTCGTAGGTTTGTTGCCTCTCGAGCATAAAAGCTACCGAGCACAAAGGCATCCGGGCATAAAACCATAAACTTATAGCTTTCGAACGTAAAGCTGTAGATTCGTAACCGTCGAGCGTAAAAAGCTCCTTTAGCATAGGACTGGAGATCTGTAACTTGTGAGCGTAGAACACCATCGATCGTGAAATCGTAGACTTGTGGTTTCTGAGCGTGAAGTCGTAGGTTTGTTGCCTCTCGAGCATAAAAGCTACCGAGCACAAAGTCATCCGGGCATAAAGCCATAGACTTATAGCCGTCGAACGTAAAGCTGTAGATTCGTAGCCGTCGAGCGTAGAAAGCTCCTTTAGCATAGGACTGGAGATCTGTAGATTGTGAGCATAGAACACCATCGAGCGTGATATCGTAGACTTGTGGTTTCTGAGCGTGAAGTCGTAGGTTTGTTGCCTCTCGAGCATAAAAGCTACCGAGCACAAAGGCATCCGGGCATAAAACCATAGACTTATAGCCGTCGAACGTAAAGCTGTAGATTCGTAGCCGTCGAGCGTAGAAAGCTCCTTTAGCATAGAACTGTTTGATTTATAGCTCCTGAAAAGAAAGTTTCTTCGAGCGTGAAGTTTGCGGATCTGTTGCCTCTGAGCGTAAACTGAGCGCCACCGAGCGTGAGATCGAAGATTTGTTATCTGCTGAGCGTAAAGTCGTAGGTTTGTGGCCTCTCGAGCATAAAAGCTACCGAGCACAAAGGCATCCGGGTGTAAAACCATAGACTTATCGCTTGTGAGCGTAAAACCGTAGATCCGTTGCTGTCGAGCGTAGAAAGCTCTTTTAGCGTAGAACCCGCTGAACCGTTTTGCACGAAAAACCTTTCAAATTCGCTGACTGTCCGTCTTCCAAGGGTAGTGGGCTGACGTAGCATCCAATCATAACCAATCTGCGAGATTTGGTTAGGGTCTCAAGGAGTTCGTCCGAGGATTCGAGGAGTCGATCCGGACTATATATACCCCAAGTTTTTGAGAGAAAAACTTTTTATCTGTCTTCTGCGAAAGAGAGCTTTCGACTGTTCGAGTTTTTCTTCGTTCCTTCTCCGAGCACTTCGAGTCTTTCAAAAATGGCGCCGAAACAAACCCCCTCCGCTAAGAGAAAGAGCATAGGTTCTTCCTCTCATTCTTCTGCCCCAGCGAGGGAGTCTCTGGTCGGGCAAGGCGAGCTTCCCTCCGAGCAAAGTATCCCGCCGATGAGTAGCGCACCCGGCCTTAGAGGTAGAGCCTTCGGGGTGACAAAAAACGACGAAAAATCTTTCGCACACGTTGAACGTGACCGCGCTAGGTCGTCTTCTGTGCTGATAGCCTCTTTGGAGGAAGATGATGCACAGAGGCATTTTCATCTTTTACGCCCATATTTCTAATGTGCCAGCGTAAAGACTCCATATTTTCGTAGCCCTGAGCGTAAAAGCTCTGGCTACCGAAAGTTGGCGTATATCGTAAAATTTGAGTTTTACGCTTGTGGAGGGGACTTTCGGCGTAAAATAACCAAATGGTTACGATCCTGCGTAGAGCACAGACTGTCGTTTTCTTGGTCTGTACGTTTGTGCAAGATCTGTAATGACATATTTCCCTTGCACTTTTACAGTTGATCTGGGCGAGTCTCCACTGGCCGAGGTGATGGGCTCCGCTGTTGGGATGCTGCACTCGAACTACCTGGAGGACCTGTCCCACGTGGCATTTCCTATCTCCGGACCCCAGTATCCTGAGGGAAGGGGGTTTCTGATATCGGTTCAGGGCGAGCGAACGCTGCTGAGCATGATTAATGGCGAGCCCCTGACCTACGTAGACGGAGAGCAGTACATAAAGCCGGCTTTCCTCTTTGGGGATATGATTGACAAACAGTCCCAGACGAGGCCCAAGAGGGAGCCCTGGGTTTTCTCTGCCGGGAATTTGCTTTTGTATTTGCCAACGATGCCGAGGGATTATCCCATCTCGGCCTTCTTCCATGCGACGCATCCCAGGAAGATGTCGTGGATGCTGACTCCTGATCTTCACGGTAAGCCGGGGAAGATCTTTCATCTCAAAGAAGCTGACCGGGGGTCGTTTGTTAGTCGCCCTTCCGGCTTTGTGACGTTGTTCCGGGGACTGTGCCCGGGTAGTATCCCGAGTGAAGACAGCTCGGTGATCCAGCCGGTCCAATTGCCGACTTCTGCAATGACTTCATGGGACGAGGCGGGGTATATCCCAAGGAGAATCCTCGATGTAATGGGTGGATCGCCCCAACAAACTCCCGATGGACATGCTTAGTGGGCTGGGCCTTGAAGCACTTTCGGAGAGAGCTGGAGGTCATTGGGCTATATGCCGCTGTGAGTGCGACGAGCGTCGGGTTGCCTCCGAACCCTAACTTGTTCCTGGTGCTGATGGAGCGGTACATTCCGCTCACTGGGACCTTTGCCACTCCACTGGGGGAGTTGGGATTGGCGCTCCATGAGATGGCAGTTGTCTCGAGACTGCCGATGGGGGATACCCCCTATGAAGAGTATGTTCCCACTAATCGGGAGTTGGGGGATTTGGACCCTCGGGTGGCGGAAGTATATCAGGAGCTGATGTGTCAATACTTCGCGTGCACCGCTTTTTATAATGAGCCTTCTGATTTGGCTCATACCACCAAGTGGATGTCCTACCTCTTCTTTCACCAAGCTAGGGCTGCCAAGTCGGAGAAAGCCTCGGGGGGCAAAATTGAGCCTGTGAATTATTTGGGCGTGCTTAGCGCCCAGGTCGTCGAGGGTCTTATGGAGGAGGCTGCAGCTCCGGATCAGATTCTCGTCGAGGGGGTAGGAAAGTACCCCGAAGGCACTAAGGCCTGTAGGTACTTGAGGCACTATCGCCGGCCTCTGTCAAAGGAAGCCCAGTTGGCTAGTTTCCTCTCCATATGGCTGCGTCGAGTAGTAGTGCCCGGCACAGCGTTCGCGGACCGTAATCACCAGAACATCCTGTGGCCGACAGTGCGCCTGGTGTTCGGGGCAAGACTGGGCTTGCTTCCCGCCATGGTGTGCCGTATACAGGCTGGCTTGAGAGCCATAACTGATGGGTTGCTCGTCGACGAAGCTCAGCGTGAGAGTTTTCCCAGGGTGGAGTTACCATACCTATACTTGATGGGATGGTTAATTCTCCATAATCCCCGGGTGATGTCTCCTGGCCCCGGTAGCAGCTCGGGGGTATATTCTTGCTGAATTACAAGGATTCCTCCTGGAATGTGAACACAGTCTTAGACTGTCGGCTGGTGTTGAACCTCAGCCACGGCTGGAAGATCCTCTGCATTGTCCCCTCTGTTCATCGCAATCAATCAGGGGTGCGGCTTGAGGATTCAGGTGGAGAGAAGACTGACCTTTCCCCGGAAGCTTTTAACTGGTTGGTCTGTATTAGACCCTCCCATCTGCTGTATAGGAGCGAAGACCATTATTTCTTCGAGCCCTACTTGCCAAGTCGGTTTTCCCGACAGTTTGGGTACGATCAGTTGCACGTGGGCAATGCCGTCACCAGCTTTAGGTCCAGGGGCAGACTCATTGATGGAGCCAGAGGGTGGCGGTATTTCCTCATGGGTTGTACAGGGGCAATCTTTATCGTGCCGGTCGTTACAACCTCCACGGAGCTCCGCATTCTCTATTCTTACGCCCAGTTCAATGTGGCGATTAACACCTTCCATCATGATTTTGACACGCGTGGAAGCTTCAGGGTGCCTTCTCCCAAGCCTGGGGGCAGAGTTGACGTCCCCTCGGTTTCTTTTGACGAGGGTGAGGAGTCTGGTACTCTGGATGAGCCTCTGGTGTCGGTGGCGAGGTGCGAAGTGCCTCTGCCTGCGGGGGCTTTGGTAGTCTCTTCTGGGAAACGACGGGCTTCTGCTCCGAAGGAAGTTTCCATTCGTAAGAGGAGGAATGAGGCGGTTGCTCGTCCTCTCCGCATTCTTGGTGTTGAGGCTCCCGGGAATGAGCCTGCCTTTCCCCATATCAGGGATGATTCTTTGGCTGAAGGTTCCTCGCCTTTTAGAGAGGGACCTTCTACAGTTCCGGCCGACGACGTCGGAGAATCCTCGCTAGAGGTCGCTGTCGTGGCTGCTACTCCAGGTAACGGAGCGAGGTTGCCTGTGTGGCCGAGGCAGATGGGAGAGTCTTTCCCGAGGTCAGCAGTGGGAAAAACTTTCGTCGTGTTAGCGAGCACGTCTGGCGAGATTCCAGCTGATGAACCTCGACCGTGTCTCGGTGGAGGCTTGACGGAACTCTTTGTGATGTCGGTCAGCCCACCTCCTTCTCCAGGTATGACGGTTCGCATTGCATCATTAAGGCGTGATTTAGCTACCTCGGGTGCGGATGCATCATATATGCCGTTGGCTCCGGGTAAATATCATCTTTATGTCTCCTTTTAGAAAGATTATCATCATACTGATATTAACTTTCTTGTCCTCTTTTCAGGGGATAGCGCCCACGGGGAGTATAGCATTGAAGCACATTCTGGCTCCGCTCGGGCTCCTGACGATGATACGGAGGCGTCCGGCTTCGATGAGAAAGTGGCTTCGGGGGCCAGTACTCCTGGAGTAGTTTCGTCACCTCAAGAGGAGGATGAACCCGTCGTCGTGACCTTGCCTCTTGTGAGTGTGGCGATGACTTCGACCGCCGTTGTCGCACCTTCTTCGGTCGCGCCATGTGTCGATGCGACGCCTGTGGCCACCTCGTCTGCAATTATCCCTGGAGAGGGACTTGCTGATATTGCGGCCGCTCCCGACGCCCAGTCGGATCTAGTTGCATTGACCGAGCAACATACCAGCCTCTTCTACACCGGTTTGAAAATGATGATATCAATGGTGTTAGCGAAGAGTCTAGATTTCGAGCGCCTGAAGAAGACTTCTCTTGCTTCGATCGGGGTCATCAGGGAGCTCGGCGATTCTGGGGTAGCTGACGCCCTGGAGGCGGTGGTTAATGGGTTAGAGCAACCCATTACCGAATACTCGCAGCTGACTCGGGGCAGCCTCGATGCTGATGTCCAGGCTCAGTTTGACCTCATGACTGCGCGGCTTGCTACAAAGCTGGAAGGCCTAGACAACTCCATCCAGAAGCATAAGCTGGAGATGGATAGGAGAAAAGCTGTCGTAGAAGAGGCTCTTGCTGTTGAGACGCAGTGTCGATCCGAGCATGAAGGGAATGCGGCGAGGGTCTCCAAGCTGAAGGAAAAACTCGCTCGGGCAGAGGAGTGGGCTTCTCAGTCGCTGGCGGGTCTAGAGGTAGCAGCTGGTCGTCTGAGCGTAGCGCGACAGGATTTGGACCGTGCAGAAGCTGCTCGTGCGGGCTGTCTTTGGGCGAAGGCCGATCTGACCCTTACGAATACTCCCGAGGCACGGCTGGAGCAGGCTCGCGCCGACGCCTTGGCTCTTAGCAATGAGAGGATAGCTATACTGGAGCGGCTGATTCGCCATCTGACTACTCCGCCATTATGATGTATCCTTTCCCTTTTTGCTTGCCTAGATGTAATTCTGCCTCCCTTTTGGGAATAAATAAAGGCGACTCCTTTCTGACTTTTGTGGACCCGTCATTTCGGAATGTAAATGACAGTTTTTAGGCGAGAGTAATATCAGAGGTAGTATGGACATGATAAACTCTCGATAACCTTTTAGCGGGACATCTATTCAGAGGCCTTACGGACATGATAGAGTGTAACCCAACTAATTGCGTTCTGGAAGTAGTTTTGTCAGAATCGAGATCCTCGCTATATTCCACTCGAGCGGGGGAGATTAAGCATAGTACCTCTTCAGGAATTTACCGTTGATAGGAGCCATTATGAGGTCTCCGTTAGGCTGGGCTAACCTGTAAGCGCCATTCGAGAACGTTGTCTCGATCACATAAGGGCCTTCCCACTTGGGCTGGAATTTGCCTTTACTTCTGTGAGTAAGAATCATCGGCCTTCTTACGGCTAGAACTAGCTCGCCGACTTTGAACACCCTTTCCTTCACTTTATGATTGAAGGCTCTGGAAATGCGTGCTTGGTAGAGCGCGATGCGCTGTTGAGCTTGGAGGCATTTCTCGTCTAATCCTTCCAGCTCTTGGAGCCTTAACAGGTCATTCTTTTCTTGAGTCAGCTCATTAGTTACGGCTATCCTGAGCGACGGGATCTGGATTTCAATGGGGAGAACCGCTTCGCTCCCGTAGACCATCGAGAACGGGGTGCAGCCTGTCGGTGTCCGTACCGTTGTGCGGTATGCCCAAAGACATTCGCCCAGCTTCTCGTTCCAGTCTCTTTTGTTTGAAGAAATGAATTTCTTGAAGAGTTTGATAATGGTTTTGTTGAAAGCTTCCGCCAAACCATTAGCAGCTGGGTAGTATGCCGTAGAGGCAATATTGCGTATTCGATTTTTATCGCAAAACTGATGAAACGCTTGGCTGATGAACTGAGGCCCATTGTCATAAATTATCCTCCGGGGTACCCCGAAGCGATAAATGACGTGATGCTTGATAAAGCTGCTCACATTAGATGCCTTTACCTCAGCGAGAGGGATTGCCTCTGCCCATTTGGAGAAGTAATCCGTGATGGCCAGTATGAACTGGTGACCCCTGGAAGAAGACGGGTGAATAGGACCGATGATATCCATACCCCATGCTTCGAAAGGCCAGGACGCGATTGTGGGATGTAGATGTCGGATGGTTAATGTATGAAGTCTGCATGAACCTGACAGGCTCTACAATGTCTTGCATACCGTATTGCATCTGCGATCATAGTAGGCCAGTAATAGCCCATTCACCTGATACGATCCTGTAGCTTAGGACCGGGTTGATGCGCTCCGCACACGCCGTCGTGAGCTTTACGGATAATCTGCTGTGCTTCGTCGTTAGAGAGGCATCTCAATAGTAATCCGTCGTAGGTCCGGCGATATAGGCTTTGTGAAGATGCATCGAAGTAGAAGCGTAGTGATCATCTCTTGACGGATACTGCTTCTTTGGGGTCCTCCGGCAAGATTCCGTATGCCACGAAATCTATGAAGGGACTTGTCCAATCTCTCGTAGGAGGATCAGTGTTGACAGCGTAGCTGCGTTCTATGTGATAGCTGTTCTTTATACAGAACAAGTCTCTGTTAAGAAGGATTACCGAATCCTGCCTTCTTACGGGAGTAGCTAAATCTGCCGCTAGACTGGCTAGGGCATCAGCTTCCAGATTCTGAGATCGAGGTACATGCTCTAGGAAGAACTCCTTGAATTTCATGGCTATCTCGACCGTCGCTTGGTGATAGGGGATGAGGTCTGGATTCCGGACTTCATATATTCCCCTGACTTGATTGACGATAAGAAGAGAATCACCGAAAGCTTCCAGGGACTCTACCCCCAGCTCTTTAGCAACTTGGAGCCCTATTAGTAGAGCGTTGTACTCTGCCACATTATTGGAGCAGGGCTCGCTAAGAGAATATGCTCGGTAGATGACGAGCTGATTAGGGGCGACCAGGACGACTCCCACTCCCGAAATGATGTTTCCCTTAGGACCGGTTCTGGAGGCGCCGTCGAAGAACAGTTGCCATGCGTCACCTTTCATTGTGGAATTATATTCTACCACTTCGTCGGGAATGTCTTCGTATAATTTGGAGGCCTCCGGGATCGGGTGAGCAGCTAGGAAGTCGGCCAGCGCTTGGCCTTTGATGGACTTTTACGGTACGTATACCATGTCATATGGTGTTAACAGCATCGCCCAAGTTGCGAGTCGGGAATTTAAGAACGCTCGGCTTGCTCATCAGTACTCGAAGAGGGTTAATCCTGGAGATGATGTGGATAGTCTGGCCGGTGACGTAGTGCCGCGTCTTTTGGATAGCGAACATCAGAGCCAAGCATTCTTTCTCCACTGGGTTGTACCGGTGTTCAGCTCCGACCATCATCCTACTGAGGTAGTAGATAGCCTGTTCATGCCCTACATCGTTCTTCTGTGCGAGAAGAGCTCCTAGCGAATGATCCATTGCTCGGACGTACAGCAAGAACGGTTTTCCCATAACGGGAGGCACCAGAACTGGTGGACTGGTGAGGTAGCGCTTGATATCTCTGAACGCTTGCTGGCAGGTTTTGTCCCATACGAAGGATACACCTTTCTTCATAAGATGAGAGAAGGGCTGACATCTCCCCGAGAGGTTGGATATGAATCGCCGGATGTAAGCCAGACGTCCTTGAAATCTCCTGAGTTCCCTCAGATTACGGGGCGGTCGCATTTCCACGATTGTCTGGACTTTATCAGGGACCACTTGGATGTCTTTGGCGGTAATGACAAATCCCAGGAATTTGCCACTAGATACACCCAGAAAGGACTTCGTAGGGTTCATTTTGAGTTGATGTTGGCGCATTAACTCGAATACCGTCCTCAGGTCTTGAATGTGATCACCTTTGAGGCGGCTCTTGACGGCTATGTCGTCCACGTAACATTCCACTGTTTTGCGTAAATGCTCGTGGAATATGTTACTCATAGCTCGTTGGTATGTAGCCCCGGCGTTCTTCAATCCGAAGGGCATGACCGTGTAGCAATATACTCCCAATGGTGTCCGAAAGGCAGTGTGCTTCTCGTCTTCAGGATGCATCTTGATCTGATTGTACCCTGAGAACCAGTCCATGAAAGAAATGCGTTCAAAGCCGCAGCTGTTGTCGATCATGATGTCCGTGATGGGAAGAGGGAATTCATCCTTGGGGCAGGCCGCATTCAGATCTCGGTAATCGATGCAGATACGTACCTTTCCATTTTTCTTCATAACTGGGATAACATTGGCGACCCAGTCGGGATGTTGTTCTTCCCGGATGAAACCGCAGGCTATCAACTTCTTGACTTCAGCTTCGATGGCGTCCATCATATCTGGGCAGAACCGGCGTTGGTGCTGCTTTACTGGCTTCGAATCGGTCAATATATTGAGCTTGTGAGTAGCTACTTTTGGGTCCAGGCCTGGCATGTCCTCATAATTCCATGCAAAGACGTCGATGTATTCCTTTATCAGCTGTATAACTTCTTCCCTTTCAGCTGGGGGAAGGTTGTTACTGATAAATATTGGCTTCGGCGAAAGTTCACCCCCAACATCGATCTGGATAACTTCGTCTTTGGTGGGAGGTTCTCTTTTCTCGAAGCGGAATTCCCACTGTGTATCCATTTGCTGAGTCCAAGAGTCATTCTCAAACGGCTCCGAATCCTGCTCATCTGCTCCTGAGAGATCTGTCACCACCATATTTACTGATAGTGTTTGTTCGAGAGCATCAGGTGAGTCGAGGGGCGACGAGCCATTCTGGGAGGAGGAAGAGATGTCCTCGTCTGACTTAGAAGTCGCAAGGGCGGTGGCATATCCTAATCCGAAACGGGTCTGTTGATAGCAGGTGTTGCCGCGTGGCGGCGTTCGTCTGCCTCTTTCGTAGTTGAGGCCTGGCTTCCGCTTTAAGTCGTAGCCCATGTTTTGCATGATCTTCAGCGCTTGAGGGCTGTATCGGTGAACCTGTATTCTTCCAGTATCATTTTCGAAAGGATCTTCCTGGGCAGTCGGTTGATTGCGCACGCGGCCGAAGACTATCGAACGCTGGCTGTTGCAGGTAGGTGGGACGATGAAGATAGAATCCTCGTGTGGCCTATATGTCGCGACGACATTGGACGATGATGCCACTTCCCAGACATATGGACGGTAGGAGTTTATAGCTTCCAAGAAATTTTGTGCTATTGGTTCTACTTCGTCATGGGGAGTGGATTCCTATTTCGGAATTTGAGCACCGATGTACCGAAAAAGAGGATGTTTATTATCATCTGGAACCCCGTTCCTGGTTGCGCTTACATCAGTCGGCTGCCTGTTATGCCAAAGGTTGATGGCCAAGGGTGGAGGCTTCCGGTTCAAAGTGATTACCAGAGGATCACTCCCTTTTCCTGACTTGGTCTTGTTAAGGTGGATAGCCATAGGCTCTATGGTTCTTGGACGAGTGGTTCGTCCTTTCACTTTGATCGACAGCGGTAGTGTGGTAGAGGGCTCTTCTGGCTCTTGGACGAGTGGTCCATTTTTGGCCTCGCCTGGCGCTTCTTCCGTGTGGTCTTGGGAGTACAACACGGCATCGGAATAGTAGGATTCTATTCCTTTAAACGGGTTTAGGTCAGCCACCTCCGTTTGTACGGTTTCTTGAGCGTCTACATATTTAAGGCATTGATGTAGGGTTGAAGGAACGATGTTGTGGTCGTGGATCCACGGTCTTTCCAGCAAAATATTGTAGGACACCTCTGAATCGATGACGTAACATGTGGCCACCGATCTAAGGTTGCCGATCTAGATTCTTAAGCGGATCTTCCCCAATGGCTTACTTCTTCCAGCATTGAAACCCACGATTGTAGTGGTAGTGTAAGCCAGTTCGCTGGTAGGAATTCTTAGCGGCCTGAGCAGACTGTGAGGGATGATGCTGATCGACGACCCCGGATCTATGTGAATCCGGTCGACCTCCATGGAACCGACGTACCCGGTGTAATAGAGGGGCCTGTCATGTCTGTTATGTTTTAACAGCATGTCGTCTTGAGTGAAAGTGATATTTGGGACCACCTCCATCACGCTGTGGCACTGAGGACACGCCACTGGCTCTTCGTCGGGGGACTTGAGCTGGGTCAAGTATACCTCGCCTGTATCAGTGCTTCACTCAGTGCTAGACGAGTGTCTGGGGAGAGCCTGAGTAGTTCAAAAATGGACAACCTGGCCGGCGTATTGGCTAGTTGGGCCAGGATGTCAAATTCGTACGGCTTCTCTAAACCTTTGATTGGAATGTTTTTCACAGGTTTATCAAAACGTACTTCTCTCTGCTTCCCCTTTTCCGCCGGAGTAAGTTTCGCAGGGCTGATGTTTTGCATGGCGGGACCTTGTTCTGAAGGTTTGGCGGCTGGAGCGTCAGCCGGCGCACCTTCCTGACCTGCTCCGTTGTCGTTGAGGTAGGCCTTCCCCGAACGGGTTGCGGCAAATACTTCGTCTTCGTCCGATGCAGAAGAAGTTGCGACCATGTGGCATGGTCTGTATTTGGGGCTATTCTTGGTCTCTTCCTCGAGCTCTGACACCAAATTTGGATGAACCCACATGATTTTGCCCTGCCGGGTGGTCAGGGGTACTAGGTCTTGATTTTGATCTCTAGAGGGAGGGAGATTGACGATGTCCATCGTAGCTCGGGAAATGGGCGTGACACCGTTCATGACCTCTTGGGAAGGCAGATCACCGAATCGTAGAGAGATCATGTTGGCTGTGACCGTCTTCTCGGTGTTGTGCAGAGTGATGGCCTTGGCATCGATCAACCCCTGGATTCTCCTCTTCAGTATGTAACACGCCTTTGTTGGGTGGTGTACGTATCTGTGGAAGATATAGTATTTCGGGTCATCAGTACTGTCGGCTTCTTGGGGCCGCCTTAGCTCTGGAAGGGTGATCTTGTCGCTTTTGACGAGACATTCGAATATACTAGGGATATCGTCGTCGTCGAAAGAGTAGACTTCGACGGGCCTGGAAGTTCCGGGTTTCGTCTGCGTGGTCGCCGCCGTCTTTTGTCTAGACATATTGACTGTCAGAGCTTCTTTTCCCTTAGAGCTGCGAGGATGGTCGCTGCTGGGAGATGACCTTTTGCCTCTATCGGAGGCGAAGATCATGATGCCATTGTCACGCGCCTTGCGACTGTTGTCTTCGGCGGCCACTGCCGAGACGATGAACGAAGGCCACTCATGGAACTGATATGGTCCTGTAAACATCGAGACTACAAGAAGGAGGTTTTTCCTGCAAATGTCTACTAATGCCGAGTCCGGAACTTCTGGAGGCATTTGTAAGGTGGCCTGACGAAAATGTTCGACGAAGGTGCGAACGTCCTCCTTTTCCCTTTGTTTGACTTCGATGAGAGAGGACATAGACATGTCCATCCCACCCTCGTAGAATCGCGTGAAGAATAAAGCTTTAAAGTCTTCGAAGGAAGTAATGCAGTTGTCCGCCAAGCTACGGTACCACTGATAGGCTACTCCTGAGAGGCATCCTTTGAACACCCGAGTGAGGAGGGCATCGTTCCCTTGCAGCAACACCGTCATCATACTGAAATAGTTCATGTATTGACTGGGCGATGTTTTTCCTTCGAACAGAGCCATAGTCTGGGGCTTGTACTTCGGAGGAAAAGGGACTTCTTCCCAGATAGCTGGGTAGGGTTGGTTGATTCCCAGTTTCTTGAGCTGATCTTTGTGCTTCAAGGCATCGAACTGGGCTTTCAATTCCCGTACTGTCTGCATCGAATTTTCGGCCAGAAGCGGGGCTACGGAGTGGTGCGGAGTTGGTTGTATCGTAACTCCTGCGGGAGGTAAGGCATTTCCTGAGTGAGGAAGCAGAGGAACTGCTGACTCTTGATCTAGCACAGGCTCTTGGCCCGGGTTGGATGGTGGTAAGTCCACCCCCACACGTATCTGAGTTGGCAGGACCGATGCTTGAGCCACGGCAGTGGCGTGCTGAGCTAGCATCATCCGGTGCATGTTCTCCATCGTGGATTGCATTTGTCCCAGAGATATTTCTAGTATAGTGATGCATTTTTCCGCGTTTCCTGACGGCGAAGCTTCCTTGCGTTCGTCTTCAATGGCGTAGACTCCCATTTCCCTGGGCGTCCTCGAAGGACAAGTGTAGGTCGCTGCAGAAGTCGACTCTATACTCTCAGCATCTGATCTGGGAGATTGGCGACCCCCAGTGTCGAAATCAGATGAGTATGAAGCCGTTGCTGTGACCTTGCATAGGTGTTTCGGAACACCCCAGCTTTAGTGTTCCTGAGGAGGTCTTCGAATCTTCTTCGGCTCGGAGGCCCTGCGGGATGACATCTTGAGCTCGGCCCTCCTCTAGGTATGTGAGAAGCCATGTTCACGGACGCATATGCGGGCTCTTCTTCCGGGAAAGACTGAGAGTAGTTCAATAGGTCGAAAACCGGCCGTTTTGCCTTAGAACAGCAACAGTCAATCACAATTTTATGACTATTACAACATTGCTCGTTAGGGGGCGTAATAGGCATGTTGGAAGGTCCCCTCTCCTTACGCTTCTGGATTAAGTATTTGCGCAGGTCAGGGGGAGTAGCAACTTGAGCTTGTTTTACGTCGTTGGACTTTGCCCGACGTAAATTGGAGATTCGCTTAGAGTGGCGTAAGGCTGAAGAGGTCCTCAGCTGGCCGTCGGCTTCCCGCATAATCCGGAGGGTAGTCAGATTGCTCCTTCGCTGGCGTAACAGCCGAGGAGTCGAGTATTCTGCTGCCTGCTTCCCTTCGCGGAAATCACGGCGTTCATCTGGTTCCTCGTAGAGGTCAGATGTTGTCTGTCCTGGCGCTGAGGCATCACCAGAAGTTTGGTCTGTACCACGTATAGCGGGAGACTGGTTCCTACGTGTAGAGCGGAGTGGATACTTCTGGGTTAGCGCTGAGGCTTTGCCCGAAGTTTTGTCTGTACCGCGCGTAGCGGGAGACTGATTTCTGTGCGTAAAGCGTAGTGGATACTCCTGGGTTAGCGCTGAGGCTTTGCCCGAAGTTTTGTCTGTACTGCCCGTAGCGGGAGACTTAATTTTATGTGCGGGGCACGGAGGGAGCAATGCTACCACCTCATTGGTCGGAGAGATCGGAGAGATCGGAGAGTCCACAGGAACGGCAGAGGATGTTTTGGACATCCACACTTTGTGCAGCTTTTTGTTGTCTCGGATGGAGAGAGAGTGAGAGCTACCCCCAGTCCGAAGCATATCTTCGTAGGCAGACTGGTCGAATTGGACGACCAGTGTCTTCTTTACGGATCCCACGGATACCGCATCGTGTTGAGCAATTACTTCCTCGTCAGAAGAGAAAGACGTCCCCAGCAGAGTCGCCATCTTGTTTGTGGTATTAAACGAAAGAATGAAAGTGTATTTCAATGACATGGGTTTATACGAGACCCGTGCCCTTTGGTTTACAAACAAACTTGTACAATTCGATCCTATACGAGGATGCGGGAGTACAATTTATTTAATCTAGGTATAAATTACTATAGGTGTCTGATCTGCAGTCGATCACTTTAGCCCTTGGACTACACGATGTTGAAGAAGTGCCGTGGGAGACGGGTAGCGGCTTCGAAGGCTGCGAAGGAGGGTGGATGCACGGTGCCAGAGCCGTCGACCCCTACTCTTTGCCTCAGCTCCGGACTCTTCTCTCTTTCTCCTTCTCTCTCTCTCTCTCTCTCTCTCTCTCTCTCTCTTTCTCTTTTTTTTACCAATTCTCCGACGTGGTTCGATCTTCCAAATTGTCGACCTTGTTCCCCATTGATAGGGGTCTCTATTTATAGAGTTTTGGTGACAGTGACCACTCCGTCGGTGTAACAACCGAGGAGTGGACAGTACAGCACCCTTTTACACAACGGTTAAAATAACCAATGCCTGCGCTTAAATGACCTTTTCAGTGAGCATGTGACACGTGTACAACTAAGGGGACAAAAGGCGTATATCTGCTGCGAGGATCACGGCGTAGAAGCCACGTAGGTAGGTATCCCTTGTGTAGAAGAGGTTGGCGTAGAAGCCAAATGACTGTCACCCCTGGCGTAGAAGCCAAAATAGGCATAGAAGTCGAACAGGCGTAGAAGCCGAATGGGCATAGAAGCCGAACAGGCATAGAAGCCGAACAGGCATAGAAGCCGAATGGTCGTAGAGACTGAGTGGGCGTTTGAAGCCGAATGAGCACAGATCCTGAATGGGCGTAGAAGCCGCTGCGTACCGTGCCAGAGTGTTGATGTGGACGTCTTCGCCGGAATTACGGCTTTCGAAGGTATAATCAAATCTCTTACAGAGATTTGCCACCATCCTGTGCATTAAATGCGGAGACGTGTTTTGAAGGCCTGCAGCCCTTCTGTGCATCCGTCGCAGAGACATGTCTTGAGGGAAACTGTCACCGCTCTGTGCAATTTGACGTAAAGACGTGCCTCGGGCCCTGTACGAAGTGCAGCTTTTGACGTGGCAGGCGGTTTGTCTACTGCGGAGAGTAAAACAGCTCATGTTTGCCTGTGTAAAACAAGGCGGCGTATTCCCTTATACGCGAAAGAGCGGTTTACGCTGGGGGGACTTTGGTAACCGACGGTTTGGTAATATTTTAACCAAATCCTCTGCATTAAATGCCGAGATCTGCCATCATACTGTGGGCGCATCCCGAGGGGTCTGCCATCGTTTCCAGCCGTCGTCTGGGTAGCCGTGCAGCACTTTTTGTCAGGAGTCAGAGGCCAGGTTCACTGCGTGACTTGATAGGTTCATTTTGGGGAAAACGAAGCATTCCTCGTACGCATTAACGCTGCTTTGAGAGCAGCTGAGTTTTACGCCATGGAGGCGATGAAGAACTCTGTCTTACGCTGGAGCGGCCTAGACGTACTGCACTTACGCGGATGGTCCTTTGAGCTTACACTTCATGCTTTCTTTTAGCAGAAAAAAGCTCTGTTGCACGCTTGATGGCTCTGAAGGCCTCAGTTTACGCGGCTCTGCATCAAGAGGCTGCGTAGATCCTCCCAGCGTATTTTTCATGCTTCTACAGCAGCGTGTAGCAGCGGCAGTCGCAGCTAGTAGCAAGGAAGAGTGTGATATATATAAGTAGATAGATGGATTGGTATATTGATAGATAGCTAGATGGATAGGTAGTTTGATAGATAGCTAGATAATAGATAGATTTATAGATCTATAGATAGATAAATGGATTAATAGATGTTAGAGAGATAGATAGATAGATATATGAATAGATAGATATCTAGATAAATAGATAGATGAATAGATAGGTAGGTAGATACATAGATAAATAGATGGATAGATATCTAGGTAGATAGATATCTAGATACATAGATACATAGATGAATAGTTAGGTAGATAGTTAGATAGATAAATACTAGATAGTTAGATAGATAGTTAGATAGATAGATAACTAGATAGATAGATAGATAGATAGATAGATAGATAGATAGATAGATAGATAGATAAATAGATAGATAGATAGATAGATAGGTAATTAGATATCTATATCTATATGTATAGGTATATATACATATAGCTAGATAGATGCATATATATAGCTATGTATATATATATATGTGAGTTTGGGTATATATATAGGTATATGTGTGTATGTGTGAATATATATATATATATATATATATATATATATATATAGATACGTAGGTATATGCATATATGTATTAGATATATATTTTCTAGCCTAGATTAGTAACTAGGTATATATGTATACCCATAGATAGCTAACTAGAAGGGTAGTTAGAGGGGTATTGGGCGATATCTTAATACCTTGAGATATCAAGGTATCTCAATACCTTAAGATATCCAAGGTATTGAGTTTCGAGCGGGGTTTTTGAGCAATTGCCTAGGTTTGAGTTTAGAGATAGGTTTTTATATATATGTGTATATATTTACGCGTGCTAGCATAGGTTTTAGCTGGTATAGGCGGGGTGCGTAGCCTAGGTTGAGGTATCGGATACCGAGGGTATCCCGGAATCTCAAGGAGGCGAGTTTGAGGATTTATTAGCCTAATGACCTAGTTTTGACCTAGAATTTTAGGGGCACCCTAGTTTGACCTAGAGTTGACCGTAGTTGACTCGGTTGACCGCCAAAGTCAACTTTTGACCTAGATTTGACCCAGAGTTGACTTTTTGGACCTAAAGTTGACTTTTTCACCCAGATTTCACAGGTTTGACCCGCTTGACCTAGAACGACCCTAGAAGCCTATTTTTAGTTATTTTATATCTGTTTAACTCATTAGAAACCTATTTAACCTTGCTTTTCACAAAAGGTCTTTGCGATACCAGTTCAGATCGCTAGTTGCTCAAGACGTCAGGCGAGTATATTCTCTGATAGTTTTCATTATCTGATGATTATTATGATTCAGCTTCTAGTATAGTATCATCTAATTATTCTGGCACAACACGGGACACTGACTTGTATTTCTGGATTCATTTACATGTGACACGTACATTTCATATTTCTGGCCTCTATTCAGGAATCACCTACAAGCATCACTACAGGCATCACTCATGTTTCAGGCTGGACTCATCTTGATTTATGTGTCGGGTCTTGGATTCACTTGTACTAGTTGGGGCGGGGAAATACTCGAGTAGACATGTAAATATTTCTATCTGGAATCATCAGGAATCACCCCCTCTGGTCTAATATGGAATGATAGCAGCCGCGCACCCAGTGCGCAGTGAGCCGTACTTACCCCTAGCCGTTTACATGTCGAAACAAGTATTTCAAAGACACCGAGTTCATTCTTTATAGTCTGGACTCACTTGCATTCTTGTTGGTCTCACTTACATGTTTCTGGACTTGACTCACTACATGTATTTCATGCTGGACTCACTACACGTTATTGTGCACAGACTTGATCTTAGTTTAGATTTCTTGTATCTTGCAGTTATTACTATCTTGCTTCTGATATTCATGCATCTTTACCTTTATACACCAGTGATACATGCATATTTCCTTGTTCATACTTTATTTTATTCTCCTTGCTACTTGCTATAACTGTTTTATAGTTTTTATCATTTAAATAGAAATGTTGTTAGAGGTGTACTTGCTCCAGTCCTGACTGGACATATTTTTTCCAGAGTATCCGGAGGATTGGTGTCCCACGTTTTATGGACCTGAGCCTGTCGATGGTGCAGACAGGGACCCTCTAGTTTAGGGGTGAGTTCCGGGTTGGTAGCCGGGATCACTAAGACCTTGTTGTTATTTTTATTAGCTTTTAGCACCGGATTTGTCTCCGGTTTTGGATTGAGACCTTGTATTATATATGATTTTGGATATTGATGTATTGTTATTATTGATGCTGTGGTTGTTTTAGTTGTTGTTGGTTAGACTTTATAGTTGTTAGACTCCTTGTTATCTTATCGTGCTTAGATTCGTGATTGAGTACATTATGATTATCATTATGATATGGCTCCTCCGTTTGGAGTTGAGATCTTGACAGATTTATATATTGATTGTGTGAGATTGTTAGTAGACCTAGACAGCCATCCTACGGGTCACTCATCCATCGAAGGTTATCCATCCCCATAGGATGGGTAACCTCCCTTTGGATGGGAGACCTCCCTTTGGATGGGTGACCTCCCGTAGGATGGGTAACCTCTCTTGGTATGGATGACCTCCCGTAGCAAGGGTAACCTCCCTAGGATGGGTAACCTCCTTTAGGATGTGTGACCTCCCTAAGAATGGGTGACCTCCCTAAGGATGGGTGACATCTCTAGGATGGGTAACCTCCGTAGGATGGGTGACCTCCATTTGGATGGGTGATCTCCCTTAGGATGGGTGACCTCCCTTAGAATGGGTGACCTCCCTTTGGATGGGTGACCTTCCGTTGGATGGGTAATCTCCCGTAGGATGGATTACCTCCCTAGGATGGGTAACCTCCCGTATGATGAGTAACCTCCCTTAGGATGGGTGACCTCCCTAGGATGGGTGACCTCCATTAGGATGGGTAACCTCCCTTTAGATGGTTGGCCTCCCGTAGGATGGTAGACCTCCCTAGGATGGGTGACCTCTTTTAGGATAGGTAACCTCTCGTAGGATGGGTGACCTCCCATAGAATGGGGGCCTCTCGTAGGATGGGTAACATCTCGTAGGATGGGTTACCTCCCTTAGGATGGGTAACCTTGACCTCTAGTAGGATGGGTGACCTACTGTTGGATGAGTGACCTCTAGTAGGATGGGTGACCTACCGTAGGATGAGTGACCTCTCTTAGGATGGGTGACCTCCCTAAGATGGGTAACCTCTCATAGGATGGGTGACCTTCATAGGATGGGTGACCACACGTATGATAGGTAACCTCCCGTAGGATTAGTGACCTTCCTTAGGATGGGTAACCACCCGTTAGATGGGTAACCTCCGTAGGATGGGTAACCTCCCTTAGGATGGGTAACCTCCGTAGGATGAGTGACCTCCCTAAGGATGGGTAACCTCTCTTAGGATGGGTAACCTCTCGTAGGATGCCTAACCTCCCTTAGGATGGGTGACCTCTCGTAAGATGGGTAACATCCCTAGGATGGGTGACATCCTTTAGGATGTATGACCTCCTGTTGGATGGGTGACCTCCCTAGGATGGGTGACCTCCCTTGGATGGGTAATCTCCCGTAGGATGGGTGACCTAACATAGGATGGGTGATCTCCCTGAGGATGGGTGATCTCCCGTAGGATGTGTAATACCCCGTAGGATGAGTGACCTCACGAATGATAGATGACCTACGGGAGGTCAGCCATCCTACGGGATATCACCCATCCTAAGGGAGGTTACCCATCCAAGGGAGGTCAACCATCCTACGGGAGGTCACCCACCCTAAGGGAGGTTACCCATCCTAGGGAGGTTACCAATCCTAAGGAGGTCACCCATCCTAGGGAGGTTACCCATCCTACGAGAGGTTACCCATCCTAAGGGAGATTACCCATCCTAAGAGAGATTACCCATCCTACGAAGGTTACCCATCCTAAGAGAGGTTACCCATCCTAAGGGAGGTCACTCATCTATCGGAGGTTACCCATCCTACGGGAGGTTACCCATCCTAAGGGAGGTCACTCATCCTACGGGAGGTTACCCATCCTACGGAAGGTTACCCATCCTAGAGAGGTTACCCATCCAACATAAGGTCACCCATCCTCCGGGAGGTCACTCATCCTACGAGAGGTTACCTATCCTAAAAGAGGTCACCCATCATAGGGAGGTCAGCCATCCAAATGGAGGTTACCCATCCTACAGGAGGTCATCCATCCTAATTGAGGTTACCCATCCTAAGGGAGGTTACCCAACCTACGAGAGGTCACCCATCCTACGAGATGTCACCCTTCATACAGGAGGTTACCCATCCTACGATAGGTCACCTATCATACTGGTTGTTTCCCATCCTACGGGAGGTCATCCATCCTAAGGGAGGTCATCCATCCTAAGGGAGATTACCCATCCTAGGGAGGTTACCCATACTAAAAGAGGTCACCCATCCTAGGGAGGTTACCCATCCTAAGGGAGGTCACCCATCCTAGGGTGGTTACCTATCCTTAGGGAGGTCACCCATACTAAGAGAGGTTACCCATCCTAAGGGATGTTACCCATCCTAACAGAGGTTACCCATCCTAAGGGAGGTCACTCATCCTACGGAGGTTACCCGTCCTAAGAGAGACTATCCATCCTAAGTGAGGTCACTCATCTTACGGTGGTTACCCATCCTACAGGAGGTTACCCATCCTAAGGGAGGTCACTCATCCTACGGGAGGTCAGCCATCCTAAGGGAGGTTACCCATCCTATGGGAGGTCACCGATCCTACGGGAGGTCACCCATCCTAAGAGAGGTCACCCATCCTAGGGAGTTTACCCATCCAAATGGAGGTTACCTATCCTATGGGAGGTCACCCATCCTAAGAGAGGTTACCCATCCTAATAAAGGTCATTCATCCTACGGAGGTTACCTATCCTACGAGAGGTTACCCATCCTAAGGGAGGTCACTCATCTGACGGGAGGTCAACCATCCTATGGGAGGTTACCCATCCTATGGGAGGTTACCTATCCTTTGGGAGGTTACCCATCCTATGGGAGGTCACCCATCCTACGGGAGGTTATCCATCCTTCGAGAGGTCACCTATCCTACGAGAGGTTATCCATCCTCGAGAGGTCACCCATCCTATGGGAGGTCACGCATCCTAAGGGAGGTCACCAATCCTACGGGAGGTTATCCATCCTACGGGAGGTTACCATCCTACGAGAGGTTAACCATCCTAGGGAAGTCACCCATCCTACGGGTGGTCACCCATCCTTGGGAGGTTACCCATCCTATGGAGGTCACTCATCCTACGGAGGTTACATATCCTAAAAGAGGTTACCCATTATAAGGGAGGTCACTCATCCTGCTGAGGTTACCCATCCTACGAGAGATTACCCATCCTAAAGGAGGTCACTCATCCTACGGGAGGTCACCTATCCTATGGGAGGTCACCCATCCTAGAGAGGTTACTCATCCTACGGGAAGTCACCCATCCTACGGGAGATCGCCTATCCTATGAGAGGTTACCCATCCTAAAAGAGGTCACCCATCTTAGGAAGGTCACCTAGACCTCTAGTAGGTCACCAATCCTACTAGAAGTGACCCATCCTACGAGGGGTCACCCATCCTACGGTGGGTCACCCATCCAAATGGAGGTTACCCATCCCACGGGAGGTTACCCATCCTAGGGAGGTCACCCATCCTAAGTGAGGTTACCCATCCTACGAGAGGTCACCCATCTTACGGGAGGTCACCCATCCTAAGGGAGCATACCCATCATATGGGAGGTCACCCATCATATGAAGGTCACCCATCGTATGGAGGTCACACATCCTAGTGAAGTCACCCATCCAAAGGGATGTCACCCATCCTAAGGGAGGTCAGCCATCCCAAGGGAGGTTACCCATCGAAAAGGAGGTCACCCATCCGGAGGTTACCTATCCAAGGGAAAGTAAAGTCACCCATCCTACGGGAGATCACCCATCCTAGGGAGGTCACCCATCCTACGAGAGGTTACCCATCCAAGGGAGGTCACCCATCGTACGGGAGGTCACCCATCCTATATGAGGTCACCCACCCTAAGGGAGGTCACCAACCTAAGAGAGGTGACCCATCCTACGGGAGGTCACCCACCCTACGAGATGTCACCCATCCTAGGGAGGTCACCCATCCTACGGGAGGTCACCCATCCTACGGGAGGACACCCATCATACGGGAGGTTACACATCGTAGGGTGGTCACCCATACTTAGGGAGGTTACCCCACCTATGAGAGGTCACCCATCCTACGGGAGGTTACCCATCCTAAGGGTGGTCACCCATCCTACGAGAGGTTACCCGTCCTAAGAGAGGTCACCCATCCTACGAGAGGTGACCCATCCTTAGGGACGTCACCCATCCTATGAGTGATCACGCATCCTAGGTAGCTTACCCATCCTATGATAGGTCACCCATCCTACGAGAGGTTACCCATCCTAAGAGAGGTTACCCATCCTAAGAGAGGTTATCCATCCAAATAAAGGTCACCCATCCTACGAGAGGTTACTCATCCTACGAGAGGTCATCCATCCTAAGGGAGTCTTCCATCCTACGGAAGGTCACCCATCCTAGGGAGGTTACCCTTCCTACGGGAGGTCACCCATCCTAAGTAAGGTTACCCATCCTATGGGAGGTTACCAATCCTAAGGGAGGTCACCTATCCTACGAGAGATTACCCATCCTAAGAGAGGTTACCCATCCTAAGGGAGGTCACTCATCCTAGGGAAGTTACCCATCCTACGAGAGGTCACCCATCCTAAGGGAGGTCACCCTTCCTAAGGGAGGCCACCCATCCTACGGGAGGTCACCCATCCTAAGGGAGGTCACCCATCCTACGAGAGGTCACCCATCCAAAGGGAGGTCACCCAACCTACGGGAAAACACTCATAATATGAGAAGTCACCCATCCTAAGTTAGGTCACCCATCCTAACGGAGGTTACTCATCCTACGGGAGGTCAGCCATCCCAAGGGAGGTTACCCATCCTACGGGATATCAACCATCCTACGAGAGGTCAACCATCCTTAGGGATGTCACCCATCCTAAGAGAGGTCATCCATCCTATGGGAGGTTATCCATCCTATAGGTTTTCTATCCTAAGGATGAGTACGGGATATCACCCATCCTAAAATAGGCTACCCATCCTTAGGGTGGTCACCCATCCTAAGAAAGGTTATCCATCCTAAGGGAGGTCACCCATCCTAAGGGAGATTACCCATCCTAGTGAGGTTACCCATCATAAGGGAGGTCACCTATCCTACGGGAGGTCACCCATCCTACGGGAGGTCACCCATCCTAAGAGAGGTCACCCATCCTACAGGAGGTCACCCTTCCTAAGGGATGTTATCCATCATATGAAGGTCACCCATCGTATGGAAGTTACCCATCCTACGGGAGGTTACCCATCCTAGGGAGGTTACCCATCCAAAGGGAGGTTACCTTTATATGATGGGTGATATCCCATAGGATGGGTAACCTCCCTAGGATGAGTGACCTCCCTTAGGATGGGTAACCCCTCTATGATGGGTAACCTCCCTTAGGATGGGTGACCTCCCTTAGGATGGATAACCTCTCTTAGGATGGGTGACCTCCCTAAGGATGGGTAACCACCCTAGGATGGGTGACCTATAGGATGGGTGACATCTCATACGATGGGCAACCTCCATTGTGATAGGTAACCTCTCGTAGGATGGGTGATATCCCGTAGGATGGATAACCTCTTGTTGGATGGGTAACCTACCGTAGGATGGGTGACCTCTGTTGTGATAAGGGAGGTTAACCATCCTATGGAAGGTTACCCATCCTAAGGGAGGTCTCCCACCCTAATGGAGGTTACCCATCCTACGGGAGGTCAGTCATCACAAGGGTGGTTATCCATCGAAAGGGAGTTTATCGGATGGGTAATATCCCATAGGATGGGTAACCTCTCGTATGATGGGTAACCTCTGTTAGGATGGGTGTCCTCCCTTTGGAAGGGTGACCTCCCTAGGATGGATAACCTCTCGTAGAATGGGTGACCTCTCTTAGGATGGGTAACCTCCATTTGGATGGATAACCTCCTGTAGGATGGGCGAACTCCCTTTGGATGGGTGACCTCCCTTTGGATGAGTGACATCCCTTAGGATGGGTGACCTCCCTTAGAAAGTTTACCCATCCTTCGGGAGGTCACCCATCCTACGGTAGGTCACCCATCCTAAGAAAGGTTACCCATCCTATGGGAGTTCACCCATCCTACGAGAGGTCACCCGTCCTATGAGAGGTTACCCATCCTAAGGAAGGTCACCCTTCCTACGGGAGGTTAACTACCTTTAAGGTAGGTAACCAATCCTAAGGGAGGTCACACATCCAAAGGGAGGTCATCCATCCAAAGGAAGGTTACCCATCCTAATGGAGGTCACCCATCCTAGGGAGGTCACCCATCTTAAGAGATGTTACCCATCCTAGGGAAAGTCAAGTCACCTATAAAAAGGGAGGTCACCCATCCTAAGGTAGGTTACCCATCCTATGAGAGGTTACCCATCATAAGAGAGGTTATCCATCCAAATAGAATTTACCCATCCAAAGAGAGGTCACCCATCCTAAGGGAGGTTACCCATCCTACCAGAGGTTACCCATCCTAGGGAGGTCATCCATCCTAAGGGGATATCACCCATCCGATAAACTCCCTTTCGATGGATAACCTCCCTTGGGATGGATGACCTCCTGTAGGATGGATAACCTCCGTTAGGATGGGTAATCTCCGTTAGGATGGGTGATCTCCCTTAGGACGGATAACCTTCC
Source organism: Iris macrosiphon (assembly GCA_036927795.1). NCBI lineage: Eukaryota > Viridiplantae > Streptophyta > Magnoliopsida > Asparagales > Iridaceae > Iris > Iris macrosiphon. The sequence continues at coordinate 2,362,657 of JAYESA010000023.1, read as the reverse complement.
TTAGGATGGTTGACCTCTCTTAGGATAGGTAACCTCCATTTGGATGGGTAACCTCTCTAAGGATGGATAACCTCTCATAGGATGGGTAACCTCCCTTAGGATGGATGACCTCACGTAGGATGGAAGACCTCCCGTAGGATGGGTATCCTCAATTAGGATGGGTGACCTCTTATTGGACGGATGACTTCCCTAGGATGGGTGACCTTCATATGATGGGTAACCTCCATTTGGATGGGTAACCTGTCGTAGTATGGCGGACCTCATGTATGATAGGTGACCTCCATTTGGATGGGTAACCACCCGTCGGTTGGGTAACCTTCTTAGGATGGGTAACCTCCCTTAGAATGGGTGACTTCCCTAGGATGGGTGACCTCTCGTAGGATGGGTAACCTCTCTAGGATGGGTAACCTCCCTAAGGATGGGTGACCTCCCTTAGGATTGGCAACCTCTATACAATGGGTAACCTCTCGTAGGATGGGTGACCTACGTTAGGATGGGTGACCTTTATAGGATGGATAACCTCCCTTAGGATGGGTGACCTCCCTAGGATGGGTGACCTCACGTAGGATGGGTGACCTCTCGTAGGATGGGTAACCTCCCTTAGAATGGGTAACCTCTAGTAGGATGGGTGACCTCTATTTGGATGTGTAACCTCCCTAGGATGGGTAACCTCCCTTAGGATAGGTGACTTCCCGAGGATGGGTGACCTCCCGTAGGATGGGTGACCTCCCGTAGGATGGGTGAGCTCCCTATGATGGGTTACCTTTCTTAAGATGGGTGACCTCTCGTAGGATAGGTGAACTCTCGTTGGATGGTTAACCTCCCTTAGGATAGGTGACCTCCCTAAGGATGGGTAACCTCCCTAGTATGGGTGACCTATAGGATGGTTAACCTCACGTAAGATGGGTAACCTCCCTTGGGATGGCTGACCTCTTGTAGGATGGGTAACCTCCGTTAGGATGGATGACCTTCCTAGGATTGGTGACCTCCCGTAAGATGGGTAACCTCCCTTAGGATGGGTGACCTCCCTAAGGATGTGTGACCTCTCTTAGGATTAACCTCCATTTGGATGGGTAACCTCTCTAAGGATGGGTAATCTCGTGTAAGATGGGTAACCTCCTGTAGGATGGGTGACCTCCCTTAGGATTGGTGACCTTCATAATTTGGGTAACCTCCCTAGGAAGGGTAACCTCCCTTAGGATGGGTAACCTTCATACGATGGGTAATCTCTCGTAGGATGGGTGACCTTCATAGGATGGGTAACCTCCCTTAGGATGGATGACCTCCCTAGGATGGGTTACCTTCATATGATTGGTGATATCCCGTAGGATGGGTAAACTCCCTTGGATGAGTGACATCCCTTAGGATGGGTACCCTCTCGTTGGATGGGTGACCTACCATAGGATGGATGACCTCCCGTAGGATGAGTAACCTCCCGTAGGATGGATAACCTTCCTTAGGATGGGTTACCTAAATATGATGGGTAATATCCCGTAGGATGTTGTCCCTAGGATGAGTGATCTCCCTTAGGATGGGTAACCTCTCTAGGACGGGTGACCTCCCTTAGGATGGGTAACCTCTCTTAGGATGGGTTACCTCCCTAAGGATGGGTAACCTTTCTAGGATAGGTAACCTCTCGTAGGATGGGTAACCTCCCTTGGGATGGCTGACCTCTCGTAGGATAGAGGTCACCTATCCTACGAAAGGTTACCCATCCTAATAGAGGTTACCCATCATAGGAAGGTCACCCATCGTAAGGGAGATCAATTATCCTACGGTAGGTCACCCATCATAAAGGAGGTTACCCATCATATGGGAAGTCACCGTTAAGATGGTTAACCTCCCTAGGATGGGTGACCTATAGTAGGATGGGCAACCTCCTCTAGGATGGGTGACCCATCCTACTAGAGGTCACCCATCCTATGGCAGGTCACCCATTCTAAGGAAGGTTACCCATCCTACGGGAGGTCACCCATCCTAGGGAGGTTACCTATCCTAATGGAGGTTACCCATCCGGAGGTCATCCATCCTACGGGAGGTCACTCATCCTATAAAGGTTACCCATCCTATGAAGGTCACAAATTGTATGGAGGTTACCTATCCTATGAAGGTCACCTATGCTTAGGGAGGTTACCCATCCTACGAGAGGTTACCCATCCTAAGAGAGGTTACCCATCCTACTAGAGGTCATTCATCCTACAAGAGGTCACCCATCCTATGAAAGTCACCCATCCTACGGGATATCACACATCCTACGAGAGGTTACCCATCCTAAGGGAGGTCACTCATCCTACGGGATGTCACCCAACCTAAGGGAGGTCACTCTTCCTAGGGAGGTCACCCATCCTATGTGAGGTCAGCCATCCTAGGGAGGTCACCCATCCTATGGGAGGTTACTCATCCTAGGGAGGTTACCCATCCTACGGGAGGTCGCCCATTCTAGGGAGGTTACCCATCCGACGGGAGGTAACCCATCCAAAGGGAGGTCACCCATCCTAAGGAAGATCACCCATCCTAAGGGAGGTTACCCATCCTAAAGGAGGCCACCCATCCTAGGGGAGATCACCCATCCTAAGGGAGGTCCCCATCCTAAGGGAGGTTACCCATCCTATTAGAGGTTACTCATAGGGAGGTCACCCATCCTAAGAGAGGTTACCCATCCTAAAGGAGGTCACCCATCCAACGGGAGGTCCCCATCCTAAGGGAGGTTACCCATCCTATGGAGGTCACCCATCCTACTTGAGGTTACCCATCCTAAAAGAAATTAACCATCCTTCGAGTGGTCACCCATCCTACGAGAGGTTACCCATCCTATGGGAGGTCACCCATCCTCGGAGGTTACCCATCTAAATAGAGGTTAACCATCCAAAGGGAAGGCACCCATCCAACGGGATATCACCCATCCAAATCGAGGTTACCCAACCTATAGGAGGTCACCTATTCTAAGGAAGGTAACCCATCGTATAGAGGTTACCTATCCTATGGAGGTTTCCCATCCTATGGGAGGTCACCCATCCTAAGGGAGGTCATGCATCCTACGGGAGGTCACCTATCCTAAAGGAGGTCACCCATCCTAAGGGAGGTCACCCGTTTGGAGGTTATCCATCCTACGGGAGGTCACTCATTGTAAACCCCCTCGACCAGAAATTAGGGTTTACTAGTTTAATTAGCCTAATTAGGGTTAACCTAAATTAATTAAGATTTAATATATAGTATTATAATACTTGTGCAATGATTTATTGTTTTAGGATACTACCTTAGCTGTTGCCCTAAAACGAATTCCACATATTTGACCTAGACCTGTAAACCCATCATATTGAACCAGGAACAAACCCCGGATACCGATTTTCGTGCCTGATTTTAGATGCACAAAAGTCGTTACAAACGTCCGTGCGCAAATTATTAAATTTGCGTAATTACGTTCGTTGTCCGTTCCAATCGAAATTGAGACCCAACCTCAACCAGTTTTGACCAACCCAGATCACGATAATATTGTACACTGAGCCTACTATACCAATGACCCTTGTCCAACCCAATTTAGACTCCCAGTTTTTAATTAAATTAAATTAGAAACACTATTACATTAATTACGAATTAATTAATGTGGAGACCTAACCTAAATTAAATTGGACCCAAATCCAACCCAAACCCCCACCCACACCCATAAGCCTCATACAAAATACCATACACCATCATGGTCCAATGAGGAAAACCAAACATGGTGTTTGCTTACATTAAATCCCCAATTCTATTTATTGTGCAAATACCAAATTGTCAGGGGCCTAATTGCAAAATTGCAATGAGGTGCCCCCCTCTCATTGGCCCAAACCATTATGGAGAAAAGTAATGGTCATGACCAATCGTGAGCATTAAATTTTTCCCCCATTTTTATGTCCTTGCATTACCTTTATGAGGACCCATCTTGACCCTACAAATTTGAATGGCCTATTCCTAGCCCTCCACTCATCTTGATGGACAACCCCACTCCCCAAAAATGGTTGTCCAGCCGGCCCTAATCCCTAGGCAGCCCCCCCTCACTCTCTCTCCTACATATACCTTTATTTCTACATTAAATGAGAAAACCCAAACCCTAAATACTAAAATCCCAACCGAGCTCAACACACAGCCGACCCCAACTCCTTCACCCCGAGCTCCACCACCGCCACCAGCCACCACCAGTCACCGCCACCCTAACCCGACCCCTTCGCCGGACCCTCCCCTACCCACGGCCACCGCCACCCGGCCACGACGCCGCCGGCAGCCACCCCCCAACAGCCCCACACCAACCCGAGTTCCCCAGCCCGCACAGCCCAGCCGAACACCCCTCAACCTCGTACTCCTCCACCCCTGCACCTCCGACCACCATACTTCACCGGAGCCTCCCCTAGCCTGTCCTCCACCACCCCATAAAATCTCAGCCGCCGCCGCCGCCGCATCGAGGTGAAATCGGGCCCGCAGCTGGGAGCTATACGAGACTGCTGCTGCTGCCCGCGACCTCCCCGAGCCTCGCCGGAGCGCCGACCGGCCACCCCCGCCGGCGATGACCGACCAGCTCGACCCCCTCGACCTGTCGAGCAATAAGGTATAATATTTTATGTGAAATTATTAAGTTTTATACATGAAATTTTAGTTGCAAGCTTCATATATACGGATATCGTATTTTTATATGTATTCTATACTATATAATATATTGTATGTATTTAACAGTATTTATATTTATTATATTCCTGTATAAATTTCATATTATATATTATAATCATTTCTTTTTAATTTATATTATATGTACGTATGTATGTATGTATGTATGTATGTATGTATGTTATTTTTAAATACAAAGAATATAAAATAATCTAATATCTATAATATTAAATACATTTTGGAAATCAAGTATTATTTTTTTATGTATATACTGTATTTCTATTTTTGGTATATTTTGTATATAAAATAAATATCTAAGTACGTATTTTTATAAATAACAATGTATGTATCTACATAGTATATATATACATGAGTTTTAAATACCCTAATTTTATTTGAATACTTGATATGTATATAAATGTATATATTTCAAATTACCATACTATATATGAATATGTATAAATAAATGATGTTATGGATATTATCTATTATATACATATATATGTAATTATTAAATATAACATAATTACCAGTGTATTGCTAAATAATACATAAATATTATTTTTGTACTAATAAACAAATATATTATTTAATATATTTAAATATGTTTTAGTGTATATATAAATAATAGTGTTAGCTATATATACATACAGCCCCGACCCCGTGTCAGTTGTAGATACGGACAGTGTATCCTAGTCGTGCTATTGTAGCGAATAATTTGGACATTACTGTATCCTATATAGAATTGCTGGACACTACTGCCGAGGCATCAGGAGCAGGACTTTGGATTTCGCAGGACAGGCAAGTATACCTTGCCTTGTTGTACTATTTAAATTCAATTATATTTGGTTACATATTTATTCATTATATAAATGTGCGCGTCCGAGCAGACTCGGGTGCAGTCAACGAAGGCGTTGACGTTAGGAGTAGTATCTGACTTAGTGTCTAGTAGACCCACCTAAAGTTGTGAAGTTATTGATATAACTTCCCAGGCCTTGACACGTATCATTACACGCCACAGAGTGAGTTCATGTAGGGACGCGTGCCTCATGCGCGACTGGCCATCAGTATGAGCAACACGTGTAGCGGTATGTAGCTCAGTTGTTTATTTCATAGAGACTTGCATCATAGTATGAGATGTCCACGTCGTTTTCACGATTTATACATCTACATTGGGCGGGAAAGACATCTAGTAGGCGTATGGGACACCCCCCTGATATATACTCGAGTTACCATGCTCTTCGGAGATGGGGATTACAATATATATAGCGAGTTACCATGCTCTTCGGAGATGGGGATTATAGCGAGTTACCATGCTCTTCGGAGATGGGGATTATAGCGAGTTACCATGCTCTTCGGAGATAGGGATAGCATCAATGCCCTTAACCGGGGGCATATGTGGCATATACTAGCCAGTCCCGACGATTGGTGAATTACGTCAGCATATGTCTGAGCCTACACATTCCCATACGTACTACCAGGTCTTTAAATTTGCATTCACTTAGATGGTTAGCACACCCCCCTTTATTTACTCAGTACTTACTTTATGGCATGTATTTTTTTTGTATCTTGTTACGTCCCTCTGAGGACCTGGTTCCCTTTTAGGTTATTTGTGCGGTTGCAGGATACTTGATCTGATAGAGTATGGACATCATTGCAGGTATATTTACATTTCCAGCTATTTCAGTCTTGTATTCCTTCCATTTTATTCTGCTTATATAGCCTAGTGTTTATAGACCTATATTGTTCTTCTTGTCTATTCGAACGGATGTGTTATTGGGCTGCAGACTGATGATGCGTATCGTTCTTTCTTGAGATTACTTACCCTGGATTGAGATTTAGAATTAGTTGTTGTATATTAGAAATAGATTGTTACTTGGATCACTTGACCATAGACAGCGTAAGTGTACTTCGTCGGGTCCATTAAATTGGAAAGCCCTACGGAGTCGTACCAGCTGGCCATTGCCACGTGTCTGGTCTCATAGATTTTGGGACTGGGGTGTGACATGGTTTTAGTGGTGGCCCATGCAGGTCCTCTGAGCAAATTGTTTCGGTTACGTTACTGTACCGAACGAGCCTGCAACTTAGGATTAATGTGAATAAGATCTCAATCCATAACCGAATTTAAAACTCCTCTTGTATGTGATTATCGCCCTTGGACTTCCAATTTGTATTCGTTCAATTTCCGTCAAGATCGTTATTATTGTTTCTCATCCCCTATTATTCGGAAGACGGACGCTTGCGCCTGATGGGTTCCTCCAGAAGAAGATCGCAGTTCAGACGGCAGAAGACATGATTGTGCAATAATCTCTGAGAAGAATGTTACCCTCAGTAGGGTAGGCTGATAGGTTCTTTTGGATCCTAGAACTAGTATGGAAGGGTAGCAAGAGAATTGGAGCCAATAGTACCCTATTCGTAATCGAGATAGCAGTGATCTTGGAAGTACAAGAAGCTGGAAAGATTGTTGATCAAGACCTAGAATAACCTAAGGAATGCATAGCACAATGCTGGAAACTAGTGGTTGTATATGATAGCAATATCAGGAATGTTATTATGGACTAGAGGAGATGAAATTTTAGGATCTCACTTGGAAGATAATGATCTGATTTCAGGAATTCTAGTATGTACTTGAGTGATACCATTAATGTACTATGTGACTTGGGGAGATAAATAACGAAAAGAAGGAATTTGAGGAATAAAATTTTAGGGAAAACCTTGAGGAGAAGAGAATTATACATTAGGCGAGAAATTTCTTTTGAGGATTGATGTTGGAAACAGAACGGGAGAAATTATTTTAAGGTTTACTCTACACTATGACCTTATCCTAGACATGGATTGGTTGAGCCAATACCTCACGACGCGAGATTGTCGACGCGATTACATTATTTATGACCACCAGATTACCCTGAGTTTGAGTTTCTTCAAAGAGCCTGGGAGCATGGTGCCCATCTACCTTAGGATTATACAACGCATGAGGTGAACCAGTGTACCACCATATTATATCAGGGTTGAGGATGTGATTCTAGATAATCTTCCAGGCCTGCCACCTGACAGAGAGATAGAGTTGTTATAGACTTGACTCCAAGAGCCGAGCCAGTTAATTTTCCGTCTTCAGACTAGCACCGATAGAGTTGGTTGAGTTGTGGGTCCGTCGTGGAGGATCTTTTAGACAAGGGTTTCGGTCGGGCTAGTGTTGCTCCATGGGGCAATACCCATCTTAATTATGCCGAAGAAAAATGGAACGGTACAGTTGAATCAGCTAAGTGGCGTATATGTATTTTGAAGATCGATCTCAGATCCAGCTATCATCAGATCTAGGTACGGAGAGAGGGCATTCCTAAGACGACTTTTCGGACGTAGTATGGACACTATGAGTTTCTAGTCATGACATTTGGTTTAACCAAGCACCAGCAGTATTTGTGAGCCAAATGAACAATGTCTTCCACCAGTACTTGGATAAGTTCATGGTGGTATTTATAGACTACATCTTGATATATTCCAAGAGCCAGGAGGAGCCTGAGAGGCATCTCAGGATCGTGTTGGAGACGTTGAGACATGAGAGGCTGTACGCCAAACTCAGCAAATGCGAGTTATGCTTGGATAGAATACCGTTTTTGGGACACATAATCACCGAAGATGGACTATCAGTTGACCCGGAGAAGATAGCTGTAGTAGAGACCTGGCCTACCCCTACATTAGTTACAGAGGTTAGGAGTTTCCTCGGACTTGCCGGATATTATCGGAGGTTCATGGAAAACTTCTCGAGGATAGCTGCGCCTATGACGCAACTAACGCATAAGGGCGAGGAGTTTATCTGGACCAACGAGTGTCAGGCGGCTTTCGATGAGCTGAAGAAGCGTCTGACATCAGCACCGATTTTGACACTACCTTCAGGATCAGGAGGATTTGTAGTGTATAGTGATACGTCTGGGAGTAGATTGGGATGTATACTGATGCAACACGGCAAGGTGATAGCCTACGCATCGAGACAGCTGAGAGTTCATGGGAAGAACTATCCGACGCACGACTTGGAGCTAGCTGCAGTGATATTTGCACTAAAGCTATGGAGACATTACCTTTAGGGTGAGCGTGTTGAGATTTATACAGATCATAAAAGCCTAAAGTACGTCTACACGCAGAAGGAGCTCAACATGAGGCAGAGACGTTGGCTAGAGTTGATGACCGATTATGATATTGAGTTGCAGTACCACCATGGCAAGGCGAATGTTGTAGCAGATGCCTTAAGCAAGAAGACCATGGCATACTTTTTGACGATGCAGCGACGGTTGCTAGAGGATCTCCAGGAGCTTGGGATAGAGATCGTATTGCCAGGCATGGATGGACAAATGGCCAGCCTCGAGGTTCAGTCTACCCTGATTGAGAGGATCAGGGCAGCCCTGCCAACAGATACAAGATTTCGACGTCTGCGAGAGAGAACAGAAGCCGGCATACAGACAGGACTCAGGATTCATGAAGACGGAACGCTGAGGTGCAGAGATCGCCTATATGTTCCGAGTGGCGAGCTACGCCAAGAGTTGATGACCGAGGTTCATAGCTCGATTTATTCCATTCATCCCGGGGGTACGAAGATGTACCGAGACTTGAGACAGCATTTCTTGTGGCAAGGGATGAAGAGGGAAATTGCAAGATTTGTGGCGAAGTGTTTAGTTTGTCAGCAAGTCACAGCTGAACATCAGAGGACTGCAGGACTATTGCAGCCACTCCCCATTCCCGAGTGGAAGTGGGAACACATTACCATGGACTTCGTCACAGGATTTCCGCGAAACCCTAGCGGGAAGGATGTAGTTTGGTTGTCATAGACAGACTCACCAAGTCTGCCCATTTCTTGCCCTTCAGAGTAGGGCAATCCACAGAGATACTAACTGATATGTATATGAGACAGATAGTACGACTACATGGAGTGCCTGGCAGCATCGTATCAGCTCGTGATTCCAGATTCACGTCACATTTTTGGCGGAGTATGCAGGAGAGCTTAGGAACTCGTCTCAAGTTCAGCACTGCATATCATCCGCAGACTGATGGTCAGTCAGAACGCACGATACAGATATTAGAGGATATGTTGAGAGCATGCATGATTGATTTTGGAGGATCTTGGGAGGACCACCTACACTTGGTGGAATCCTCTTGCAATAACAGCTACCAGGCTAACATACAGATGACACCTTAAGAGGCACTGTACGACAGGAAATGTAGGCCGCTAGTTTGTTAGAGTGACGTGGGAGAGCGTCAGATACTTGGTCCAGAATTGGTGACACAGACAGTAGAGAAGGTCAAGCAGATTCAGAGCCATCTACGAGCAGCACAGGACAGGCAGAAGCATTGGGCTAATGTGCATCGACGACCCCTAGAGTTCCAGGTGGGAGAACATGTGTTCCTGAAGATTTCACCTACCAGAGGAACCATCAGATTTGGAGGCAGAGGGAAGCTGAGTCCGAGGTACATCGGACCCTTCGATGTGCTAGAGCGCGTCGGAGAAGTTGCTTACAAATTGGCCTTGCCGCAGACACTAGAAGGAGTTCACGACGTCTTCCATGTATCCCAGCTGAGGAGATACATACCGGATCCGAGCCATGTGCTTGACCACTCGGAGATCACCGTTGGTCCAAGCTTATCATACCAGGAGGAGCCGGTAGAGATCCTAGACCGAAGCGAGAAGGTACTGCGAGGCCAGACTATCCCTCTAGTTCGTGTCGCATGGAGGCATCATGCACCAGGTGAATCAACCTGGGAACGAGAGGACGATATTCGGCAACGTTTTCTCCATCTCTTCGAAGGCCTAGGTATGTGATAGTACTTATTTCATTCAATAATTTTTCTATATGTCTGTTTTAAATTTCGAGGATGAAATACTCTAAGGAGGGTATGTTGTAAACCCCCTCGACCAGAAATTAGGGTTTACTAGTTTAATTAGCCTAATTAGGGTTAACCTAAATTAATTAAGATTTAATATATAGTATTATAATACTTGTGCAATAATTTATTGTTTTAGGATACTACCTTAGCTGTTGCCCTAAAACGAATTCCACATATTTGACCTAGACCTGTAAACCCATCATATTGAACCAGGAACAAACCCCGGATACCGATTTTCGTGCCTGATTTTAGACGCACAAAAGTCGTTACAAATGTCCGTGCGCAAATTATTAAATTTGCGTAATTACGTTCGTTGTCCGTTCCAATCGAAATTGAGACCCAACCTCAACCAGTTTTGACCAACCCAGATCACGATAATATTGTACACTGAGCCTACTACACTAATGACCCTTGTCCAACCCAATTTAGACTCCCAGTTTTTAATTAAATTAAATTAAAAACACCGTTACATTAATTACGAATTAATTAATGTGGAGATCTAACCTAAATTAAATTGGACCCAAATCCAACCCAAACCCCCACCCACACCCACAAGCCTCATACAAAACACCATACACCATCATGGTCCAATAAGGAAAACCAAATATGGTGTTTGCTTACATTAAATCCCCAATTCTATTTATTGTGCAAATACCAAATTGTCAGGGGCCTAATTGCAAAATTGCAATGAGGTGCCCCCCTCTCATTGGCCCAAACCATCATGGAGAAAAGTAATGGTCATGACCAATCGTGAGCATTAAATTTTCCTCCATTTTTATGTCCTTGCATTACCTTTATGAGAAGCCATCTTGACCCTACAAATTTGAATGGCCTATTCCTAGCCCTCCACTCATCTTGATGGACAACCCCACTCCCCAAAAATGGTTGTCCAGCCGGCCTAATCCCTAGGCAGCCCCCCCTCACTCTCTCTCCTACATATACCTTCATTTCTACATTAAATGAGAAAACCCAAACCCTAAATACTAAAATCCCAACCGAGCTCAACACACAGCCGACCCCAACTCCTTCACCCCGAGCTCCACCACCGCCACCAGCCACCACCAGTCACCGCCACCCTAACCCGACCCCTTCGCCGGACCCTCCCCTACCCACGGCCACCGCCACCCGGCCACGACGCCGCCGACAGCCACCCCCCAACAGCCCCACACCAACCCGAGTTCCCCAGCCCGCACAGCCCAGCCGAACACCCCTCGACCTCGTACTCCTCCACCCCCGCACCTCCGACCACCATACTTCACCGGAGCCTCCCCTAGCCTGTCCTCCACCACCCCACAAAATCTCAGCCGCCGCCGCCGCCGCATCGAGGTGAAATCGGGCCCGCAGCTGGGAGCTATACGAGACTGCTGCTGCTGCCCGCGACCTCCCCGAGCCTCGCCGGAGCGCCGACCGGCCACCCCCGCCGGCAACGACCGACCAGCTCGACCCCCTCGACCTGTCGAGCAATAAGGTATAATATTTTATGTGAAATTATTAAGTTTTATACATGAAATTTCAGTTGCAAGCTTCATATATACGGATATCGTATTTTTATACGTATTCTATACTATATAATATATTGCATGTATTTAACAGTATTTATATTTATTATATTCCTGTATAAATTTCATATTATATATTATAATTATTTCTTTTTAATTTATATTATATGTACGTATGTATGTATGTATGTATGTATGTATGTATGTATGTATGTTATTTTTAAATACAAAGAATATAAAATAATCTAATATCTATAATATTAAATACATTTTGGAAATCAAGTATTATTTTTTTTGTGTATATACTGTATTTCTATTTTTGGTATATTTTGTATATAAAATAAATATCTAAGTACGTATTTTTATAAATAACAATGTATGTATCTACATAGTATATATATACATGAGTTTTAAATACCCTAATTTTATTTGAATACTTGATATGTATATAAATGTATATATTTCAAATTACCATACTATATATGAATATGTATAAATAAATGATGTTATGGATATTATCTATTATATACATATATATGTAATTATTAAATATAACATAATTACCAGTGTATTGCTAAATAATACATAAATATTATTTTTGTACTAATAAACAAATATATTATTTAATATATTTAAATATGTTTTAGTGTATATATAAATAATAGTGTTAGCTATATATACATACAGCCCCGACCCCGTGTCAGTTGTAGATACGGACAGTGTGTCCTAGTCGTGCTATTGTAGCGAATAATTTGGACATTACTGTATCCTATATAGGATTGCTGGACACTACTGCCGAGGCATCAGGAGCAGGGCTTTGGATTTCGCAGCTACCCGGGACAGGCAAGTATACCTTGCCTTGTTGTACTGTTTAAATTTACTTATATTTGGTTACATATTTATTCATTATATAAATGTGCGCGTCCGAGCAGACTCGGGTGCAGTCAACGAAGGCGTTGACGTTAGGAGTAGTATCTGACTTAGTGTCTAGTAGACCCACCTAAAGTTGTGAAGTTATTGATATAACTTCCCAGGCCTTGACACGTATCATTACACGTCACAGAGTGAGTTCATATAGGGACGCGTGCCTCATGCGCGACTGGCCATCAGTATGAGCAACACGTGTAGCGGTATGTAGCTCAGTTGTTTATTTCATAGAGACTTGCATCATAGTATGAGATGTCCACGTCGTTTTCACGATTTGTACATCTACATTGGGCGGGAAAGACATCTAGTAGGCGTATGGGACACCCCCCCTGATATATACTCGAGTTACCATGCTCTTCGGAGATGGGGATTACAGTATATATAGCGAGTTACCATGCTCTTCGGAGATGGGGATTATAGCGAGTTACCATGCTCTTCGGAGATGGGGATTATAGTGAGTTACCATGCTCTTTGGAGATGGGGATAGCATCAATGCCCTTAACCGGGGGCATATGTGGCATATACTAGCCAGTCCCGACGATTGGTGAATTACGTCAGCATATGTCTGAGCCTACACATTCCCATGCGTACTACCAGGTCTTTAAATTTGCATTCACTTAGATGGTTAGCACACCCCCCTTTATTTACTCAGTACTTACTTTATGGCATGTATTTTTTTTGTATCTTGTTACGTCCCTCTGAGGACCTGGTTCCCTTCCAGGTTGTTTGTGCGGTTGCAGGATACTTGATCTGATAGAGTGTGGACATCATTGCAGGTATATTTACATTTCCAGCTATTTCAGTCTTGTATTCCTTCCATTTTATTCTGCTTATATAGCCTAGTGTTTATAGACCTATATTGTTCTTCTGGTCTATTCGAACGGATGTGTTATTGGGCTGCAGACTGATGATGCGTATCGTTCTTTCTTGAGATTACTTACCCTGGATTGAGATTTAGAATTAGTTGTTGTATATTAGAAATAGATTGGTACTTGGATCACTTGACCATGGACAGCGTAAGTGCACTTCGTCGGGTCCATTAAATTGGAAAGCCCTACGGAGTCGTACCAGCTGGCCATTGCCACGTGTCTGGTCTCATAGATTTTGGGACTGGGGCGTGACACTCATCGAAAGGGAGGTCACCCATCCAAAGGGTGGTTACCCATCCAACGAAAGGTCACCAATCCTAAGGGAGGTCACCCATCGAAATGGAGGTCACCCATCCTACGGGAGGTCACCTTTCCTAAGGTTGGTTACCCATTCTACGAAAGGTCCCCAATCTTAAGGGGGTCACCCATCCTACGGGAGGTCACCCATCCTACGGGAGGTCACCCATCCTAAGGGTGATTACCCATCCAAATGGAGGTTACCCATCCTTTGGGATATCACCGATCCAAATGGAGGTTACACATCCTACGAGAGGTCACACATCCTAAGGAAGGTCATCCATCGTATAGAGGTTACCCATCTGGAGCTTACCCATCCTACGGGATGTCACCAATCCTAAGGAAGGTCGGCCATCTAATGGAGGTTAACTATCCTAAGGAAGGTCACACATCCTACGGGATATCACCCATCCAAATGGAAGTTACCCATCCTACGGGGGCTCACCCATCCTATGGGAGGTCACCCATCCTACGAGAGGTTATACATCCTACAGGAGGTCACCCATCCTAAGGGAGGTTACCCATCCTATGTGAGGTCACCCATCCTACGGGAGGTCACACATCCTACGGGAAGTCCCCCAACCTAGGGAGGTCACACATCCAAGGGAGGTCACCCATCCTACGAGAGATTACCAATCCTAAGAGAGGTCACCCATCCTAGGGAGGTTACCCATCCTATGAGAGGTCACCTATCCTACGTATCCCGTAGGACGGGTGACCTCTCGTAGGATGGATAAACTCTCGTAGGATGGGTGATCTCCCTAGGATGGGCGACCTCCCGTAGGATGGGTGACCTCCCTAGGATGGGAGACCTCCCATAGAATTGGTGACCTCCCGTTGGATGGGTGACCACTCGTAGGATGGTAACCTCTTGTATAATGGGTGACCTCCCGTAGGATGTGTAACCTCCCTAGGATAGATAACCTCTAATAGGTTGGGTAACCTCCCTAAGTATGGGTGACCTCCCATAGGATGGGTAACCTTCGTAGGATGGGTGACCTCCCTAGGATGGGTAACCTCCATTTGGATGGGTAACCACTCGTATGATGGGTGACCTCTCATAGGTTGGGTAACCTCCCTAAGTTTGGTTGACCTCCCGTAGGATGGGTAACCTCCCGTAGGATGAGTGACCTCCCATAGGATGGGTGACCGATAGGATGGGTGACCTCTCGTAGGATGGGTGATATCCCGAAGGATGGATAACCTCCCGTAGGATGGGTAACCTCCCGTATGATGGGTGACCTCCTATAGGATGGATAACCTCCCTTAGGATGGGTGACCTCCCGTAGGATGGGTGACCTAACATAGGATGGGTAACCTCCATTTGGATAGATGACCTCCCATAGAATGAGTGACCTTCAAATGATGGGTAACCTCCCTTAGGATGGATGACCTCCTTCCGATGGGTGACCTCCCAAGGATGGGTGACCTCTCGTAGGATAGGTGACCTCCATTTGGATGGATAACCTCTTGTAGGATGGGTAACCTCCCTAGGATGGGTGACCTCCCATAGGATGGGTAGCCTCCCTTAGGATGGGTGACCTCCCGTAAGATGGGTGACCTCTCGTAGGATGGGTGTCCTCCCTAAGGATGGGTGACCTCCCATAGGATGGATAACCTCCTAACAATGGGTGACCTTCCTTAGGATGGGTGAACTCCATACGATGGATAACCTCCATTTTGATGGGTAACCACCCTTAGGATGGGTGATCCCCCGTAGGATTGATGACCTCCCTAGAATGGGTGACCTCACGTATGATAGGTGACATCCCCTAGGATGGGTGACCTCACGTATGATAGGTGACCTCCCATAGGATGGGTAACCTTCCTAGGATGGGTGACCTCTCGTAGGATGTGTAACCTATCCTTCAGGGAGGGTGACCTCCCTTAGGATGGGTAACCTTCCTTAGGATGGGTGACTTGACTTTCCCTAGGATGGGTAACCTCCCTTAAGATGGGTGACCTTCCTAGGATGGGTGACCTACCTTAGGATGGGTTACCTCTCTTTGGATGGTTGAACTCCCTTTTGGATGGGTGACCTCCCGTACGATGGGTAACTTCCCATTGGATGGATGACCTCCCTTGGATGGGTATCTCCCGTAGGATGGGTAACCTCCCTATGTATGGGTGACCTCCCTAAGGATGGGTAACCTACCGAAGGATGGGTAACCTCCCTAAGTATGGGTGACCTCCCTAAGGATGGGTAACCTCCCGAAGGATGGGTAACCTCCATTTGGATGGGTAACCACCCGTATGATGGGTGACCTCTCATAGGTTGGGTAACCTCCATTTGGATGGTTAACCACCCGTATGATGGGTGAGCTCTCATAGGATGGGTAACCTCTCTTAGGATGGGTAACCTCCCGTAGGATGGGTGACCTCCCATAGGATGGGTAACTTCCATTTGGATGGGTGACCTCTCTTATGATGGGTGACCTCTCGTAGGATGGATAACCTCCCGTATGATGGGTGACCTCTCATAGGTTGGATAACCTCCATTTGGATGGGTAACCACTAGTATGATGGGTGACCACTCATAGGTTGGGTAACCTCCCTGGGATGGGTGACGTCCCGTAGGATGGGTAACCTCTTGTCACGCCCCAGTCCCAAAATATCGAGGGACTAGACACGTGGCAATGGCCAGCATGACACACCGATGGGCAAATCCAATTTAATGGACCCATCAGGATGTACTTAAGCTGTAGTACAATAATAAGTTTCTAGATATACTAATCTCATCCACATAAATGAATACAACAATATCAGAATCATAAAGCAAGATCAATCTCAATAAAATATAAACTCGGGAAATAACCCGATAATGAGTCTGATACATCTGTCAAGATACAAGAATAAAGATAACCACAGCAATACTGAGTATGAAAACAGTATATACTCAGAAGATACCCGCAAAGATCACTCATCTACTGGATTTGGTACTGCTCCTGTGCCTACTCCTGATAATGCTCATGTACTGTGTACCTCTGGGTGGATCTCGTCTGCTAATCCTGAGAACATAATCCGGATCCAGGTCCTCAGGGGACATAGCAAGGTACAGATAATACAAGCCAAAATAAATGCAGTACAGAAATAAATGAAATAATAGGGTAAACTATATAACCAGCTAAGTGATATGCAATATGAGAGCATCACTAAAACTCAGGCTGAGACCACTACAAGCTCTGTGTCGGGGAGCCGGTAGCAGTGATATCATGTGGTTGTCTAGCTCGGAGAGAGACTGAGACGCCGGCATAATATAGTCAACCTGTAGCATGTGTGACTCTCCCCACCCAATGTAATCATACGTCTCATGTCCACAACGTCTCATGTCTATGCCATGCAGGATCATAACTAATACAACCGGTTATGTAATATCTAAGCAAAATAATATGTCATGTAATATGTATCCTATACAGAATCACCATGAATATCTCAGGAAGACTCTGTCTCATGAATAGTGTCAAGTGTCCTGGGTTATGAGGTACTTGATAATGCAAGTACGAGAATGTAAAGGGTCACGATAGCCATCTTTAGGTAACGTTACACAACTCTGCGTACGGTGTTGGCACCCAAATATTAATCGGAAGCTAAGTAAAGTCACACGGTCCTAGGTCAAGCATGTACAATAATATATAAATAAGTCATGGAAATAAGTAACAAAACTGCAAGGGTGGCAAGGTACACTTGCCTGGGGTTCTGGCTCCAACTGTAGCTCTGGTCTCAGTAGATTTTGCTGGTACTCCTCTGGTTGCTGAAATAAACATCACCATCAGATTCAAAAAATATCAAATAGCTAGAAACGCCTGTCCTTGAGTCCAATTTGGACACAGGGGCAAAAATGACAGTTCCTAGTCAAAGCGGGGTCCACATGTGGGCCGCTTCGCACCGAAAAATGTGTCAGGGTCAAAGGTCTCCAAATTCGTCAAATTTAGTGTCAACAAGTCGAGAACGATGATACGAACCCAACGGAACATCCAGAATTGGATTCCGATGAGCCGATCACAAAATCGTCGGTCAAGTGGAGCCGCGGGGCCCACGATACTCGATTTTGTCAACGTTCTCAGAATCGAACCAAACTTGGGTCACAGGACTAGTGTATTGCTACGAGTCCGATGGCGCAAGTTTCGTTTAGATTCGACACGTGTACATGAAGTTACAACGTATTCCAAAACAGGCAGATACGGGGCATTGTCGGCGGATATGCGTTGATTTCGGTGTGCACGCACATCCAAATCAACTTCTGCAAAATCCAGCACGTCCATATCAACGGCGTGCACGTTTCGGTGAAGACCTCACGTAACCAAGTCATCCAGTTTGGCGGGGCACACTCAGTTTCGGGGGAAGACGGGGCATTATTTTTCCTATTTTTGGATCTCGGTTTAGGATCACCACAGGATGCGACACACCGAGCGGATTGTACGGGCATCGAGAGGGTTATACAGCCTATGCTTCACAACTGACAGAATGGAAAACGGGGCCACGAGGAGAGAGAACGGGTTACCTGAATGGGGCTACGCAGAATGGGGTTTCTCCGTGTCCGCGAGGCAACTCGGCTCGACATGACACAGTGTCCACTGTGTCCGGTTAGGGTTTCGGCTACAGGACTTCACCGGATCTGGCCGAAGCTTCGTCGGAGGGGTGGCGCGCTGGCGGAGGCTGGTTGACAGTGGCTGGACGACCGGAGAAGACGAGGCTGGGCTCAGGCATGGAGGCAGAGATGGCTGCGGTGGGCTCATCGAGGTTGGGGCTTGTGGGCGGCTGAGGCGTTGCTGCGGCGAGTCTCAGGAGGAGGAGACGGTGGCGCTGGAGGCGCTGCGCTGGTGGCGGATCAGGCGGCTGGCCGGGGCAGCACTGGACTCAACGAGGTCGGGTGGAGCTCTAGAAGAGGGGCGGAGGACTTCGCCGGAGATGACGACGAAGCGAGGGAGAGGGTGGTAGCAGAGAAGTTCGTCGGTGGGAGGAGGGCGAAGGTGACAGCGAGGGGAAAGGGTCAGGCGGAGGGCGGCGGTGGCAGAGGAGAGCAGGAGGAGGGAGGCGAGCAGCGGAGATAGGCGGATTTGGGTGGTGGCGGAGCTAGGGTTCCGGCAGATATGGGGTTAAATAGGGGCACCGCCGGAACAGTAATCGGTTAGGGATTAGGATTCGATTTAGGGTTCCGACCGGGTCAGGTCGGCGGGTCAGCGGGTTAGCGGGGATCCGACCCGATCCACCTAAGCTTAGGTGCGGGTACGGGTTGTCGGGTTTCGGGTCGGGTTTAGATCCGACCCGACCCGCTAAGGTTGGGTTTGGTTCAGTTGAACCGGGTCCGGTTTGGGTTGGTTTGGTTCAATTAAACCGGGTTTATTTCTAGGGTTTAATTCGGTTTATTTAAACTTAGTTTTTAGGGCTTTAAAAATGCTTTCGGGGTCCAATAAATTCCCAAAAAATTATGCTATGTCTAGTTTTTTATTTTATACCCAAAAATATTATTTTTATAATATTTTATTATTAATTAACATCATTAAAAAATTATTTAATTAAAATACCTTAGTTTAAATCCGAGAAAATTCAAGAAAAATTGTAAAAATTGATTTTAAAAATCCAAAAAAATCAGGGGGTTTACACCTCCATTTGGATGGGTAACATCTCTTAGGATGGTTAACCTCCATTTAGATGGGTGACCTCCCGTAGGACGGGTGACGACCCTAGGATGGGTAACCTCATGTAACCTACATTTGGATGGATGACCTCCCGTAGGATGGGTGAACTCCATTTGGATTGGTAACCTCTCTTAGAATGGGTAACCTCCATTTTGATGGATGACCTCCCTTAGGATGGGTGACCTCTCGTAGGATGGGTGACCTCTCTTAGGATGGGTGACCTTCCGTAGGATGGGTGACCTCCCTTATGATGGTTAACCTCCCTTAGGATGGGTGACCTCGCGTATGATAGCTGACCTCCCTTAGGATGGGTAACCTCACGTATGATAGGTGACCTCCCTTAGGATGAGTGACCTCCCTTATGATGGGTAACCTCCCTTAGGATGGGTGACCTCACGTATGATAGGTGACCTCCCTTTGAATGGGTAACCTTTCTTAGGATGGGTGACCTCCCTAGGATGTGTAACCTCCCGTAGGATGGGTGACCTCCCGTAGGATGGGAGTCCTGCCAAAGGATTGGTGACCTCCCATAGGATGGAATACCCACCAAAAGATGGGTAACCTCCCTTAGGATGGGTAACCTCCCTAGGATGGGTAACCTACCTAAGATTGGTAACCTATATAGGATGGGTAACCTCCCTTAGGTTGGGTGACCTTCATAGGATGGGTAACCTCCATACGATGGGTGACCTTCATAGGATTGGTGACCTATAGGATGGAAAACCTCTCTTAGGATGGTGACCTCCTAAAGGATGGGTGAACTCCCTAGGATGGGTGACTTATAGGCGGATGGGTGACCTCCCTTAGGATGGGTGACCTCCCTAAGGATGGGCGACCTCCATTAGGATGGGTGATATCATGTAGGATGGGTAACCTCTTATAGCATGGGTGATCTTCATATGATGGGTAACCTTCCTTTGAATGGGTAACCACCCATATGATGGGTGACCTCTCATAGGTGGGATAACCTCCGAAGGATGGGTGACCTCCCGTAGGATGGGTGACCTCCCTTATGATGGGTGACCTCCCGTAGGAAGGGTAACCTCCGGATGGGTAACCTCCATACGATGGGTGACCTTCATATTATGGGAAACCTCCCTTAGCATGGGTAATATCCCGTAGGATGGGTAACCTCTTTTAGGATGGGTGACCTTCATATGATGGGTAACCTCCCTTAGGATGGGTGACCTCCATTTGGATGGGTGACCTCCCGTAGGATGGGTGACCTCCCGAAGGATGGGTGACCTTAAATTGGTTGGGTAACCTCCCTTAGGTTGGGTGACCTCCCGTAGGATGGGTAACCTCTCTTAGAATGGGTAACCTCCCGTACGATGGGTGACCTCTAGTAGGATGGGTGGGTAACCTCCCGTAGGATGGCTGACCTCCCGTAGGATGGATGACCTCCCTTAGGAAGGTTACCCATCCTACTCGAGGTCACCCAAATGGAGGTTACCCATCCTAGGTGAGGTTACCCATCCTATGGGAGGTTATCCATCCTACGAGAGGTTACCCATCCAATGGGAGGTCACCTATCCTATGAGAGGTCATCCATTCTAAGAGAGGTTACCCATCGTAAGGGAGGTCACCCTTTCAGAGTTTACCCATACTACGGGAGGTCACCCATTCTAAGGTTTGTTACCCATTCTACGAAAGGTCACCAATCATACGAGAAGTCACCCATCCTAAGGGAGGTCACACATCCGGAGGTTACCCATCCTAGGGAGGTTACCCATCCTAGGGAGGTCACCCGTCCTAGGGAGGTTACCCATCCAAATGGAGGTCACAGATACTACGAGAGGTTACCTATCCTAGGGAGGTTACTCACCCTACGGGAGGTCACCCATCCTACGAGAGGTTACCCATCCTAAGGGAGGTCACCCTTACTACGAGAGGTTACCCATCCTAAGAGAAGTTGCCCATCCTACGAGCGTTCACTCATCCTATGGGAGGTCACCCATCTACGGGTAGTTACCCATCCTAGGGAGGTTACCCATCCAACGCGAGGTTACCCATCCAAATGGAGGTCACCCATCCTACGAGAGGTTACCCATCATACGGGAGGTTACCTATCCTAGGGAGGTCACTCATCCTAGGGAGGTTACCCATCCTACTGGATATCACCCATCCGAAGGTTACATACTTAGGAAGGTTTTCTAACCTATGAGAGATCACCCATCCTAAGGGAGGTTATCCATCATATGAAGGTCACCCATCCTAGGGAGGATACCCATCCATCGGGATATTACCCATCCTACAGGAGGTCACCCATCCTAAGGAGGTTACCCATCCTACAGGGGGTTACCCATCCTAGGGATCACCCATCCTAAGAGAGGTTACCCATCCTAGGGAGGACACCCATCCTAGGGAGGTTACCCATCCTTTGGGAGGTCACCCATACTAGGGAGGACACCTATCCTACGAGAGGTTACCCATCCTACGGGAGGTTAACCATCGTATGGAGGTTACCCATCCTTGGGAGGTTATCCATCCTAAGGGAGGTCACCCATCCTAGGTAGGTTACCCATCCTACGAGAGGTCACCCATCCTAAGGGAGGTTACCCATCCTATGAGAGGTTACCCATCCTAAGAGAGGTTACCCATCCTAAAGGAGGTCACTCACCCTACGAAGGTTATCCATCCTAAGAGAGGTTTCCCAACCAAAGGGAGGTCACTCATCCAACGGAGGTTACCCATCCTATGGGTGGTCACCCATCCGGAGGTTACCCATCCTACAAGAGGTCATCCTTCCTAAGGGAGGTCATCGATCATAAGGCAGGTTACCTATCCTAGGGAGGTCACCTATCCTATGGGAGGTCACCCATCCTACGAGAGGTCATCCATCATATAGGTCACCCATCCTATGGGATGTCACCAATCCTTTGGGAGGTTACCCATTCTAAGGGAGGTTACCTATCCTAGGGTGGTCACTCATCCTACGGGAGGTCACCCATCCTATGGGAGGTCACCCATCCTAGGGAGGTTACCCTTCCTACGGGAGGTCACCCATCCTACGAGAGGTTACCCATCCTTGGGAGGTCACCCATCCAAATGGAGGTTACCCATCCAATGGGTGGTCACCCATCCTAAGAGAGGTTACCCATCCTAAGGGAGGTCACTCATCCTACGGAGGTTACCCATCCTACGGGAGGTTACCCATCTTAAGGGAGGTCACTCATCCTATGGGAGGTCACCAATCCTACGGGAGGTTACCCATCCTACGATAGGTCACACATCCTACGGGAGGTTATCCATCATATGGGTGGTTACCCATCCTACAGGCGGTCACCCATCCTAAGGGAGGTTCCCCGTCCTATGGGATATCACCCATCCTACCGGAGGTCATCCATCTTACGGGAGGATACCCATCTTAGGGAGGTTACCCATCCTAAGGGAGGTCACCCATCCTAGGGAGGTTACCCATCCTATGAGAGGTCACCCATCGTAAGGGAGGTTACCTATCCTACGAAAGGTTACCCATTCCAAGAGAGGTTACCCATCCTAAGGGAGGTCACTTATCCTATGGAGGTTACCCATCCAAATAAAGGTTACCCATCCTAAGGGAGGTCACTCATCCGACGGAGGTTACCCATCCTACGGGAGGTTACCTATCTTAAGGGAGGTCACTCATCCTATGGGAGGTCACCCATCCTATAGGAATTTACCCATCCTACGGGATGTCACCAATCATACGGCAGGTTACCATCCTACGGGAGGTCACCCATCCTAATAGAGGTCACCCATCCTAGGGAGGTCACCCATCCAAATGGAAGTTACCCATCCTATGGGAGGTCACACATCTTAAGAGAGGTTACCCATTCTACGGAGGTTACCCATCCTAAGGGAGGTCACCCATCTTACGGGAGGTCACCCATCCTACGAAGGTTACCTATCCTAAGGGAGGTCACTCATCCTACGGAAGGTCACACATCCTACGGGAGGTTATCCATCCTACGAGATATCACCCATCCTACGGGAGGTCACCCATCTTAAGGGAGGTCACCCATCCTATGGAAGGTTACCCATCCTACGAGAGTTTACCCATCCTACGAGAGGTTACCCATCCTAGGGAAGTTACCCATCCAAAAGGAGGTCACCTATCCTACGGGTTATCACCCATCCTAGGGTGGTTACCCATCCTATGGAGATCACTCATCCTACGGAGGTTATCCATCCTAAGAGAGGTTACCCATCCTAAGGGAGGTCACTCATCCTATGGAGGTTACCCATCCAACGGGAGGTTATCCATCCCAGGGAGGTCACTCATCCTACGGGAGGTCACCCAACCTATGAGAGGTTACCCATCCTAAGAGAGGTTACCCATCCTAGGGAGGTCACCCATCCAAATGGAGGTTATCCATCCTACGGGAGGTCACCAAACCTAAAAGAGGTCACCCATCCTAGGGAGGTCACCCATCCGAATTTAGGTTACCCATCCTACGAGAGATTACCCATCCTAGGGAGGTCACCCATCCTATGGGAGGTTACCCATCCAATGAGAGGTTACCCATCCTACGGGAGGTCACCCATCCGGAGGTTACCCATCCTACAAGAGGTCACCCATCCGAAGGGAGGTCACCGATCATATGGAAGTTTACCTATCCTAGGGATGTCACCCTACGAGAGGTCACCCATCCTACGAGAGGTCATCCATCCTATAGGTCATCCATCCTATGGGAGGTCACCAATCCTTTGGGAGGTTACCCATCCTAAGGGAGGTTACCTATCCTAGGGAGGTTAGCCATCCTATGGGATATCACCCATCCAAATAGAGGTTACCCATCCTACGGGGGGTCACCCATCCTATGTAAGGTCACCCATCCTGTAAACACCCTATTTTTTAGAATAATTTTAAATACAATTTTCCCCAATTTTCGGTATTTTTCTGGATGAAGAACCAAGGTAATTATGATCAAAGGATTTTTAAATGCAGTTTATTGATGTTAAAATATTATGGAAATAATAATTTATGGTATAAAATAGAAAATCGGATATTGGGTATTTTTCTGTGAATTTATTGGACTCCGGAGTAGCGTTTTAAGCCCTAAAAACTATTGGTTATATAAACCCAAACTAAACTGAACCAAACCAAATCTGAACCAAGCCAAACCCAAACCCAACCAAACCAGCATATTGGGTCGGGTCGGGTCGGATCTGAGCCAAACCCGACCCGAAACCCATTGGAAAACCCTACCCGCCTGAGTTACTGTAGCAGTATAAAACCCCCTTCCTCGGCTTGCGTGCCAAGACGCAACCCTGTGATCGACGGCGCCGTCCCCTGTGATCGACGTCGTCGTCCCCTATGATCGACTCTGCCGCTCTCCAGCGTCGATCTCCTCGACCCCGACACCATTCTCCGCCGCGAGCCCAGCCCGACTCCCCATCACCACCCTCGCCCGTCGACCGCCCCCACGGTCATCACCGCCTCCGCCCAGTTCCCCCTCATCGACCCCTAACTCCCCAGGCCGCCGCACCCCCAGACCCCGACGACATCCTCCCCTTGCTGCCCATCCTGACCAACCACCTCGACTTGCTCCTCATTCCCCACGGGAGACCGCCATAGCCTTGATCTGAACCCTATTCCGGCCACCTCCTACTTCCCAGCACTCCCCCGCTCCGCCCACCGAACCGACCCTCCCCAGACGAACCGAGCCCGACCGGCCGTGTGTCCCCCAACGCCGCCTCCGGCCGTCCGACAGCAGCCCTCGTCGAGCCGCCTCCTCCAGCGAGCCGCCCCGGCCAGACTCCAGCAACCCTAGAGCCCAGTGGACACGGTACAGGACGCAGTTCGAGTCGGATACTTCAAACTCGACACGCGAACACGATAAAATACCATTTCTGGAGCCCTTTTCAGGTACCGTTTTCTCCCTCCTCGTATTTCTGTTTTTAATTCTGTCAGTTGCAACGCATAGACTGTATAACCCCCTCAATGCCCGTGCAACCCGTTCGGTGCATCGCGTCCTGTGGTGATCGTAAACCGTGATCCAAAAACAGGAAAAACAATACCCTGTTTCACCCCGGAACTGAGTACGCCTCACCAAACTGGACGACTTGGTCGCACGCGGTCTTCACAGAAACGTGCGCGTCGTTGATACGGACGTGCAGGATTTTGCAGAAGTCGATTCGGATGTGCGTGCACACCGGAATCAACGCGTATCCGCCGACAATGCCCCGTATTCGTCCATTCTGGAACATACTATAACTTTGTGTACACACGTCGGATCGAGACGAAACTTGAGCCATCATACTCGTAGCAATACGCTGGTCCTGTGACCCAAGTTTGGTTCGATTCTGAGAATGTTGACAAAATCGCGTATCGTGGGCCCCACAAGCCCCACTTGACGGGCGATTTTGTGATCGGCTCATCGGAATCCGATTCTGGAAGTTCCGTTGGGTTTGTATCATCGTTCCTGACTTGTTAACACTGAGTTTGAGGAATTTGGAGACCTTTGACCCTGACACGCTTTTTGGTGCAAAGTGGCCCACATGTGGACCCCGCTTTGGGCCAAAAATATCTTTTTTGCCCCTGTGTCCAAATTGGACTTAAGGACAGGCGTTTCTAGCTATTTGACATCTTCTGAGATGGTTGGTGATATTTATTATAGCTTTTGGAGGAGTACCCACAGGATCCACTGATACCGGGACGATTGTTGATATTCGAACCCCAGGCAAGTGTACCTTGCCAAACTCTGCAGTATTGTTATATATTTTTCTTGCTTCATTATATTGCTGTGCATGCTTAACCTAGGACCGTGTGACATACTTAGCGTCCGATTATTAGTCGGGTGCCAACACTGTACACGGTATTGGGTACTGTCCTCTAGAGATGGACATTCGTGACACTTTATATTCTCGTACTTGTCTTACCAAGTACACTTTGACCCAGGACACTTGACACTATTTATGAGACAGGATTTTTCTGAGATATTCGTGGTGATTATGTATAGGATACAGGACTTGACAGAGACCCTATATTCATAGGTACTATATGACTTGTTGCATTAGCTATGATCCCGCTTGACATGGACATGAGACGTTATGGTCATGATATGCGTGGTTACATTGGGTGGGGAGAGACACACAGGCTACAGGCTGTTTTATATATATCTTCTATTATTGAGAGGTCGTAGACTCTCGGAGCAGAGCTAGACCCACTACCGGTTATTACCGCTACCGGCTCCCCGACACAGAGCTTGTAGTGGCTCAGCTTGAGTACTCGTGATGCTCTCACTTGCAATTTCACATAGATGGTTACTTATTTGCCCTATTTATCTCATTATTTGCTGCACTGCTTATATTTTGGCTTGTATATTTTCTGTACCTTGCTATTTCTCCTGAGGACCTGGATATGGATTATGTCCCCAGGATTTGAGGACGAGATCTATCCCGAGGTATACGGGACCGCAGTAGGAGCTGATCCAGGAGCTTTACCGCCATCCGAGGACGAGGTGTTAGCCGAAGACTTTTTCTGAGCATCCATGATTCATGCTCAGTGTTTATTTCTTTCAGTCATTTATATTCTGGTCTGTTGAACCATTGTATCAGATATTTATCGGGTTGTTCCCCGAAGCACTTTTTGAGACTAGCTGATGATTTATATTCCTTATTTATTCTGTGGATCATATTTTATATCTTGTGTGGATGAGATTATTTGTGCCTGTTGTCGTAGACTTGATTTTATAGCTTAAGTGTGCCCTGATGGATCCATTAAATTGGGTTTGTCCATCGGTGCGTACTGCTGGCCATTGCCACGTTTCTGGTCCCTCGGCATTTTGGGACTGGGTCGTGACATAGTTTTTGTGGTGGTCCATGCAGGTCTACGACTAAATTATTCGATTTCAACTTAGGGACCGGACCAGCCTGTCCTAAGGATAGGATAATTTATAGGATCTCATCCATTATTTAAACCATTTTGAACTCCATATCGAACTCGAAATTGTTACTTGATTGCATCCTGTTTGATTTCTAAGAGCGTTCTTACAGTTTATCTTTTGGTTGCAGAGAAATGGATCCCAGAAACAGAGACGAGATTCCATTGGATACGCCACACGACGATGTGGTTACTTATATAGACGGAGTGACACCAGGGAATGGAGGATAGACATCGCAGAGCGATCAAACCGGACAGCCTAATCTATGGTTCCGGAGAGATGACATCCCACCTCCACCATAGTTCACTCCCCAGATGCCAGTTTTCCCGCTAGAACAAGCCATGGATGGGCAACAGATGTTCCAGATGATGTATGCTATGATACAAGCACAGCAGCAGATTCAGCAAGAGGCACATCGTCAGGAGGCAGAGTATCTAAGAACCAGCCGGGTATCCGTATTGGAGTAGGCAAATCCACCAACGAGGCGATCAGCGACGGGATCAATCACCGATTTTTGTCATCTCAAGCCTCGTACATTTTCTGGTAAAGAGGGGCCAACAGAAGTTCACGAATGGCTCACGAACATTCAGCACCAGTTGGAAGCAGCTGAACTTCCAAGAGAGAAATGGATGACTGCAGTCAGAATGTAGTTAACTGAAAATGCACATCACTGGTGGTTAGCAGAAGAAAGGAGGCTCGGACAGGACCGAGTCACATGGGAAGAGTTCTCCAGACTCTTCCAAGAGATGTATATTCCAGCAGTAGCACGGTCAGAGCTCAGAGACAAGTTCAACCGCCTTATCCAAGGCAATATGACAGTGGAAGAATACAACGCAGAATTTATTCGCCTAAGTCGCTTTGCCCCAACCTTGATCTCGACAGAGGAAGAAAAAGCTGAGAAGTTCTTTGATGGACTGAAGTTTGAGCTCCAGAGGTTGATTGGCTCGGTCGCACCTACATCTTATACCGACGTCCTTGCAGCAGCACGACGCATGGAGCACGTCACTAGAAGGGATTCAAATCTGAAGAGGCCCATCACCTCAGCACCATCCAGGACAGCACATGGGGATTCAGCAAAACGATCCTAAAGGAGTATGCCAGAGAGAGCAGCGCATAGGGACAGACCTCTTCCTACTTGTCACCACTGTGGCAAGGTAGGACACATTGAGAGAGAATGCAGGCGTAAGTTGGGACTATGTCTGAGCTACGGATCCAACCAGCATTTTTCTAGAGACTGTTCTGAACGCAGAGACGGAGCACCGAGACTAGATTTACCTGCACCACGATGGGCTTACCCAGCAGTAGGAGCACCGTAGACAGGAGCTAGAGGAGTCAGACCCCCACCTACAGGAGGATACCAGTAGAGACCACCACTGGCCCCACATGCAGCTCTATTTTAGCAGACTATGCAGCAGCAGAGAGGTCCAGCACAGGGACGAGGACATGCATTCACATTAGCTGTTGAGCATGAAGCTACTGCAGGCGAGGTTATCGCAGGTACTATTTTAGTAGCTGCATTACCAGTTGTAGCTTTATTTGATTCTGGAGCATCGCATTCATTTATAGCAGCTAGCCTTGTAGCCACCCATAGAGTAGCTACCGCACCCCTTCCGAAGATGAAGAGAATTCTTACGGGAGGTGGAATTATTCCGGTTAGTGACGTCTGTAGATCATGTTCTGTAGTAGTTTATGGTAGAGAAATGCGAGCTCAATTTCTGATATTTTCCATGCCGGATTATGATGTTGTACTTGGTATGGACTGGTTAAGTCAGTACCATACAACTCTTGATTGCCGACTTGGGCGGGTTATATTTAGACCGCCTGGACATCCAGAATTTGAGTTTCTTGGACGAGCAGTAGAGCAAGGAGTTCAGCCTACTCTTAGGGTACTATCTGTAGAAGGGGAGACAGGTTACCAGAGAGTCATATCAGAATTTGTGGATGTATTTCCTGATGATCTTCCAGGTTTACCGCCTGATCGGGAAATAGAATTCACAATAGACTTAACTCCAGGAGCAGAGCCTATCACTTCATTAGTATATCGGCTAGTACCTAAGGAGTTGGTGGAATTGAAGGAACAGGTAGATGATCTTCTGGAGAAGGGTTTTATCCGGCCCAGTGTTTCACCTTGGGGAGCACCCATATTATTTGTGCCAAAGAATGATGGAACAGTACGACTATGCATTGACTACAGGGCACTAAATGCTGTGACCATCAAAAACAGGTATCCCTTACCACGCATTGATGATCTATTCGATCAATTGAGTAGTGCTAGGGTATTCTCGAAGATTGACCTTAGATCCGGCTATCATCATATCAAAGTAAGGAAGGAGGATATACCGAAGACAGCTTTCAGGACCAAGTATGGACATTATGAGTTCTTGGTAATATCGTTTGGATTAACCAACGCGCCAGCAGTGTTTATGAGTTTAATGAACAAAGTATTTCATCAGTTCTTGGAATAATTTTTGGTTGTATTCATTGATGACATCCTCATATATTCTAAGAGCCACGAAGAGCACGAGGAGCATCTCAGAATCGTGTTAGAGACCTTGAGACAGGAGAAGTTATATGCCAAACTCAGTAAGTATGAGTTTTGTATGGACAAAGTGCCTTTGTTGGGACATATCATTTCAGGAGAAATACTTTCAGTTGATCCAGAGAAAGTTGCGACAATAGAGACTTGGCCTACACCCACATCAGTTCCAGAGTGAGAAGTTTTCTCGGACTTGCGGGATATTACCGAAGGTTTGTAGAAAATTTCTCAAGGATTTCAGAACCTATGACGAAGCTGACTCGTAAAGACCAGGAGTTTATATAGACAGAAGACTGTCAGAAGGCCTTCGAAGAATTGAAGAAAAGATTGACAACAATACCTGTCTTGACTCTCCCTTCAGGGTCAGGAGGTTTTGTTGTAGTGATGCATCAGGAAGTGGACTAGGATGTGTCTTAATGCAACATGGCAAGGTCATTGCTTATTCGTCGAGACAGTTAAAAGTCCACGAGAAGAACTATCCAACACACGATCTGGAGCTAGCAGCAGTTATATTTGTACTGAAGATTTGGAGGCACTATCTTTATGGGGAGAATGTAGAAATCTTTACAGATCACAAGAGTCTAAAGTATGTATATACTCAGAAGGAGCTTAACATGAGGCATAGATGTTGGCTTGAATTGATGGTAGACTTTGATATAGATCTGCAGTATCATCCGGAAAGGCGAATGTTGTAGCAGACGCACTCAGCAGGAAGCCTACGGCTTATTTCTTGACGATGCAGCCCGAGTTATTGAGAGATCTACAAGAGCTTCAGATAGAGGTTATTTTACCAGGACAGAGTGGATTACTGGCTAATCTTGAAGTTAATTCATCACTCGTAGAGAAGATTAAAGAGGTATTGCCCACCGATGCTAGATTTAGAAGACTCAAAGAGAGGACGGAAGCAGGCATGCAGACAGGACTTTGCATACACGAAGATGGGATATTGAGGTTTGGAAATTGCCTGTATGTTCCAAATGGAGAATTGAGACAGGAGTTAATGACTGAAGCACATAGCTCTATGTACTCTGTTAACCCAGGAGGAACCAAGATGTACCGGGACTTGAGACAGTATTACTGGTGGCATCGAATGAAAAGAGAGATTGCAAGATTTGTGGCCAAATGCTTAGTATGTCAGCAAGTAAAGGCCGAGCATCAGAGGACTGTAGGTATGTTACAGCCGCTTCCTATACCAGAATGGAAGTGGGAACATATCACGATCGATTTTGTCACAGGATTTCCAAGGAGCCGCAGCGGAAGAGATGCAGTATGGGTTATCGTGGATAGACTCACTAAATCAGCACACTTCTTGCCATTTAGAGTTGGACAGTCCACAGAGGTACTAGCCGACATGTATATGCGACAAATTATCAAATTACATGGAGTGCCGGTTAGTATTGTATCAGATCGAGATTCGAGATTTATATCTCATTTCTGGCGAAGCATGCAAGAGAGTCTTGGCACCAGACTCAAATTCAGCACAGCTTACCACCCACAGACAGATGGCCAATCGGAGCGCACCTTTCAGATCTTGGAGGATATGTTGCGATCATGTATGCTAGACTTTGGAGGATCTTGGGAAGATTATTTGCACTTGGTGGAGTTCTCCTACAACAACAGTTATCAGGACAACATTCAGTTGGCACCATTCGAGGCATTATACGGAAGGAAGTGTAGATCGCCAATATATTGGAGTGACATTGGTGAACGTCAAATACTGGGTCCAGAATTGGTAACGCAGACAGTGGAGAAGGTGAAACAGATTCAGAATCATCTTCGAGCAGCTCAGGACAGACAGAAGCATTGGGCAGATACGCACAGACGTCCCCTAGAGTTTAAAGAAGGAGAGCACGTGTTCTTGAGGATTTTGTCCACTCGAGGCACTATTAGATTCGGGAGCAGAGGCAAGTTGAGCCCAAGGTATATTTGGCCATTTGATATTCTACAGCGCATTGGTGAGGTGGCTTATCGTCTTGCATTACCACCATCCTTAGAGGGAGTGCATGACGTATTCCACGTCTCACAGCTGCGAAGGTACATGCCGGACCCAAGTCACGTAGTCGATCATTCAGAGATCGCAGTGGGCCCTAGCTTGAGATATGAAGAACAACCAGTTGGCATCCTTGACGTCAATGAGAAGACATTATGAGGACAGTCAATCAGACTGGTTCGTGTAGTTTGGAAACATCATTCTCCTGGCGAATCGATTTGGGAACGAGAGGATAGTATGCGCCAGCGTTATCCCCACTTATTCACAGAGGCAGTTAACACCTAAGCAATCTTGTAATTTTTTTATAATTCTTTCTTTAGTAGCTTATTCTTTGATTGCGAGGACGCAATCCTTTTAAGGAGGAAAGATTGTAAATACCCTATTTTTCAGAATAATTTTAAATACAATTTTTCCCCAATTTTTGGTATTTTTCTGGATGAAGAACCAAGGTAATTATGATCAAAGGAATTTTAAATGCAGTTTATTAATGTTAAAATATTATGGAAATAATATTTTATGGTGTAAAATAGAAAACCGGACATGGGATATTTTTTTGTGAATTTATTGGACTCCGGAGTAGCATTTTAAGCCCTAAAAACTATTGGTTATATAAACCCAAACTAAACCGAACCAAACCCAATCTGAACCAAGCCAAACCCAAACCCAACCAAACAAGCATATTGGGTCGGGTCGGGTCGGATCTGAGCCAAACCCGACCCGAAACCCATTGGAAAACCCTACCCGCCTAAGTTACTGTAGCAGTATAAAACCTGTGATCGATGCCACCGTCCCCTGTGATCGACGCCGTCGTCCCCTGTGATCGACTCCGCCGCTCTCCAGCGTCGATCTCCCCGACCCCGACACCATTCTCCGTCGCGAGCCCAGCCCGACTCCCTATCACCACCCTCGCCCGTCGACCGCCCCCACGGTCATCACTGCCTCCGCCCAGTTCCCCCTTGTCGACCCCTAACTCCCCAGGCTGCCGCACCCCCAGACCCCGACAACATCCTCCCCTCGCTGCCCATCCCGACCGACCACCTCGACTTGCTCCTCATCCCCCACGGGCGACCGCCGCAGCCCCGATCTGAACCCTATTCCGGCCACCTCCTTCCTCCCAGCACTCCCCCGCTCCGTCCACCGAACCGACCCTCCCCAGACTAGCCGAGACAGACCGGCCGTGTGTCCCCCGACACCGCCTCCGGTCGTACGACAGCAGCCCTCGTCGAGCCGCCTCCTCCAGCGAGCCACCCCGGCCAGACTCCAGCAACCCTAGAGCTCAGTAGACATGGCACAGGACGCAGTTTGAGTCGAACACTTCAAACTCGACACGCGGACACGATAAAATGCCATTTTTGGAGCCCTGTTCAGGTACCGTTTTCTCCCTCCTCGTATTTTCGTTTTCAATTCCGTCAGTTGCAACGCGTAGACTGTATAACCCCCTCGGTGCCCGTGCAACCTGCTCGGTGCATCGCGTCCTGTGGTGATCGCACATCGTTGATACGGACATGTGAGATTTTGCAGAAGTCGATTCGGATGTGCGTGCACACCGGAATCAACACGTATCCGCCGACAATGCCCCGTATTCGTCCATTCTGGAATATGATGTAACTTTGTGTACACACGTCGGATCAAGACAAAACTTATGCCATCGGACTCGTAGCAATACGCTGGTCCTGTGACCCAAGTTTGGTCCGATTATGAGAACGTTGACAAAATCGCGTATCATGGCCCCACAAGCCCCACTTGACGGGCGATTTTTATGATCGGCTCATCGGAATCCGATTCTGGAAGTTCCATTTGGTTCGTATCATCGTTCCTGACTTATTGACACTGAGTTTGAAGAATTTGGATACCTTTGACTCTGACACGCTTTTTGGTGCAAAGTGGCCCACATGTGGACCCCGCTTTGGACCGGAAATGTCATTTTTGCCCCTGTGTCCAAATTGGACTTAAGGACAGGCGTTTCTAGCTATTTGACATCTTCTGAGATGATTGGTGATATTTATTACAGCTTTTGGAGGAGTACCCACAGGATCCACTAATACCGGGACGATTATTGATATTCGAACCCCAGGCAAGTGTACCTTGCCAAACTCTACAGTATTATTATATATTTTTCTTGCTTCATTATATTGCTGTGCATGCTTAACCTAGGACCGTGTGACGTACTTAGCGTCCGATTATTAGTCGGGTGCCAATACTGTACGCGGTGTTGGGTACTGTCCTCTAGAGATGGACATTCGTGACACTTTATATTCTCGTACTTGTCTTACCAAGTACACTTTGACCCAGGACACTTGACACTATTCATGAGATAGGATCTTCCCGAGATATTCGTAGTGATTCTGTATAGGATATAGGACTTGACAGAGACACTATATTCTTAGATACAGTATGACTTGTTGCATTAGCTATGATCCCGCTTGACATGGACATGAGACGTTATGGTCATGATATGCGTGGTTACATTGGGTGGGGAGAGACAAACAGGCTACAGGCTGTTTTATATATATATCTTCTATTATTGAGAGGTCGTAGACTCTCGGAGCAGAGCTAGACCCACTACCGGTTATTACCGCTACCGGATCCCCGACACAGAACTTGTAGTGGCTCAGCCTGAGTACTCGTGATGCTCTCACTTGCATTTTCACATAGATAGTTACTTATTTGCCCTATTTATCTTATTATTTGCTGCACTGCTTATATTTTGGCTTGTATATTTTCTGTACCTTGCTATGTCCCCTGAGGACCTGGATATGGATTATGTCTCCAGGATTTGAGGACGAGATCTATCCCGAGGTATACGGAACTGCAACAGGAGCTGATCCAGGAGTTGTACCGCCATTCGAGGACGAGGTGTTAGCCAAAGACTTTTCCTGAGCATCCATGATTCATGCTCAGTATTTATTTCTTTCAGTCATTTATATTCTGGTCTGTTGAACCATTGTATCAGATATTTATCAGGTTGTTACCCGAAGCACTTTGTGAGACTAGCTGATGATTTACATTCCTTATTTATTATGTAGATCATATTTTATATCTTGTGTGGATGAGATTAGTTGTGCCTGTTGTCGTAGACTTGATTTTACAGCTTAAGTATGCCCTGATGGATCCATTAAATTGGGTTTGTCCATCGGTGCGTACTGCTGGCCATTGCCACGTGTCTGGTCCCTCGGTATTTTGGGACTGGGGCGTGACACATCCTATGGTGGACACCCATCTTATGAGAGGTTACCTATCATATAGGAGGTCACCCATCCTAAGAGAGGTTACCCATCCTTCGAGAGGTCAACCATCCTATGAGAGGTTACCCATCCTACTAGCGG
Organism: Iris macrosiphon; assembly: GCA_036927795.1. Classification (NCBI taxonomy): domain Eukaryota; kingdom Viridiplantae; phylum Streptophyta; class Magnoliopsida; order Asparagales; family Iridaceae; genus Iris; species Iris macrosiphon. The sequence goes on along the minus strand of JAYESA010000023.1, from coordinate 2,327,194 downwards.
TTACCCATCCTAGGAGAGGTTACCCATCCAAATGGTGGTTACCCATCCTATGAGAGGTCACCCATGCTATTGGTCACCCATCCTACTAGAGGTTACCCATCCTAAGAGAGGTTACCCATCCAAGGGATGTCACCCATCCTAGGAAGGTCACCCATCCTACGAGAGGTTACCCATCCTAAGAGAGGTCACCCATCCTAGGGAGGCTATCCATCCTACGAGAGGTCACCCATCCTAGGGAGGTTACCCATCCTATGAAGGTCACCTATAGTATGGAGGTTATCCATCCTATGAACCTTCACCCATCCTAATAGAGGTTACCTATCCAATGAAGGACACCCATCCAAATGGAGGTCACCCATCCTAAGGAGGTCACCTCTGCTAGGATGGGTGACCTCCCTTAGGATGGGTGACCTCTCGTAGGATGGGTATCCTCCCTAAGAATCGGTGACCTTTATAGGATGGGTAACCTCCATACGATGGGTGACCTTCATTGGATGGGTAACCTCCCGTAGAATGGGTGACCTCCCGTAGGATGGGGGTCCTCCCTAGGATATCTTAGGATGGGTAACCTCCTGTAGGAAGGGTGACATCCCATATGATGTGTGACCTCCCATTGGATGGGTGACTTATAGGATGGGTGACCTCTCGTAGGATGGGTAACCTCCATTTGGATGGGTGACCTCCCTAGGATAGGTAACCTCTCTTACGATGGATAACCTCTCATCGGATGGGTAACCTCCCTAAGGATGGGCAACCTTCATAGGATGGGTAACCTCTATACGATGGGTGACCTTTATAGGATGGGTAACGTCCCTTAGGATGGGTGATATCCCTTAGGATGGGTGACCTCTCTTAGGATTGGTGACCTCCCCTTAGATGGGAGACCTCCATTTGGATGGGCGACCTCCCGTAGGATCGGTGAGATCCTGTAGGATGGGTAACCTCCCTTATGATGGGTGACCTCCCTAGGATGGGTAACCTCCATTTGGATGGGTGACCTCCTTTTGGATGGGTAACCTCCGGATGGGTGACCTCCCTTAGGATGGGTAACCTCTCTTAGTATGGGTAACCTCTCGTAGGATGGGTGACCTCCCTTAGGATGGGTAACCTCCCGTAGGATGGGTAAGACCTCCATTAGGATGGGTAACCTCTCTTAGAATGGGTGACCTCCCATAGGATGGGAACCTCCATACGATGGGTGACCTCCCTAGGATGGGTAACCTCCATTACGATGGGTGACCTCCTATAGGATGGGTAACCTCCCTAGGATGGGTAACCTCCATTTGGATGGGTGGCCTCCATTTGGATGGATGACCTCCCATAGGATGGGTGACCTCTCGTAGGATTGGTAACGTCTCTTAGGATGGGTGACCTCTCGTAGGATGGGTAACCTCCCTTAGGATGGATAACCTCTCTTAGGATGGGTGACCTCCCTAAGGATGGGTGACCTCTCGTAGTATGGGTAACCTCCCTAAGGATGGGTGACCTCCCTTCCTAGGATCGGTGACCTCTCGTAGGATTGGTAACCTCCATTTGGATGGGTAACCTCCGGATCGGTAACCTTCATACGATGGGTGACCTTCCTTAGGATGGGTGACCTCTCGTAGGATGGGTAACTTCCATTAGGATGGTTAAAACCTCTCGTAGGATGGGTAACCTCTCTTAGGATGGGTACCCTCTCGTAGGATGGGTAACCTCCATAGGATGGGTGAACTCCATTACTATGGGTAACAACCATAGGATAGGTGAACACCTTTAGGATGGGTGACCTCTCGTAGGATGGGTGTCCTCTCTAGGATGGGTAACCTCTCTTAGGATGGGTGACTTCCCTAGGATGGGTGACCTCCTGTAGGATGGGTAACCTCCCGTAGGATGGATAACCTCCCTAGGATAGGTAACCTCTCTTAGGATGGGTGACCTCCTGGATGGGTGACCTCCCTTGGGATGGGTGACCTCCATTAGGATGGGTGTCACGCCCCAGTCCTAAAATATTATGGAACTAGGCCACGTGGCATTGGCCAGCTGACACGTCTTCGAGGATATCCCAATTTAATGGATCCTGGCGAAGTGTGCTACGCTGTCCTAAATCTAACAAGTCTAATATATCAACAGGCAGTGTCCAATCTCATCCACAAACAACAAGTAAAATACTGAAATAAAAGACTGGAATATAAGGACATAGTCGAATGACATAATACAACTGAAATATGCCTGGTGGGAACAAACCCACTACAAAATGTGCTGATAGTCTGAAATAAAGTACTGATAAGGAAAGTGACTGGAACAACGGCTAACTAGGTAAGGAGATCCAGTCATAGGCGGAAGGCCTACCAATCTGATCAGGGGTACTCTGATGGAAGTACCTCCAGCTCCTCGTCAAGAGCAAACCTCGTCTCCACACCTGGGCCGTAAACTGTGGGATAATAGGCCTCGTCCAGATCTGGAAGATAACCAGGTCCTCAGAGGGACGTAAAAAGATACAATATGCATGCTGGATATAGTACTGAAATAAAAGTAAAGAGGGGGTGTGCTAACCATCTAAGTGAATGCAATATAAGGACAACCTAGGAACGTATAAGTAGGTGTAGGCATAACGTCCAACGTCCTCTAGAGTGTGGTATCTGCAACATCCATCATTCCGAAGAATGAGGTATCTGTATATATATAACGTCCATACTCTAAGGGACGTGGTATCTGCAATGTATATACGTCCATACACTCCGTAGAGCGCGGTGTCTGAATATAGGGAGTCACCGGGTCTATGGTTCCTCTGGATACCACGGAATCCGGTGGGGGTATCCCATACGTTTGTCAATTGTCCTTCCCGCCCAATGTAGATACACAAGTCGAATGCACGACTTGAGTGTACTGTATCTAGATGCCAAGTCTCAATTAACTATATTATTCTAGAATACAAGCTAGTCCGTGATGAATGTCGTACATACCGATAGCGAATCGGGTACGCGGACCCGCATCCCAATATGAGTGTACCATCACGATACGTGTATAGTGCCATGGTCAAGGAAGATATCAAAATATCCTCACAGTGGGTGAGTCAGCTAGCAACTAGGACATGTACACTACTCATCGACGCAATGTCGACCGCACCCGAGTCATTCTCGGACGCGCACAGTTCATGTATAATTGAAATATTTAACATTTAAATTTAAAGCAGTAATCCAGCAAGGTATACTTGCCTGCCCCGGGTAGCTGCGAAATCCAAAGCCCTGCTCCTGATGCCTCGACAGTAGTGTCCAGCAATCCTATATAGGATATAGTAATGACCAAATTAGTCGCTACAATAGCACGACTAATACACGCTATTCGTATCTGCAGCTGTCATAGGGTCGGGACTGTTTATACATATAGTTATTATAAGTCTAAACATATACCCTAAATCATATTATATTAAATAAAACGTATGTTTAATAGTACAAAAATAGTATTTATGAATTATTCAGCAATAATACCTGTATTAAATAAATACATATATATAAAATAGGTAACATTCAAAAGTCCTATATATATAACCATTTTGATACTATTTGTACATATACTCAACATTATTTATAAGAATTAAAATAGAAAATTTTGTGCCTAAGTAATATACATAACATTATTTATAAGTATATTTAAATAATGTTTTATTCTTCCACAAATTAATATTTACAAGTATCTATATATATATATATATATTTATTTATAGATGTATCACCACATTCATGTACTAAGTATACAAGTAAATAATGACATATATATGTAGGTAATATTTATACATTCCCATACTATTATACTAATTATATAAAGTATATCAAAATATTTATATATATACACACATTATTTATATACATATACATACACATATATACTTATGTGTATTTACCAATAGTAAATATAGCATTAATTATATTTATACACAACATTATTAATTCGGTAATAATACATATATTATTTATTATTTCAGAAATATACATTTATTTGTATATATATATATATATATATATATATATATATATATATATATATATATATGTATATATACATATATACATATATACTTTAGGTATTTGATCATACCAAGTATTTATATATATACTATGTATACATATACATTCATTAATTAATTACATTTATATATATATATTATATACACATTATACTCAGAAAGTATTTACAGCATATATACATTTAAATACTATAAAATGCAGAAAAGAATATATATATATTCAGAATACATAATATACGTATTTAAATACTGAAAATACGAGATCCATACATATAAAAGCTTGCAACCTAAAATACATGCATAATTACTAATAATTATACATAAAATGTTGAACCTTACTGTAGCTCAGGTCGAGGGGTCTCCGGTGGTGGGTCGTCGCCGGCGGGGGTGGCCGGACGGCTCTCCGGCGTCACGCGGGGAGAGGTCGGCAGCAGCAGCGGTTCAGTACAGCTCCTCGCTGCGGGGGCGAGAACTCTCCGGTGTGGTGGCGGCGTCGGCTGAAATTTTACGGGGTGGAGGAGGACTGGCTGGGGGAGGGCTCGGCGGAGTTTGGTGGCCGTACGTGCGGTGGCGGCGGAGTACGAACCAGAGGGGTGGTCTGCTGTGCACTCCAGGATGAGTACAGGCGGTTGGTATGGTCGGCTGTGGGGAGCTGTTCCGGCGACTAGGCGGCGGGTGGCGGTGGTGGCAGGTGGGGGACGGTCCGGCGAAGGTGGTCGGGTGGCTATGGGGATGGCCGGCGGCGGTGGTTGGCCGGGAGGAGTGGTCGGGTGTGAGGGGTTGGGGTAGAGCTCGGTTTGGTAAGTTCTTTAGGGAATAGGGTTTAGGTTAGTTTCCTAGGTTTGTGTGCCTTCCATGTAGTGTAAATTAGTGTATAAATAGGAGAGAGAGTGAGGGGGGCTGTCTTGGGGTTAGGGCCGGCTGTAGGAGGGTTTTGGGGAGTTGGGGAAGCTTCTACATGTTGAGGGAAGGGCTAGGATTTAGTCATTTGAAATGTAGGGCCATGATGTGCCCTACATAAAGTGATGTAAGTACATAGGAAAGGGGGGGAAATCAAATGCATACGGTTGGTCATGACATCTCTTTTCTCCATGATGGTTTAGGCCAATGAGAGGGGGACACCTCATTGAAATTTTGCAATTAGGTCCCTAAACAATTTGGTATTTGCACAATAAATAGAATTGGGGATTTAATGTAAACAAACACTGTTTGGTGTTCCTCATTGGACCATGATGGTGTTTGGTGTTTTGTATGAGGCTTGTGGGTATGGATGTGGGTTTGGGTTGGAGTTGGGTCCAATTTAATTTAGGTTAGGTTACCACATTAATTAATTCCTATTTAATGTAACGGTGTTTCTAATTTAATTTAATTAAAAACCGGGAGTCTAAATTTGGTTGGACAAGGGTCATTGGTGTAGTAGGCTCAGTGTACAATAATATCGTGATCTGGGTTGGTCAAAACTGGTTGAGGTTGGGTCTCAATGTAAATTGGAACGGGCAGCGAACGTAATTACGCATTTTAATTAATTTGCGCGCGGACGTTTGCAACGACTTTTGTGCGACTAAAATCAGGCACGAAAATCCGTATCCGGGGTTTGTTCTAGGTTCAATATGATGGGTTTTCATGTCTAGGTCAAATATGTAGCATTCGTTTTAGGGCAACAGCTATGGTATCAACCCAATTAATCAAATCATTTCACAGGTATTTATAATACTAGATATTAATCATAATTAAATCAGATTAACCCTAATCATGCTAATTAAATAATTTAACCCTAATTTTTGGGCGAGGGGGTTTACAATGGGTGACCTTCATAGGATGGGTAACCACCCTACGATCTGAAACCCATCCTAAGGGAGGTTACCCATCATACGAAGGTCACCTATCATAGGGAGGTTGCCCATCCTACGGGAGGTCACTCATCCTACGGGAGGTCACCCATCCTACGGGAGGTTATCCATCCTACGAGATGTCACCCATCCTACGGAAGGTTACCCATCCTACGAGAGGTCACCCATCCTAAGGGAGGTCACCCATCCTACGGGAGGTTACCCATCCTATGAGAGTTTACCTATCCTACGAGAGGTTACCTATCCTAGGGATGTTACCCATCCAAAAGGAGGTTACCCATCCTAGGGAAATTATCTATCCAAAAGGAGGACACCCATCCTACGGGTGGTCACCCATCCTAGGGAGGTTACCCATCCTATGGAGATCACTCATCCTACGGAGGTTACCCATCCTAAGAGAGGTTACCAATCCTAAGAAAGGTCACTCATCCTATGGAGGTTACCCATCTATCGGGAGGTTACCCATCCCAGGAAGGCCACTCATCCTACGGGAGGTTACCCATCCTACGGGAGGTCCCCATCCAAGGGAGGTTACCCATCCTACGGGAGGTCACCTATCCTAAGGTAGGTCACCCAACCTACGAGAATTTATCCATCCTAAGAGACGTCACCCATCCTAGGGAGGTCACCCATCCAAATGGAGGTTACCCATCCTACGGGAAGTCACCCTTCCTAAAAGAGGTTACCCATCCTAGGGAGGTCACCCATCTGAATGGAGGTTACCCATCCTACGGGAGGTTACCCATCCTATGGGAGGTTACCCATCCAATGGGAGGTTACCCATCCTACGGGAGGTCACCCATCCAGAGGTTACCCATCCTACAAGAGGTTATCTATCCTAAGGGAGGTCACCGATCATATGAGAGGTTACCTATCCTAGGGAGGTCACCCGTCCTATGGGAGGTCACCCATTCTACGAGAGGTCATCCATCCTATAGGTCACCCATCCTATGGGAGGTCACCAATCCTTTGGGAGGTTACCTATCCAATGGAGGTTACCCATCTTATGGGATAACACCTATCTATATGGAGGTTACCCATCATACGGGGGGTCACCCATCCTATAGAAGGTCACCCATCCTAGGGTGGACACCCATCTTATAAGAGGTTACCTATCATATAGGAGGTCACCCATCCTAAGAGAGGTTACCCATCCTACGAGAGGTCACCTATCCTACGGGAGGTCACCCATCCTACTAGCGGTTACCCATCCTAGGAGAGATTACCCATCCAAATAGAGGTTACCCATCCTACTAGAGGTTACCCATCCTAAAGAGGTCACCCATCCTAGGGAGGTCACCCATCCTACGAGAGGTTACCCATCCTAAGAGAGGTCATCCATCCTAGGGAGGTTATCCATCCTATGAGAGGTCACCCATCCTAGGATGGTTACCCATCCTATGAAGGTCACCTATCGTATGGAGGTTACCCATCCTATGAAGGACACACATCCTAATGGAGGTTACCTATCCTATGATGATCACCCATCCAAATAGAGGTCACCCATCCTAGGGAGGTTACCTCGGCTAGGATGGGTGACCTCCCTTAGGATGGGTGACCTCTCGTAGGATGGGTGTCCTCCCTAAGAATGGGTGACCTTCATAGGATGGGTAACCTTCATACGATGGGTGACCTTCATTGGATGGGTAACCTCCCGTAGGATGGGTGACCTCCCGTAGGATGGAGGTCCTCCCTAGGATATCTTAGGATGGATAACCTCCCGTAGGACGGGTGATGCAAACCCCCTCAACCAATTTAGGGATTATTTTGAATTAAAACTAAAGACTAGGGATAATCGAATTTAATTAGGATTAATGTGCGATAACTATATGTCTTATTTACACCACGCCGTTGCTACGAGGATGGAAAGCCACACTAGTATTTACCTTCAACCAAATGTCACAAATATTTTTTTAGACAAGCCAGACTACCCCTCTGACCATTGTGCAGCAATAGATACTCGTTATTGCGTTTCGACTTAGCTACGCTATATCCCTTAGAGGACACCTTGCATTTACTAAATTAATTTAAACTCGAGGTCAAATTTACCTCAAACAAGCCTGACCAAGCCCACATGCACTCTTCCATGTGGACCAGCCCTACCCCAACAAGGCAAGACAGGCCCAAATCCTGAGGCCAGCATACAAACTCCATCACCAAATAAATATACATTATTCTCTTTAGAAACCCTAAAAACCCTTTCTCTTCATTGCCTTGAGCAAACCCTAGCCGACCTATTCAAACCCGAGCCCCCTCCTCCGACTTCGTAAACCACCCCGCCGCCACCTCAGTCGCCACTCCGGTAGACTGACCGCCCGGCCACCCTCTCCAGCTCCTCCCGTCGCCATTGGCCGACCGACCGCCGCCTGCATCCCACGACCTGACCCCGGACTCTCCAACCGATTCCCACCGAATCTAACCGCCCGGTCACCCCATCCAGCTCCTTACATCACCCTTGGTCGGCCGACCATGATGCTTCCTCGACCTGACTGACCTTCCAGAGCCGCCCCAGGCCGCTGCCGCCTTCACCAGACCGTGGTTGCCGCTGCAGCATCCGTTGCGGGCTGCCTCTGACCGCTGCCGACCAATCCGCCGGTCGATGCCGAAACTCCGCTGCGAGGAAGATGACCAGGACAAGCAGACTCTCGTCCAATCAGTCAGGTACTCGACCCTAGCTCGTTTCTCGCTTTATATCGTCGTATGGTTGCTTTATCAAATCATCGTGTCGGTGTGTCCTGTGTCGACACAAACCAGTATGAATTAGATAATCCAGAGATGTATGTGTGCTGATAATTAAATGAGATGATAACAAACTGAATCAATCCTAATTATATTCATGCTAGTATGATGATTAACAAGAGGTAGAATTTGTTTAATAACTAGCAACCACATAAATTATGAGACTTGTCACTAAGGTTAGTAATTTACCTGAACGCCTTGACACAAACTGAGTACGTTTGGGCATGGGAACCAAAGACATGTATTCGTATAAATCAAATTAGTGGTATCCCCCTTAACTTTAGTAATTATTGTCTCAAGGCACACACTGACAAGGACAGAACACGCGTACATCCTAGCTACGTGCACCCGTGAAGCCATCCTCGATCAGTCGTAAACTTGTGACAATTCCTAAGAGCAACGTAGAGTCTGTTTATTATCTTAGTGTCTGATATTAGAATGTTATATTATATTGTGTGTTTAGGACCATTGGACCAGCCAGGAGACACTGCAGGAACCGGCTTCTGGCATTCACAGCTTGAGGACTCAGGCAAGATACCTTGCCATATTTACTGTTTGATTTAAATGATGCATATGTTGTGTAATTCTTGTTGCTGTATTTCATATGACTGTATTCGTCCGAGATTGACTCGGGTGCGGTCGACGGATACATCGATGATTAGTGTACTTGACCTAGTCATTAGCAGACTCACCCCATTGGAGGATACTTTAATATCTTCCGTGACCTGACACTTCACACGTTTCACTGTGACATATTCATATTGTGATGTGGGTCCGCGTACTCGACTAGCTATCGGTGCGTGCGACATGCATCACGGTTAGTACGTATATCAGGATTATTTTATTTGTAGAGACTGGCATATAGAAACGTGGTATGCACGTCAAGTATTCGACTAGTGTATCTACATTGGGCGGGAAGGACAACTAGTAGGCATATAGGATACACACATTGGACTCCGTAGTATCCGGAGGAGCCACGAATCCAATGACTTCCTTTATTGCATATACCCGCTCTTCGGAGTGATACAGACGTATATATATTGCAGATATCTCATTCTTCGGAATGATGGATATTACAGATACCACGCTCTTCGGGGTGGTGGACGTTATGCCTACGCCTACCCATACGTACCAAAGTTGTCTTCATATTGCATTCACTTAGATGGTTAGCACAGCCTTTTACTTTATTACATTTATCTTATTCAGTATTTATATATATGGCATGCTTCAATGTATCTTGTTACGTCCCTCTGAGGACCTGGTACCTTTTCAGATTTGGACGAGACATGTTGCCCCACAGTGTACGGCCCAGGACAGGAGACGAGATATGCTACAGCTGAGGAGTTAGAGGTACTACCGTCAGAGTTTTCGTGATCACTTGGTAGGCCTTCTGCCAAGGATTGGAAGCATCATTATCTAGCCAGTCAATGCCCTATTCATTATCTTTATTCTATCATTTCAGTATTTTATTTTGTCATAGTAGTGTGTTTGTTCCCACCTGACATCCTTGGTTGTACTATGATATCTTGAGACTGGTGTTTATCTTCCAGCAGTTTATTTAGTACTTCTTGTTGTTTTATATTGTGGATGAGATTAGATTACTTATTTTTGATGATTTATATGGGACATGTTAGTATTTAGGACAGCGTAGCACTCTTCGTTAGGATCCACTAAATTGGGATATCCTCGGAGACATGACAGCTGGCTATTGCCACGTAGCCTGGTCCCGTGCATTTTGGGACTGGGGTGTGACATGGTTTTAGTGGTAGCCCATACAGGTCGACATATTCGCTTGTGGTATGGTAACGTGCCCAGCGAGCCTGCAATAAGATAGAAGTTACTAGGTCTCATCCACTTTTGATTCGTCTTTGAACTTCCTTCATACTGCTTCTAAATGTTTGTATCCTGTTTGTTTATTTCCGTACTCTTTTAATGAAGTCCTATCTCTTACAGCAAGAATAAATTTGCACAGTAGACGAGGAGCACCCGGTTCCGTGGTACCAACTGACACCACCCAGAGAGAGGAGATACCCTAGGGACTACCTGGAGGGCAACCACCGTCACAGGCCCCGCTGATACATTGGCACGAGACTTCTCAGGGCGATCTTACCCACCCGCCCGAGGGACAGACTTCACAGACGATCCCCACACAGCATTTTGAGGACCAGACTTTATGAGCTACGTCGATGCCGCATACCGAGAGGCCGACATCCGAGGAGACCCCTACCGCACAGCCAGAGGTTCCACTACCACCACCTCCACCTTATCCACCCCAGATGCCACATCTAGATGGACAGCCACAGATGCTTTAGTTCTTTCAGACCATGATGCAAGCATAGTGGCATCAGACAGAGACATTAAGACAGATTTTTATGGCATTACTAGAGAGGATACCTGTCCCAGCACCCGTACCAGCACCTCCACCAGCCCAGACAGGTGGCACTGTTAGATGGTTTCGACAGATGGGACCAGATACTTTCTCAGAATGAGACTGCAGAACAGATCTTCGATTGGGTCGCCAACACGGAGATGCTATTAGAGGCTTCACAACTGCATCCAGACCTTTGGATGACCGCAGTGAGGGCCCAACTAAAAAGCAACGCCCATCACTGGTGGAATTCCATTGAGCGCAGTGTAAGCAAGAACCAGACTTTGGAACAATTCTTATAGTACTTTAATACGAATTATTTTCCAGCTACAGTCAGAAATGCCCTGTACTCCCAGTTTCTACATCTAGAGCAAGAAAATATGACTGTTGACGCCTATCACGCAGAGTTCAGTCGCCTTAGCAGATTTGGTGCTGTCCTGATACCCAACGAGCTAGAGAAGGCTCAGAGATTCCATCACGGCCTTACTTTTGAGCTGCAGAGGTATACCACCACACAAGAGAGGATCTCTTATGAGGAGGTTCTTGCAGAGGCAAGAATCCAGGAGGCCATCGTCAGAGGAGCTAGACGTTCCAGCATGACTACACCAGCCAGAGCACAGCCCAAAGCAGGAGGACCGATCCGTCATCCCAGAGCACAGACACAGCAGAGGGAAGCGCCATACCCACAGTAGGAGCTTCCAACTTGTCACTATTATGGTAAGAAGGGACACGTCATCAGAGATTGTCGGAAGAAGCTGGGATTATGCATGATATATGGAGCAAGTCAATACCTTGCTCGAGATTGTCCACAGCGCAGAGTCGCAGCACCCCAGACAGGACCGAGGCCAGTAGTACATCCCGAGGATACTACCCCCTTCAGGACGTCAACATCCACCAGCACCCAGAGGATTCCAGAGGAGACCACCCTTGGCCCCACAGGAGGCGCAGTTCGATCGAGCTCGACAGCAGACCGGAGGACAGAAGCACGGACAGGCCTTTGCATTAGCAGCTACTGAGGAAAAAACAGAAGGGGGAAGCTATCACAGGTACCATTTAGTTGCAGCATTACCTGCAACTACATTATTTGATTCTGGATCTATATTATCATTTATATCTAGTAGATTCGTAGCAATGCATAGAGTAGCGACTTTCCCCTTACCTAAGAGTTGGAAGATTCTTACCGGAGGAGGTATCGTGCCAGTTACCAGCACTATAAGAACGTGCTCGGTAGTCATATGTGGTAGAGAGATGAGAACACGATTCTTGGTGTTTCCTATGCCGTACTTTGATGTTGTGTTAGGCATGGACTGGTTAAGCCAATATAACGTTTTACTGAATTGCCGGAAGGGTAGTGTCACTTTTAGACCGCCAAATCAACCGGAGTTCGAGTACACGCGAGGGACCGTCGAGCAAGGAATAGGACAGGTAGCTGGAGCTTACATGGCTATGGAGATGGTACCCCCACTAATAGTTGCAGAATTCGAGGATGTTCTCCCCTAAGAATTGCCAGGCTTACCGCCATATAGGGACGTGGAGTTCACCATTGAGCTAGTACCCGGAGCAGCACCTGTATCTTCTAATGTATACCGATTTGCGAAGAAGGAGTTAGATGAGCTGAAGCTACAATTAGAGGAGTTGCAGAGCAAAGGATTTATCAGTCCTAGTGCATCACCCTGGGAAGCACCAGTGTTGTTTGTACCTAAAAAGGATGGAACAATACACTTGTGCATTAATTACAGAGCCCTTAATGCTTTAACCATCAAGAACAAGTACCCTCTGCCGCGGATTGATGATTTATTCGACCAGTTGACAGAAGCAGTGGTGTTCACAAAGATCGACTTGAGATCGGGTTATCATCAAGTAAAAGTGCGAAGAGAAGACATTCAAAAGACAGCATTCAGGACTCGTTATGGTCACTACGAGTTCTTGGTCACTACGAGTTCTTAGTGATGCCTTTTGGACTGACGAATGTGCCAGCTGTATTTATGAACTTGATGAATAGAGTATTCCACCAATACTTAGACCAATTCGTGGTAGTCTTCATCGACGACATTTTGGTGTATTCGAAGAGCCATGAGGAGCACAAAGAGCACTTGAGACTAGTGTTAGAAACACTGAGGAGAGAGAGACTTTATGCAAAACTGAGCAAGTGTGAGTTTCTCCTAGATCGTGTCACTTTTCTTGGACACGTCATCTCAGGAGATGGCATTTCAGTGGATCCGGCAAAGATTTCATCAGTAGAGACATGGCCAACCTCTACAAATGTCTCAGAGGTGAGAAGTTTTCTAGGACTTGTCGAATATTACCGGAGGTTCGTGAAGAACTTTGCGAAGATTGCAGAGCTGATAACCCGCTTGACCCGTAAGGAGAAGGAGTTTACTTGGACAGAGGAGTGTTAGAAGGCATTCGACGAGCTGAAAAAGCGCCTGACTACGGCACCTATCTTGACCATACCTTCTGGACCCGGAGGATTCGTGATCTATAGCGATGCATCCGGGAAAGGATTAGGATGTGTCTTGATGCAGCATAGGAAGGTTGTGGCTTACGCCTCTAGGCAGTTGAGGACACATGAGAAGAACTATCCCACCCACGACTTGGAGCTTGCAGCAGTGATCTTTGCTTGAAAGCTTTAGAGACACTATTTATATGGAGAAAGAGTGGAGATATTTAATGATCACAAAAGCCTGAAGTACGTCTACACTTAGAAGAATCTGAACCAGAGACAGAGGCGTTGGCTCGAGGTGATGACAGACTTCGAGATTGAGCTACAGTACCATCTGGGAAAGGCCAACGTAGTAGCTGACGCTTTGAGAAGAAGACCCATGGCATTTTTCTTGACTACCCAATAACACCTATTGAGAGATCTAGAGCAGATGGGTATAGAGGTTGTTATGCCCAAAATAGATGGACAATTGTCGAGTTTTCAGTTATAATCGACATTGGTAGAGAGAATCAAGGCTGCTTTGTCGACAGATGCCAGATTTCAGAGGCTAAGATAGAGGAGAGCGGCTGGATTACAGACAGGACTGCGTATACATGAAGACGGTACCTTGAGATGTGGAAATCGTCTCTATGTTCCAAATGGAGAACTTCGACAAGAGTTAATAACAGAGGCACACAGTTCGACCTACTCTATTCATCCAGAAGGCACGAAGATGTACAGAGACCTGAGGCAGTACTACTGGTGGCATGGAATAAAGAGAGAAATAGTACGCTTTGTGGCCAAGTGCCTGGTTTGTCAGCAAGTCAAGGCTGAGCATTAGAGATCTGCAGGATTACTTCAACCGCTTTCGATACCAGAATGGAAATGGGAGCACATCACTATGGACTTTGTTACGGGATTTTCAAGGATTCCTAGTGGTCGCAATGCAGTTTGGGTAATCGTGGATGTCACGCCCCAGTCCCAAATACGTAGGACTAGGAACACGTAAGCATGCCAGCCGCATGGATATGGCAACTCCAATATATGGAAACCATAACCCATACGTACGCTATAATATGAATATAAACTCACATGTGGAATATATAATGTCACAAGTCACAGATATGCTAATCTCATCCACACAACAAGTCATAGAAAAGAAATACTAAGCTAGAATAAGGAGTCTGAAATATCCAGAAAATAATAGTCGGGTGGAGACAAATCCACTACCAAAGACTATATCCAAAACTAAAATGAGAGAGGAGTATAAAATCTCCAATATAAAATAATGTGAAAACAGAAGTGTATCAGCTAAAAGAATCCATCGCTAGATAATCAACGATGCTCAGAAGGTAAGACCCCCTCGGCAGAAAGGAATGCGTCAGGTCCAGGCCCGTACTCCTGCAAATACTCAAGAGCAGATACACCTGGCAGAGGACCAGGTCCTCAGAGGGACGTAACAAGATACAGAAAATACGAGCCAACTTGAATACAGTAAACATGCATTTAATTTGAAAATAATAAGTACACTGTACAAGACAATCTATATGAATGCAAATGAGGACAACTTTTCGACGTATGGGCAAGGGTAGTCTACTCGATCTAAGCCTCATAACTCATGCACTCGTCCATGAACATCATCAGCCGGCATACCTCGGGGGTAGCGACCCTCGGACTCCATCAATCGACATACCTCGGGGGTAGCGACCATCGGACACGACCCACCATAGTGCATGCTAATGACTACGGTGTTACCAGAGTGGTTAAAAGCCCATACGCCTAATGATTGTCCTCTATGATACTAAGTGTCATGTGTGTGTCAACATATCTAATATATATTAATGACTGAAAGAAAACTACACATGCAAGACTAAACAGAAATATAATAAATATAAAGAAATATAAATAGCATGTAAAGGTACTGTAACAATTTGGCAAGGTATCTTGCCTGGCAAGAAGGCTGCAAAATGTAGTGTCCCAATGTCAACACCAAGAGTCAGAAGCTACGGCCTCAGAATGAACGTCTCCGGATGCTGAAATAAACATCACCAACGTTCCCAGAATAAGCAAAATAGCTAAAAAGCACTTCCCTTTCGTCCAATTTGGACACAGGGGCAAAACGGTAATTTCGGGCAAAAGTGGGATCCACATGTGGCCCACTTTGTACCGAAAAGCGTGCCAAGGGTAACAGTCTCTAAATGGGATAAACTATAGGTCAAACTCAATTTGGTCCAAAAGTCAACTGTGGGGCCAGTCAATTGGCGATTTGGTCAACCGTCTCAGAATTGCGTGAAAATTGGGTCACAGGACCAGCGCGTTACCACGAGTCCAGTGGCGCAAGTTTCGTCGCAATCTGACAAGCGTGCACAAAATACGTGCGAGTTCCACAAAAGTGGCGATACGAAATGTGTCCACGGATACGGCCTGATTCCGGCGCGTACACGCGTCCGAATCAGTCCCTACGAAATTTTACGTGTCCGGTTATGCTGCATGCACCATTGGGTACACTTGGCACACGGCGGGGCGGTCCCGTTTGGCGGGGCGCGCTCCATTTTCCAACTTTTGGAAAACCGAAAAAAGTGGGTGTGCGCAGTTTTGTGACGAATATAACTATGTCCACAGCAACTATTAGCCTAGGGTTATTTTACATAAATTAAACTAGGTCAGGTATTCTATAGGTATCAAAAAGAATCACCGAATTCGGATCTCTGTGGTGGGAGATACGAACTCGGCAATACGGGTGGTCATTCTGGAATTCTGCGATCCCAGAATTAGGTCTGTCCGTCCACTTTGGACGCTGTTTTACACCTAGGGGCACACGTTTTCTGAGGTTGGCTATAAAACGAATATTGGAGAGGGTTGAGGGGAGATCATACCTATGAAAACGGAACAGCGTTTGGTCGAGCGAGTCGACGGAAAATTACGCCGGAGCGAAGGTGCCTCGAGTGGGAAACTGCAGCACGCGAGGTCGGAGTCGACGGGATGGTTGGATGGCTTGGGGCTTCTCTGGCTGAGGTGACGGCTATAGATGGGAAGAGAAGGTCTGGAACTATTAGGTTAGGGTTTTGGAGAGCTAATATATATATATATATTATATATAATTAGGAGAGAGGGAGAGAGAGTTATGGGTTGAGTCCGCAGGCTTCCTTGGGTGTGAAGTTGCTGCAGCAACTAATGTATATTGGACGGGTCTAATGGTTGAAGTGGCGGACGGTCAACAGCCAAAGTTCGCTTAATAGCAACTTTAGCAAAAGCTAAAGTTCCTGCTGGAAGAGTGGGTATTAAGCATAGTAATTATTATTATCTTATTATATTAGTTAAATTTTAAATTTTTTATTTTCTAATTTTTCTTCTCTTTATAAAATATATATATACATATATATATTTGTATATACATATATATATATATACTCATAAGAAAAATTTATATATTAGGGTAATGCACATCGTTAGGCTAGCAACAGCTCAAGGGGTCTCCTACATGGAATAAATTCCAAAAAATTCCTGATGGTCGCATAAGTCCTCTAAGTGCCCGAACACCTAACATAAAAATTATTAAAAAATCTATTTCTCCTATTTAGCACATAATTACCATAATTAAATTATTAATTAATAAAAAATATAATAAATACAATTTTTTTAAAAAATAGGGGTTTTATATTCTACCCAACTTACAAAAATTTCGTCCTCGAAATTGACACTAACCCATATTCATAATGATAACTATAACTATTACACTACATTGGTATCTAGTAGGACTCCTAAAACTCATGGTCTGCCATTCTAACACTTTCTCATCTATTGTCCATACACTATTCTATCATCCTCTAACTTGTCTACACTACCCAACTTACAAGAATTCTACTAGTGGTCACCTTCTTTGAAGCTATTGTCTAGATTATAAGGCAAATACATTTATTGGGTCGAGAATCTTGGGATACCTGTCTAGAATCTCATAACTATGACTTTTTCCATAACCGTCAAGTATCATAGTCTAATACTACCACGCCACCTGGCCAGTATGGCTGCAAGTAATTCGACTACTCTACTATAATCGTCTGGCGGCAACTGTCGCTACCTTGCCAGCGATTGGTCATAGTCATCAGTTCATAACAAGTGCCTTCAACTCTTTCCTAGGCATAGTCTAAGTTTTAGGGAACACTTAAGGTCTTGACTAACTATTAGGGGTATGATCTAGCTCAAATGATCTAACAATTTCTACTAGGCTACATGGTGCTACCTAAGGGTTAAACTACTAAAGAATACAGATATTGCTATAGTGCATATATATATTAAGAACTCATCCTTAGTTATCAAGCATTACTAACACATTTATGTTTAACTAACAAAATAGGGGTGAGATTGATATCAAACAATTCATAATGGCACGAAAGATATAACTATGATAGGAAGAGTTACGCACGAGATAAGGAATGAATATAAAAGGAGGAGATGAGTCACCCAAGAGGGCGAGATAAGGATAAGGAAAGAATACTACTACTGCTACTCCCGTCATCCATTGGCATCGCGTGTATGCCATCTGGATAGAATAGAAATATATCCTTATAACTGCTAGACTACCATATATATAATTTTATATCTATTTGTGCATCTAAGATATTGTGTCACAATGGGGTTATGAGTATGCAAAGACAATTATAACTAAAAGGTCGTACCTGTATCTACGGCTTCCTGTGTCTGCTCTCCCATACTTGTCATAATGAGTGCTTGGTCTTGTCCTTGGTTATTCAACTGGGGTCTAGTCCCCTCCATTTGTGCAGACTGTAGAAGCAGTAGTGGGTCCCTTTGGTCTTCTATACTTGAGGGTGTATGCGGTGTTCCTGATTCTAATGCCATAGGTCTTTGGTTCTGTTTAGGACATTCTCGGGCTTGATGGTGACTTGATCCACATATCATGCACAACCCCAATCGACGATGACAGTCTCTTAGAATATGACCTATCCTTCCACAATAGTGACAAGTACGGAGCTCCTTGGTTGGATATGGTGCAGCACTATCTGATTGCTGGTGTGTCAAAGGGTGTCGAATGGGTCCTCCTTGTTTTATCCTTACTGGTCCTTGGTGACTTCTCTGTTGAATTCCGTTTCCCTTGCTGATGGCCTCCTGGATCCTGGCCTCTGTCAATAGCTCGGCATAAGAGATCCGGGACTGGGAGCTAGTGTAGTGCTGGAGCTCCTGAGTTAGCCCGCGGTGAAACCTCTTAGCCTTCTCTAAGTCATTAGGTATTAGGACTGTGCCATACTTACTGAGACGGCTAAATTCTGCATCATACTCATCAACCGTCTTGTCCCCTTGCTCTAGATGGAGGAACTGATCGTACAATGCGTCCCTTACAGTATCCGGAAAGTACTTCCTCTCAAAGCATTCCAAGAATTATTCCCAATTCTGACGCGTACCCAACTGGCGCTCCATTGATTCCCACCAGTGATGCGCGTTGCCTTCTAACTGAGTCCTCACGCCTATCATCCATAGGTCAGAAGGTAATTGTGATGCCTCTAACAACTTCTTGGTATTGGCAATCCAGTTCGTGGTCTCCTCTGGACTCTCATTACCCTTATATGGCTTAGGGCCCATCTGCACAAAGTCCTTGACTGAACCAACCCGAGCTTATGGTACTGAAACTAGTGCCTGGGTTGGTGCATGGGCTAGTGCAGCCATTCTTTCAAGCGCTGCCAGAAATTCTAGCCTCTACTCTGCTGCTTGTTGCCTCTGCTCTGCTGCTTGTTGCCTCTGTTCTTGTATTATCATCTGAAAGACTTGGAACAGCTGCGCTTGGCCATCTTGTGGTACTAGTGGAGCTGGAAAAGTCCTATTAGGTATCGTAGAAGGAGTTGATGGAATTTGATTGTTAGTCAGTCCATCCGGTCCGGGAAGAAGAGGTGTCGTTGAGGTCACTCCTAGTGATTGGTCGTCGTCCCCTGGAGACGTGTCATCCCCGGTGGCGGCATGCCCGTCATTCAAATTCATCTCTCTGCAAGAGATGGACGAAGGATTAAGAAGAGTACATGAATCAAGCAGGATGCAAGAACTTAAGTAGGACATGTTGGAAGAAAGGTAAGTTATAGTCAAGTGTGGATGAGATCTAAAATTCTAATCCTAGGTGCAGGCCCGCTCGGTACAGTTACGTAACCGAAACGGCTAACTCGACCTGCATGGGCCACCACAAAAACATGTCACGCCCCAGTCCCAAATACGTAGGACTAAGAACACGTAAGCATGCCAGCCGCATGGATATGGCAACTCCAATATATGGAAACCATAACCCATACGTACGCTGTAATATGAATATAAACTCACATGTGGTATATATAATGTCACAAGTCACAGATATGCTAATCTCATCCACACAACAAGTCATAGAAAAGAAATACTAAGCTAGAATAAGGAGTCTGAAATATCCAGAAAATAATAGTCGGGTGGAGACAAATCCACTACCAAAGACTATATCCAAAACTAAAATGAGAGAGGAGTATAAAATCTCCAATATAAAATAATGTGAAAACAGAAGTGTATCAGCTAAAAGAATCCATCGCTAGATAATCAACGATGCTCAGAAGGTAAGACCTCCTCGGCAGAAAGGAATGTGTCAGGTCCAGGCCCGTACTCCTGTAAATACTCAAGAGCAGATACACCTGGCAGAGGACCAGGTCCTCAGAGGGACGTAACAAGATACAGAAAATACGAGCCAACTTGAATACAGTAAAAATGCATTTAATTTGAAAATAATAAGTACGCTGTACAAAACAATCTATATGAATGCAAATGAGGACAACTTTTCGATGTATGGGCAAGGGTAGTCTACTCGATCTAAGCCTCACAACTCATGCACTCGTCCATGAACATCATCAGCCGGCATACCTCGGGGGTAGCGACCCTCGGACTCCATCAATCGACATACCTCGGGGGTAGCGACCATCGGACACGACCCACCATAGTGCGTGCTAATGACTACGGTGTTACCAGAGTGGTTAAAAGCCCATACGCCTAATGATTGTCCTCTATGATACTAAGTGTCATGTGTGTGTAAACATATCTAATATATATTAATGACTGAAAGAAAACTACACATGCAAGACTAAACAGAAATATAATAAATATAAAGAAATATAAATAGCATGTAAAGGTACTGTAACAATTTGGCAAGGTATCTTGCCTAGCAAGAAGGCTGCAAAATGTAGTGTCCCAATGTCAACACCAAGAGTCAGAAGCTACGACCTCAGAATGAACGTCTCCGGATGCTGAAATAAACATCACCAACGTTCCCAGAATAAGCAAAATAGCTAAAAAGCACTTCCCTTTCGTCCAATTTGGACACAGGGGCAAAACGGTAATTTCGGGCAAAAGTGGGATCCACATGTGGCCCACTTTGTACCGAAAAGTGTGCCAAGGGTAACAGTCTCTAAATGGGACAAACTATAGGTCAAACAACTCTAAATGTCAATACGAACCCAACGGTATGTCCAAATGTTGATTCCGATGGGCCAAACTCAATTTGGTCCAAAAGTCAACTGTGGGGCCCGCCAATTGGCGATTTGGTCAACCATCTCAGAATTGCGTGAAAATTGGGTCACATGGCCAGCGCGTTATCACGAGTCCAGTGGCGCAAGTTTTGTCGCAATCTGACAAGCGTGCACAAAATACGTACGAGTTCCACAAAAGTAGCGATACGAAATGTGTCCATGGATACGGCCTGATTTCGGCGCGTACACGCGTCCGAATCAGTCCCCACGAAATTTTACGTGTCCGGTTATGCTGCATGCACCATTGGGTACACTTGGCACACGGCGGGGCAGTCCCGTTTGGCGGCGCGCGCTCCGTTTTCCAACTTTTGGAAAACCGGAAAAAGTGGGTGTGCGCAGTTTTGTGACGAATATAACTATGTCCACAGCAACTATTAGCCTAGGATTATTTTACAAAAATTAAACTAGGTCAGGTATTCTACAGGTATCAAAAAGAATCACCGAATTCGGATCTCTGTGGTGGGAGATACGAACTCGGCAATACGGGTGGTCATTCTAGAATTCTGCGATCCCAGAATTGGGTCTGTTCGTCCACTTTGGACGCTGTTTTACACCTAGGGGCACACGTTTTCTGAGGTTGGCTATAAAACGAATATTGGAGAGGGTTGAGGGTAGATCATACCTATGAAAACGGAACAGCGTTTGGTCGAGCGAGTCGACAGAAAATAGCGCCGGAGCGAAGGTGTCTCGAGTGGGAAACTGCAGCGCGCGAGGTCGGAGTCGACGGGATGGTTGGATGGCTTGGGGCTTCTCTGGCTGCGGTGACGGCTATAGATGGAAAGAGAAGGTCTGGAACTATTAGATTAGGATTTTGGAGAGCTAATATATATATATATATTATATATAATTAGGAGAGAGGGAGAGAGAGTTATGGGTTGAGTCCGCAGGCTTCCTTGGGTGTGAAGTTGCTGCAGCAACTAATGTATATTTGACGGGTCTAATGGTTGAAGTGGCGGACGGTCAACAGCCAAAGTCCGCTTAATAGCAACTTTAGCAAAAGCTAAAGTTCCTGCTGGAAGAGTGGGTATTAAGCATAGTAATTATTATTATCTTATTATATTAGTTAAATTTTAAATTTTTTATTTTCTAATTTTTCTTCTCTTTATAAAATATATATATACATATATATATATTTGTATATACATATATATATATATATATATATATATATATATATATATATATATATATATATATATATATATACTCATAAGAAAAATTTATATATTAGGGTAATGCACATCGTTAGGCTAGCAACAGCTCAAGGGGTCTCCTACATGGAATAAATTCCAAAAAATTCCTAATGGTCGCTTAAGTCCTCTAAGTGCCCGAACACCTAACATACAAATTATTAAAAAATCTATTTCTCCTATTTAGCACATAATTACCATAATTAAATTATTAATTAATAAAAAATATAATAAATACAATTTTTTTTAAAAATAGGGGTTTTA
This sequence comes from Iris macrosiphon, assembly GCA_036927795.1. Lineage (NCBI taxonomy): Eukaryota > Viridiplantae > Streptophyta > Magnoliopsida > Asparagales > Iridaceae > Iris > Iris macrosiphon. The sequence goes on along the minus strand of JAYESA010000023.1, from coordinate 2,304,814 downwards.
CAGTGGATAGACTCACCAATTCCGCACACTTTTTACCCTTTAGAGTTGGATAATCTACGGAGGTCTCAGCAGACATGTACATGAGAGATATTGTGCGACTGCACGGAGTTCCAGTTAGTATCGTGTCTGACAGGGGTACGAGGTTTACCTTTTACTTTTGGCGGAGTATACAAGAGAGTCTCGGTACTCGCCTGAAGTTTAGCACAGCGTATCACCCACAAACAGATGGCCAGTCGGAGCGCACCATTCAGACGTTGGAGGATATGTTAAGAGCATGCATGCTTGATTTTGGAGGATCATGGGAGGACCACTTGCACCTGGTCGAGTTTTCCTATAACAACATCTATCAAGCGAGCATCCAGATGGCTCCCTATGAAGTGTTGTATGGAAGGAAATGTCGTTCCCCAGTATGTTGGAGTGATATAGGTGAGAGACAGATTCTCGAACCAGAGTTGGTTGTTCGTACAGCAGAAAAGGTGAAGAAGATCCAAGGGTACCTACGAGCAGCATAAGATAGGCAGAAGCATTGGGCGAATGTGCATCGACGACCCTTAGAGTTCCAGGTTGTAGATCACGTATTTCTAAAGATCTCGCCTACTCGAGGGACTATCAGATTCGGAGGCAGAGGAAAGCTGAGTTTGAGGTACATCGGACCATTCGACGTGTTAAAACGCGTCGGAGAGGTTGCTTACAGGTTAGCCTTGCCGCAGACTTTGGAAGGAGTCCATGACGTCTTCCATGTATCTCAGTTGAGAAGGTACATACCAGATCCGAGTCACGTACTAGACCATTCAGAAATCATAGTCGGCCCAAGTTTATCATACCAAGAAGAGCCTGTTGAGATTCATGACAGGAGCGAGAAGGTACTGCGAGGTCAGACTATTCCCCTAGTTTGCGTCGCATGGAGACATCATGCACTAGGCGATTCGACTTGGAAACGTGAGGAGGATATTAGACTGCGCTATCCCCACCTCTTCGAAGGACTAGGTACGTATTAGCATTTTATTTATTCAGTCAAAGAATTCTTGCCAGATGTATGTTTTAATTTCGAGGACGAAATGCTCTAAGGAGGGTAGATTGTAAACCCCCTCAACCAATTTAGGGCTTATTTTGAATTAAAACTAGAGACTAGGGATGATCGGATTTAATTAGGATTAATGTGCGACAACTATATGTCTTATTTATACCGCGCCATTGCTACGAGGATGGAAAGCCACACTAGCATTTACCTTCAATCGAATGTCACGAACATTTTTTTTAGACAAGCCAGACTACCCCTCTGACCATTGTGCAGCAATAGATACTCGTTATTGCGTTTCGACTTAGCTACGCAATATCCCTTAGAGGACACCTTGCATTTACTAAATTAATTTAAACTCAAGGTCAAGTTCACCTCAAACAAGCCTGACCAAGCCCACATGCACTCTTCCACGTAGACCAGCCCCACCCCAACAAGGCAAGACAGGCCCAAATCCCTAGGCCAGCCTACAAACTCCATCACCATATAAATATACATGATTCTCTTTAGAAACCCTAAAAACCCTTTCTCTTCATTGCCTTGAGCAAACCCTAACCGACCTATTCAAGCCCGAGCCCCCTCCTCCGACTTTGCAAACCACCCCGCCGCCACCTTAGTCGCTACTCTGGCAGACTGACCGCCCGGCCACCCTCTCCAGCTCCTTCCATCGCCATTGGCCGACCGACCGCCGCCTGCATCCCACGACCTGACGCCTGACTCTCCAACCGACTCCCACCGAATCTAACCGCCCGACAACCCCATCCAGCTCCTCCCATCACTCTTGGTCGGCCGACCACGATGCTCCCCCGACCTGACTGACCTTACAGAGCCGCCCCAGGCCACTATCGCCTTCACCAGACCATGGTTGCCGCTGCCGCATCCGCTGCGGGCTGCCACTGACCGCTGCCGACCAATCTGTCGGTCGACGCCGGAACTCCGTAGCGAGGAAGACGACCAGAACAAGCAGACTCTCATCCAATCAGTCAGGTACTCGACCCTAGCTCGTTTCTCGCTTTATATCGTCGTATGGTTGCTTTATCAAATTGTCGTGTCATTTAGTGGTAAATCAAATTAGTGGTAACCCCCTTAACTTTAGAAATTACTATCTCAAAACACACGCTGACAAGGACAGAACATGCGTACATCCTAGCTACGTGCACCCGTAAAGCCATCCTCGATTCAGTCGTGAACTTGTGACAATTCCTAAGAGCAACGTAGAGTCTGTTTATTGTCTTATTGTCTGATATTAGATTGTTATATTATATTATGTATTTAGGACCATTTGACCAGCCAGGAGACACTACAGGAACCGACTTCTGGCATTCACAGCTTGAGGACTCAGGCAAGATACCTTGCCATATTTACTGTTTGATTTAAATGATGCATATGTTGTATGATTCTTGTTGCTATATTTAATATAACTGTGTGCGTCCGAGATTGACTCGAGTGCGGTCGACGGATACGTCGATGATTAGTGTACTTGACCTAGTCATTAGCAGACTCACCCTATTGGAGGATACTCTGATATCTTCCGTGACCTGACACCTCACACGTTTCACTGTGACATATTCATATTGGGATACGGGTCCGCATACTCGACTAGCTATCGGTGTGTGTGACATGCATCACGGTTAGTACGTAACTCAGGATTATTTTATTTGTAGAGACTGGCATATAGAAACGTGGTATGCACGTCGAGTATTCGACTAGTATATCTATATCGGGCGGGGAGGACAGCTAGTAGGCGTATGGGTTACACACATTGGACTCTATAGTATCTGGAGGAGCCACAGATCCAATGACTTCCTTTATTGCAGACACTGCGCTCTTCGGAGTCATACGGACGTATATATATTACAGATACATCATTCTACGGAATAATAGACGTTACAGATACCACGCTCTTCGGAGTATTGGACGTTATGCCTACGCCTACCCATACGTACCAAAGTTGTCTTCACATTGCATTCACTTAGATGGTTAGCACACCTTTTTACTTTATTGCATTTATCTTATTCAGTATTTATATATATGGCATGCTTCTATGTATCTTGTTACGTCCCTCTGAGGACCTGGTTCCTTTCCAGATTTGGACGAGGCATATTATCCCACAGTGTACGGCCCAGGACAGGAGATGAGATACGCTACAGCTGAGGAGTTAGAGGTGCTACCGTCAGAGTTTCTGTGATCACTTGATAGGCCTTCTGCCTAGGATTGGGAGCATCATTATCTAGCCAGTCGATGCCCTAGTCATTATCTTTATTTTATCATTCCAGTATTTTATTTCGTCATAGTAGTGGGTTTATTCCCGCCAGACATCCTTGGTTGTACTATGATATCTTGAGATTGGTGTTTATCTTCCAGTAATTTATTTAGTACTTCTTGCTGTTTTATATTATAGATGAGATTAGATTACTTATTGTTGATGATTTATATGGGACATGTTAATATTTAGGACAACGTAGCATAATTCATTAGGATCCATTAAATTAGAATATCCTCGGAGACGTGACAGCTGGCTATTGCCACGTGGCCTGGTCACGTGCATTTTGGGACTGGGGCGTGATAGGTGACCTCCCATATGATGGGTAACCTCCAATAGGATGGGTGACTTATAGGATGGGTGACCTCTCGTAGGATAGGTAACCTCCATTTGGATGGGTGACCTCCTTAGGATAGGTAACCTCTATTACGATGGATAACCTCTCGTAGGATGGGTAACCTCCCTAAGGATGGGTAACCTTCATAGGATGGATAACCTTCCTTAGGATGGGTGACCTCCATACGATGGGTGACCTTCATAGGATGGATAACCTCCCTTAGGATGGGTGATATCCCGTAGGATAGGTGACCTCAATTTGGATGGGTGACCTTTCCTTGGATGGGGGACCACAATTTGGATGGGCGAACTCCCGTAAGATGGGTGACATCTCGTAGGATGGGTAACCTCCCTTAGGAAGGTTGACCTCCCTAGGATGGGTAACCTCCATTTGGATGGGTGACCTCCCTTTGGATGGGTAACCTCCGGATGGATGACCTCCCGTAGGATGGGTAACCTCCCTAGGATGGGTGACCTCCCTTAGGATGGGTGACCTCTTATAGGATGGGTAACCTTCCTAGTTTGGGTGACATCCCTTAGGATGGGTAACTTCTCTTAGTATGGGTAACCTTTCGTAGGATAGGTGACCTCCCTTAGGATGGGTAACCTCCCGTAGCATGGGAAAGACCTCCCTTAGGATGGGTAACCTTTCTTAGGATGGTTGACCTCCCATAGGATGGTAACCTCCATACGATAGGTGACCTCCCAAGGATGGGTAACCTCCATTACGATGGGTGACCTCCTATAGGATGGGTAACCTCCCTAGGATGGGTAACCTCCATTTGGATGGGTGACCTCACGTATAGATGACCTTCCTTATGATAGGTGACCTCCCTTAAGATGGGTGACCTCCCGTAGGATGGGGAACCTCCCTTAGGATGTGTGACCTCTCGTAAGATGGGTGACCTCGCGTAGGATGGGTAACCTTCCATAGGATGGGTAACCTCCATTTGGATGGATAACCTCCCTAGGATGAGTGACCTCCCGTAGGATGGGTGACCTCCCTAGGATGGGTGACCTCCCTTAGGATGGGTGACCTCTATTTGGATGTGTGACCTCTCATAAGATGGGTAACCTCCCTAGGATGGGTGACCTCCCTTAGGATGGGTAACCTCCCTATGATGGGTAACCTCCCTTAGGATGGGTGACCACACATACGATGGGTGACCTTCATAGGATGGGTAACCTCCATTTGGATGGGTGGCCTCCATTTGGATAGGTGACCTGCCGTAGGATGGGTGACCTCTCGTAGGATTGGTAACATCCCTTAGGATGGGTGACCTCTCGTAGGATGGGTAACCTCCCTTAGGATGGGTAAAATCTCTGAGGATGTATGACCTCCCTAAGGATGCGTGACCTCTCATAGTATGGGTAACCTCCCTAAGGATGGGTGACCTCCCTCCCTAGGATCGGTGACCTCTCGTTGGATGGGTAACCTCCAGATGGGTAACCTCCATACGATGGGTGACCTTCCTTTGGATGGGTGATATCTCGTAGGATGGGTAACTTCCATTAGGATGGTTAACCACTCGTAGGATGGGTAACCTCTCTTAGGATGGGTACCCTCTCGTAGGGTGGGTAACCTCCATAGGATGGGTGAACTCCCTTACTATTGGTAACCACCATAGGATAGGTGAACACCCTTCGGATGGGTGACCTCTCGTAGGATGGGTGTCCTCCCTAGGATGGGTAACCTCTCTTAGGATGGGTGACTTCCCTAGGATGGGTGACCTCCTGTAGGATGGGTAACCTCCCGTATGATGGATAACCTCCCTAGGATAGGTAACCTCTCTTAGGATGGGTAACCTCCCAGATGGGTGACCTCCCTTAGGATGGGTGACCTCCATTAGGATGGGCGACCATCATAGGATAGGTAACCTCCATAGGATCTGTAACCCATCCTAAGGGAGGTTACCCATCATACGAAGGTCATTTATCATAGGGAGGTTACCCATCCTAGGCAGGTTACCCATCCTATGAAAGTCACTCATCCTAAGGGAGGTTACCCATCCTACAAGAGGTTACCAATCCTATGAAGGTCACCAATCATATGGAGGTTACCCATCCTATGGAGGTTACCCATCCAAAAGAGGTCACCCATCCTACGGGAGGTTACCCATCCTACGAGAGGTCACCCATCCTACGAGAGATCACCCATCCTAAGGGAGGTCACCAATCCTACGGGAGGTTACCCATCCTAAGGGAGTTTATCTATCCTACAGGAGGGTTACCCATCCTACGAGAGGTTACCCATCCTTGGGAAGTCACCCATCCAAAGGAATATCACCCATCCTACGGGAGGTCACCCATCCTAGGAAGGTTACCCATCCTATAGAGTTTACCCATCCAAAGGAGGTCACCCATCCTACAGGAGGTCACCCATCCAACGAGAGGTTACCCATCCTAAGAGTGGTCACCCATCCTAGGGAGGTCACCCATCCTAGGGAGGACACTCATCCTACGAGAGGTCACCCATCCTACTGGAGGTAACCTCCCTAAGGGAGGTTATCCATCCTTAGGGAGTTCACCCAACCTAAGAGAGGCTACCCATCCTAGGGGAGGTCACCCATCCTAGGGAGGTCACCCATCCTAGGGAGGACACCCATCCTACGGGAGGTCACCCATCCTAGGGAGGTCACCCATCCTACGGGAGGTAACCTCCCTTAGGGAGGTTACACAACCTTAGGGAGGTCACCCATCCTAAGTTAGGTTACCCATCCTAGGGGAGGTCACCCATCCTAGGGAAGTTACCCATCCTAGGGAGGACACCCATCCTACGGGAGGTCACCCATCCTAGGGAGGTCACCCATCCTACGGGAGGTTACCCATCCTAAGAGAGGTTACCTATCCTATAGGTCATCCATCCTAAGAAAGTCACCCATCCAAAGGAAGGTCACCCATCCTAAGGGAGGTCACCAATTATAAAGAAGATTACCCATCCAACGAGAGGTCACTAATCCTAAGGAGGTTACCCATCCTACGAGAGGTCATACATCTAAAGGGAGGTCACCAATCCTAAGGTAGGTTACCCATCATATGAAGGTCACCCATCCTAGGGAAGTTACCCATCATATGGGACGTTACCCATCATAAGGGAGGTTACCCATAATATGAAGGTCACCAATCCTAAGGGAGGTTACCCATCCTATGAGAGGTCACCCATCCTACGGGAGGTTACCCATCCTATGGGAGGACACACATCCTACGGGAGGACACCCAGTCTAGTGGACGTCCCCCATCCTATGGGAGGTTACCCATCATATAGGTCACCCATCTTATGAAGGTCACCCATCCCAAGGGAGTTCACCCATCCTAGGGAGGTCACCCATCTTACGGGAGGTCACCCATCCAAAGGGAGGTTACAAATCCTACGGGAGGTCACCCACCATACGAGAGGTCACCCATCCAAATTGAGGTTAGCCATCTAACAGAGGTTACCCATCCTAAGGGAGGTCACCCATCCTACGGGAGGTCACCCATCCTAGGGAGGACACCCATCCTACGAAAGATTACCCATCCTAGAAAGGTCACCCATACTTAGAGAGGTTACCCAATCTATGAGAGGTCACCCATCCTACGGGAGGTTACCCATCCAAAGGAGGTCACCCATCCTACGAGAGGTCACCCATCCAACGGAAGGTCACCAATCCTATGGGAGGTTACCCATCCTACGGGAGGTTACCCATCCTATGAGAGATTACCCATCGTACGAGAGATTATCCATCCTAGGGAGGAAACCCATACTATGAGAGATTACCTATCATATAGGAGGTCACCCATCCTAAGAGAGGTTACCCATCCTACGAGAGGTCACCCATCCTACAGGAGGTCACCCATACTATTAGAGGTTACCCATCCTAAGAGAGGTTACCCATCCGAATTGAGGTTACCCATCCTACAAGTGGTCATACATCCTACGAAAGGTTACCCATCCTAAGAGAGGTTGACCATCCTAGGGAGGTCACCCATCCAAATAAAGGTTACCCATCCTACGGGAGGTCACCCATCCTACGAGAGGTTACCCATCCTAAGAGAGGTCACCCATCCTAGGTAGGTTACCGATCCTATGAGAGGTCATCCATCCTAGGGAGGTTATCCATCCTATGAAGGTCACCCATCGTATAGAGGTTACCCATCCTATAAAGGTCACCCATCCTAAGGGAGGATACCCATCCTATGAAGGTCACCCATCCAAATGGAGGTTACCCATCCTAGGGAGGTCACCTCGCCTAGGATGGGTGACCTTCCTTAAGATAGGTGACCTCCCGTAGGATGGGTGTCCACCCTAAGGATGGGTGACCTTCATAGGATGGGTAACCTCCATACGGTGGGTGACCTTCATAGGATGGGTGACCTCTAGAAGGATGGTTGTCCTCCCTAGGATCTCTTATGATGGGTAACCGCTCGTAGGATGGGTAACCTCTTTTAGGATGGGTGACATTCCTTAGGATGGGTGAGCTCTCTTAGGTAAACTCCCAAAGTATGGGTGGCCTTTCGTAGGATGGGTAACCTCCATTTGGATGGGTGACATTCCTTAGGATGGGTGAGCTCCGTAGGATGGGTAACATCTCTTAGGATGGATAACCTCTCATAGGATGGGTAACCTCCCTTAGGATGGGTGACCTTCATAGGATGGGTAACCTTCATACGATGGGTGACCTTCAAATGATGGGTAACCTCCCTTAAGATGGGTGATATCCCTTAGGAAGGGTGACCTCTCTTAGGATAGTTGACCTCCCCTTGAATGGGTGACCTCCATTTGGATGGGTGACCTCCCGTAGGATGGGTGACCTCCCGTAGGATGAGTAACCTCCCTTAGGATAGGTGACATCCCTAGGATGGGTAACCTCCAATTGGATGGGTGACCTTTCTTAGGATGGGTAACCTCCGGATGGGTGACCTCCCGTAGGATGGTTAACCTCCTTATGATGGGTGACCTCCCTTAGGATGGGTGACCTCTCGTAGGATGGGTAACCTTCCTAGGATGGGTGACTATCTTTAGGATGGGTAACCTCTCTTACAATGGATAACCTCTCGTAGGATGGGTGACCTCCTTTACGATGGGTAGCCTCCCGTAGGATGTATAAGATTTCCCTTAGGATGGGTAACCTCTCTTAGGATGGGTGACCTCCCTAAGGATGGGTGACCTCCAATAGGATGGGAACCTCCATACGATGGGTGACCTCCCTAGGATGGGTGACCTCCCTTGGATGGGTAACCTCCATTTGGTTGGGTGACCTCATATAGGATGGGTAACCTTCCTAGGATGGGTAACCTACCTAGGATGGATAACCTCCATTTGGATGGGTGACCTCACATATGATAGATGACCTTTCTTATGATACATGACCTCCCTTAGGATGTGTGACCTTCCGTAGGATAGGTAACCTCCCTTAGGATGGGTGACCTCCCGTAGGATGGGTGACCTCTCGTAGGATGGGTGACCACGCATAGGATGGGTAACCTCCATTTTGATGGGTAACCACCCGTAGGATGGGTGACCTCCCTAGGATGAGTGACCACCCGTAGGATGGGTGAGCTCCCTAGGATGGGTGACCTCCTTTAGGATGGGTAACCTCCATTTGGATGGGTGACCTCTCGTAGGATGGGTGACCTCCCTTAGGATAGGTAACCTTCCTAGGATGGGTAACCTCCCTTAGGATGGGTGACCACCCATACAATGGGTGACCTTCATAGGATGGGTAACCTCCCTTAGGATGGTTGACCTTCATAGGATCGGTAACCTCCATTTGGATGGGTGACGTCCATTTGGGTGGGTGAACTCCCGTAGGATGGGTGACCTCTCGTAGGATGGGTGACCTCCCTTATGATGGGTAACCTTCCTTAGGATGGGTGACCTCGCGTATGATAGGTGACCTCCCTTAGGATGGATGGCCTCCCTTAGGATGGGTGACCTCCCTTATGAAGGGTAACCTCCCTTAGGATGGGTGACCTCGCGTATGATAGGTGACCTCCCTTAGAATGGTTAACCTTTCTTAGGATGGGTGACCTCCCTAGGATGTGTAACCTCCCATAGGATGGGTGACCTCCCATAGGATGGGTGTCCTGCCTAAGGATTAGTGACCTCCCATAGGATGGGAAACCTACCATAAGATGGGTAACCTCCCTTAGGATGGGTAACCTCCCTAGGATGGGTAACCACCCTTTGGATAGGTAACCTACCTAGGATGGGTGACCTACATAGGATGGGTAACCTTCCTTAGGTTGGATGACCTTCATAGGATGGGTAACCTCCATACGATGGGTGACCTTCATAGGATTGGTGAACTATAGGATGGAAAATCTCTCTTAGGATGGTGACCTCCTAAAAGATGGGTGACCTCCCTAGGATGGGTGACTTATAGGAGGATGGGTGACCTCCCTTAGGATGGGTGATCTCCTTAAGGATGGATGACCTCCATTATGATGGGTAATATCCTGTAGGATGGGTAACCTCTTATAGGATGGGTGACCTTCATATGATGGGTAACCTTCCTTTGAATGGGTAACCACCCATATGATGGGTGACCTCTCATGGGTGGGATAACCTCCGTAGGATGGGTGACCTTCCGTAGGATGGATGACCTCCCTTATGATGGGTGACCTCCCGTAGGATGGGTAACCTCTGGATGGGTAACCTCCATACGATGGTGACCTTCATATGATGGGAAACTTCCCTTAGGATGGGTGATATTCCGTAGGATGTGTAACCTCTCGTAGGATGGGTGACCTTCATATGATGGGTAACCTCCCTTAGGATGGGTGACCTCCATTTGGATGGGTGACCTCCCGTAGGATGGGTGACCTCCCGAAGGATGGGTGACCTTAATTTGGTTGGGTAACCTCCCTTAGGATGGGTTACCTCCCGTAGGATGGGTAACCTCTCTTAGAATGGGTAACCTCCCGTACGATGGGTGACCTCCAGTAGGATGGGTGGGTAACCTCCCGTAGGATGGATGACCTCCCTTAGGAAGGTTACCCATCCTACGAAAGGTCACCTAAAATGGAGGTTACCCATCCTAGGTGAGGTTACCCATCCTATGGGAGGTTACCCAACCTACGAGAGGTTACCCATCCAATGGGAGGTCACCCATCCTATGGGAGGTCATCCATCCTAAGAGAGGTTACCCATCGTAAGGCAGGTCACCCTTCTAGAGGCTACCCATACTACGGGAGGTCACCCATTCTATGGTTGGTTACCCATTCTACGAAAGGTCACCAATCATACGAGAAGTCACCCATCCTAAGGGAGGTCACCCATCCGGAGGTTACCTATCTGTTTTAGGGATGTAATATAAACGAGAAAAGATTCTGATGAATGCGGAAAACGAGGTCTTGTACGAAGACCCGCCCTTCTTTTATGTTTACAAACAAGATTTTACAAATTGGATCCTACACGAGGATGTCTAAGTACAATTTATTTAATCTGGGTGAATATTGTTATAGGTGTCTGATCTGCAGTCGATCACTTTAGCCCTTGGACCACACGATATTGAAGAAGTGCCTTGGAAGACAGGTAGCAGCTTCGAGGGTTGCTAAAAAGGGTGGATGCCCAATGCCAAAGTCGTCGATCCCTTCTCTTTGCCTGAGCTCTGGATGCTTCTCTCTCTCTCTCTCTCTCTCTCTCTCTCTCTCTCTCTCTCCTCTATTTCTCCTTTCAGTTTGTCGGCCTACTTCTGATTGTTCGACCAATTCTTCGACCTTCAATTCTTCGACCCTCCTTTCTTCGACCCTCCTTTCTTCGACCTTGTCCTCTTTTGATAGAGGTCTCTATTTATAGAGTTTTGGTGACAGTGGCCACTCAATCGGTGTAAAAACCGAGTAGTAGAAAAGTACAGCACCCTTTTACACAACGGTTAAAATAACCAATGCCTGCGTATAGATGATCCTTTGAATGAGGGTGTGACGCGGGTCCAACTAAGGGACAAAATGCGTATAATCGCTACGAAGATCACGGCGTAAAAGCCACATAGGTAGGTATCCCTCGTGTAGAAGAGGTTGGCATAGAAGCCAGTGTCTGTCACCATGGCATAGAAGCCAAATAGTTATCAAACCGGCATAGAAGCCGAATAGGCGTAGAAGTCGAGTGGTCATAGAGGTCGAGTGGGCGTAGAAGCCGAGCAGGCGCAGAAGGCCGAGCAGGCACCAAAGCTGAATGGGCGTAGAAGCCGAGCAGGCATCAAATCTGAATAGGCGCAGAAGGCCGAACAGGCACCGAAGTTGAATGGGCGTAGAAGTCGAGCAGGCACCGAAGCTGAAGGGGCGTAGAAGCCGAGCGTAACGTGCTAGAGTGATGATGTGGACGTTTTAGCCAGAATTATAGCTCTTGGAGATAATCAGATCTCTTGCATTAAATGCAGAGATCTGCCCCCATCTTGTGCATTAAATGCAGATGCTTGTCTTTAATATTTGCCATCATTCTGCGTATTAAATGCAGATACGCACCTTGAACCCTGTGCGAAGAGTAACCGCTGTCGTGGCAGTCTGTTCGTCTTCTGCTGTCACGACCCGCACCCGGTTTAGGGGCACGAGAGCGTGGGTACGTCCAGCCTACGCCGCAGCATCGGCGGTAGAACGCTGTCTAGGTCAAGTACTATCTAAACAATCTCACGCTAGTATCCAACTCCATAAGGAGAAGTGGATATCATAAAATAAATCTAGAAATACTCAATCACAACTGCAGCACGATAGGAAAAAAATGAAGAAATAAAAGAATACCACACAAGTCTAATGACACAATAATCATACCTGCAATCATTACTTCCAATCCCCAAGTATGTCAGAGCCAGTCTACTAAGGTCACAGTCTGGAAAAATATTTCCAGTCAGGAAGGAGCAAAGTACATCTCTAAATAGCAGTTCTATATAAATGACATAAACTATGTAGCAGTTCTAGATGGAAACATACCAGATGCATGTATAGGTATGAGAAATGTACAATGAGAGAAATACTGGAAATACTGTAAGTAAATGCAGGAAAAGAACAATATGTCAATGAGCAAGAAACCTATGACTAAGTGTGTGAGTACTAGCTTTAACATGTGATCGGCTTGGGAACTTGATCAGGCTGGTTACATGTGATTAGCTATGATTCACGAAGGTCAGGCTAACCGTTGGTTAGCTATGATGCATGGAGAGGTCAGGCTAATCACACGTAACAGCTATGAGGCATGGAGAGGTCAGGCTGCACCCGACGTGAGATGGAGGGTGAGCTATGATGCATGATAAGTTGGGTATGATCACATATCTACACTAAAATACTCCCCAAACCCCCGACTGGTATAGTGGATCCAATCATGGTACGCTATGGCACGGGATCCCCTAAGGAGGTAGCAAATCTCCCCGGGTCTCAGTGTCTGTACATGCACAAGATATCAAGGAAACAAGTCTTGTACAAGCTACACCATGAATAAGGAATAACATCTCATGACGAGATCCGTGCATACCAATCCGTGTAACCAATGTGTCAAGAGCATGGATATTTACACTAGATACAGTGAACATAGGAGATATCATAAATTAGAAACTAATCAGAGAATGTACTCGCCTTGGGTCCTTAGCTGGTAAAACCAAAGTCCTGTCCCAGAGTATCGTCTGGAGGAACCAACAGTCCTAAAATATATAATAAACAATACAATATTTACATCAGAAGCTATACTAAACACACAAGCAAATACTAACTCAGGGTCTATGTCAGACATGGGACTCAGTCAACTAGGGTCATCTAGTTAGACAGACATCTATAATACATTATACCTATTTAACTAACATTAACACCTACAATATTACTTGCACAAAATAATTACATATACAATATATATATATATATTTAATTCATGCATAATATATATATATGGGTTGAACAATTTATTTACCATATATATTAATTTTATATCTATAAAAATATGCTAAGTAGGTTTACAAATACATAATTATACATATACCAATTTACTTATACTAGAATACGTAGTTATATATATATACCAATACAAAATATAAATCTACATACATATATATATTTACCAATATACGTATTTAATTAATATGTATATTACCAATATATTTTTATACCAAAAATAAGAATTATACTATATACAAATTTTAGAATTTACGTAAAAGTCAATATTTTTTCATTTATGGTAAAATCGGTCACCGATCCAAATAAACTAATTTTGAACTAATTTAGATTATTGAAACTATATTTTTAATTTAATAATGTAACCAAAAATTATTATTATTTTTTTTTTTTTTACATATCAAAACCCTTTTAATTTGTTACATAAAAATAAGCTAATTACATAAACTAGCTAATTACATATTAATATAACCAAATTATATAAAATAACCAAATTATATGTATTAATTACATTAATTAAATTAATTATATAAAATAACTAATTATATATGCTAACTGATTATATAATTTAATTAACAAAATAATAATTAACCAATATAAATAAACTACTTGATTAATTATAATTAACTACTAATTATATTAATCAATTAACTTAACTAACATATTAACTATCGATTAACTTTACTGATTAACTAACTTTACTGATTAATTGATAATTAATTAAACTAAACTATATTAAACTAACTAATGATTTAGAATTAATTACTGATTAATTGTTAATTATCTACTCTAATTATAACTACTACTAAACAGGGATCCACAGTCCCTAAATTCGAAAGATGGAAAAAAGGAAAGGAAGAGGCTCACAGAGGGGATTTTCGTCGTCGTCGGGCCGGGGCTCGCCGGGGTGGTCTCCGGCGTCGGCGTGGTGGACGGCGGGGTCGGCGCGGAGCTCGAGGCAGCGGGCTCGGCGCTCGAGGGGCGGGCTCGGCGCTCGAGGAGGCGGCTCGACGGATCTGGCGGCCACCGGCGGCTTCGTTCCAGCGGCTTCGAGGCAGCGGACTCGGCTCAGCGGCGGACTCGACGACGTCGGCTCCGGCGGCGACCTAGTCGAGAGACTCCAGGTGGTGGTGGCCTGTTCGAGGGCAGGGCGGCTTCGACGAGGGCTCGACGCGGCTTCGTTCCAGCGGCGGCGACGGCGGCTTCGTTCCAGCGGCTTCGAGGCAGCGGACTCCTCGGCGGTGGTGGTCTGTTCGACTTCAGCGGCCACGGCTAGGTTTAGGGTTAGGTTCAGGGTCTGATCTGAGCGTCGGGGTCGTGTCCGGGGCTGGACACGACGGGGTGCTGTTGTACAGTGGAGGAAGTGGATGTGTCCGGTGTGTCGGACGCGGAAAAATCTGTTTGTAATATTGTAACCGGACACAGGAATTGAATGGATACGATGTGACACCCGGGGTCGGACCCGAGGCCACCACGGCTGACACGGATGCTGGACACACGGACACGAGCACACAAAAATGGTGGTGGCTGTGGCCCTGTGGGGATTTGTGGAGGCTAGCCAATGAATTGAAGATTAGGGTTTCTAGGGAAATGTGAGAATGAGAACCTAAATAGGGAGAGATGGTGGGGATAAAGGGTTGCGGGTTGGCCCAATAATGAATGGCCCAGAATTAATTAAACGGGTTTTTCATGTGGGAAAAAGTGAGGGTGCAAAGGGGAGACAGTAAACTGGTAAATTTAAATAGAAAAGAAATTTAAGAAAATGTTTTTAAGAGGCTTTCAAAGGCTGACTGATTAAATTAGCTACGAATTAACTTCATTTTGCAAAACCCTAGAAAATATGTAATTTGTTTATTTACTATTCCAAAATGGATATGAAATCTTATTATGAAAACAACTAGTCCTATAATAATTTCATCAATAAATAATTTTATTATTTTAAGCCAATAAACATTTGAAACTAGAAAATATATATTATTATTTATTTATTTATTTTGTAATACATCGACATTTAGAAAAATGATTTTTATAAAAGATTTTTAAATTACCTTCTACAATCAAACATCGTTCAAAATAAAATAATAATTTTAAGGAGAATTATTTTATAAACTTGATATTTTAAAATAAATAAAAATCTAATTATTTTGGAAATTGGAAATCGGAGGTTACAAGTCTATCCACCTTAGAAAAATTTCGTCCTCGAAATTTTAGGGATGACTAGGATAGAAAAAAAATTATTGTTCATAATGATGAATATATCATTGAAGAAAATATTTCTATAAGGAGAATATTTACCAACAGCAGAAAACATGAAGAAAAAGAAAATATGGTTTAAGATAGGAGTAACTTGAAGGAATCATGGCCCGGCCTTGAATCCTCTAGAAAGTTTAGGTTTTGGGAAGTAGACACGATTACTAAAACAGATAATTGGAATAATGCACGTTACCTTTCAAAGTAACTAAACCAAGGAAGATCCAGTATAATGAATGATATAGACATGAAGGTTATAGCCAATTCGAAAGATACGGTCGACAATTTGATTTAAGAACTTAAATACATCCTTCAGAATGTAATCAAGAGACATCTAATTGCCTTCTTAATTTTTAGAGAAAAAATAGTCTTTACTACCATCTGGAAAATAATCCTTCCTTTTTATCCTCGTTCATTTTACTTTTCTCAATTTTGTGATTCATCATTAACTAATATCTATAAAAGTTTCAAATCCCACAAACTTTATTAGATTAGATCTTCGAATTTCTGAATCAAAATTTATTACATGTCCAAAATCCTTATCATCAAATTCGAGTTTATTTATCTTAACATCAACTATACCTCGATTATTTTCTTCGATTTCAAATGTTACTGTCATGGTCAAGATTTTAATTTAAATCACAACCTCAATATACCATGATCTTACCTTACGACCTTCAATTATATGATCCTATAATCAATTATGTTATACTCTTCTTTACCATGAGCTTCATTTCATTCCATATTTCTTCATCCGTATGTATAATGTTTCCGAATTTTGACTAATATTTTTTTTTTTTTTTTCATCCTCTGAATTTATTATCCCAATGTAAAATTTTTTTATTACTCAAATCCTCAATATTTTAATTGAATTCCGGTCGTATCATAATCTCCTCAAATTTTGAGTAAATAACTAATTACAAAATTTACTACCCAATCCTTTTAATTGAAATCCAATTAATGCATATTTATAAAAATCGTATCCCAAAATTTAAATTTTTTTTTTTTTACACAATCCATCAATCACCTCACTCCTCTAACTCAAATTCAAAATAATCAAAATTTAAATTTATAACTCAAATTTTTAATAATCAATTCAATCATATCAAGACCTCCTTAAAATTGATAAATCCTCAAATTTTTGGCTCTGTGAATTTCTAAATTCTCCCTTTAAGTTAATGTTTGTCCTCGAATTTCAATCATACCTCGATTTTCATAAAATCAATGATCCATCAACTCCGTTATAACAACCCCTAAATTCTTTATTTAATTTAATGCTCATCCACAAATTTAATCCTCTTGTCTCTTTTGTCGGTCATAACCTTGTCATAGATCCTTGCTATGGTCAAAATCCTAATGATCATGGTTTAAGAAAACTCTACCTACCGCCATGCAATTTAAGAAAATTATATAGGTCATGTGTCTTGTCATGGTATTTCAGTCTCTGTTAAGGTGTACTACTAGTTATATCCTAACAAGGAGATCATGAATACGAACTACAGTACTTAGGGAAATCAATCAATCAAGAGACGGGAACATTAGAAAAAACCTGCTAACATATTACTTGCAGTATCTACTATCTCTAACAAACACTTAACTCTAGCACATTCACTACTAATTTCTATTCATGTGCACTGGTACCCATATCAACTACTCATATGTCAATATTCATATCTCTCATCTACAAAAAATTAATCCTCAAAATAATCGTCAAGGTTTAACTTCCCGATCAACTTAAAATAAAATGCATATACCTCCTCAAAATTAGATACTTCACATCGAAATAAAATTTTATCACTTCTAAAATCTTTGTAGCCTTAACTATGTTTATTGAATCAATTTAAATCCTCAATATTTTTAACAACATAAAATCTCAACTCCTAAAAATTCTGAAAATTTACAATTCATTTCCACCTTTTAATTTATAACTCCTCAATGTACATATTAGTGCTCACGGTCTCTGATACTCAAGGTGCACTCAATACCTCTATTGTCTAGAATTGTGTACTAAATTTGTACTGCCCGAATCACTTGCACTATTACCTCCAATGATCAAAGTTATCATCAACTGTGTTTTCTTTCATGATTTCAATTTATGTCAATTGGTATATCATCTAATTATCATCACACCGAGTGCTTACTGTTACTAGCACCATTTTCAATAATCCTTGATATAGAATCATCGGCACTCTTGGTATTATATCACTAGCTGCATTAATGGATTATCTCATCAAGCTCATTAGACTCATGATTACCTGTATCCTCTATAACACTCATGTTTCTTTACTCTCATGGGTATGTGTATGGTTCCTCATCTCGATGGTTGTATATGTATTTCCTTCAATCCTTTAAAGCCTATTAAACTAATCCGTGATACGCTTCACCATCTTCATTACCTATTCCGATATTTCTCTACTCATGACACCTCATTAACTTTATGCGTATATATCTCTTTACCTTTAACATTTCCGATATCAATCATCAAATTGGACATCATGCTCCATAAATCCTTAACACAATTCCCGGATACTTAATCGTTTACATAGATCACTCAATTACATCATCATGATTATCCAGGACGGGTAATTGGCTCTGATACTAACTCTGAGAACTATCACTGATACTCTATACTCTCCTTAACTCTCAGTCTCTAATGACACTACTCCTAGAATCATTGGTACAAGGTACTATGCTAAGGGCTAACTCTAGATTAAAGCCTACTGCTCACATGCCCAACTAAGAAACACTTACAAATCACTAGCAACACAGTCAATACTAATACAAGACAACCAAAATTACAAGCCACTAATTATCATACTTAACAAAAATCCTCAAGGAATAGGAGCTCAAAGACTGAATTGAGGACAGAAGGTATCTTTACTGCTAGTAAAGAAAGAAGCGGTGGAACAAAGTCCTGGAATAACAGAAATAGATAAGTCTTGAGATGATATTTTAAGAACCAATTTAAGATACAACCTGATAATCATACACGTCTATCCGAAATCATGACACTCAGAATCCTCGCCACGCCAGTAAGCATAGATGCGATAAACGACAGGTTCCGTAGCTAAGGTGTACAACCCTATAATCATGTCATCTAGAATACTCGCCACGCCAACCGGTATGGCTGCGAGAAACTCTAAATCTCATAACTAAAGTATGTACATCCAAGTTAGGTTCCTACGTTCTCGTCACGACAGCTAATATGGCTGCGATAAATTCTAGGTTTCATAACCAAAGTAGACGTTTTTACCTTTCTCACTGTCCTCATCAATATATGTCATCAGATGATACCGTAAATTTTAGTCCATAAAATTTATCTCAATTTGAAATCAACTCAACAACGATACCAAGAATTAAAGTTAACAACTGGTCAACAAGAATCAAACTCAACAATGATACCAAGAATTTAATTTAATAACTGCTCAACAAGAATCAAGTTCAATGACAACAAGCGAGAGCGGACGAAATCAAGGAAAAAGATTTAAATTGGAATAAGATTCTCAAGGGGTCGTCCCAGGAATCTCTCAAGAGTTTGTGATTGAGTATCCTCTCTCATCCTAGTATCCTACGTCCTATATTCTATAGCAGGTACGCAATAGTGTAACAAAGATGCCACACTACTACGACATCGCTCTAAATGCGAAGTCTGACCTGCGTGGGCCACCACTAAAAATGTGTCACGACCCGCACCCGGTTTAGGGGCACGAGAGCGTGGGTACGTCCAGCCTACGCCGCAGCATCGGCGGTAGAACGCTGTCTAGGTCAAGTACTATCTAAACAATCTCACGCTAGTATCCAACTCCATAAGGAGAAGTGGATATCATAAAATAAATCTAGAAATACTCAATCACAACTGCAGCACGATAGAAAAAAAATGAAGAAATAAAAGAATACCACACAAGTCTAATGACACAATAATCATACCTGCAATCATTACTTCCAATCCCCAAGTATGTCAGAGCCAGTCTACTAAGGTCACAGTCTGGAAAAATATTTCCAGTCAGGAAGGAGCAAAGTACATCTCTAAATAGCAGTTCTATATAAATGACATAAACTATGTAGCAGTTCTAGATGGAAACATACCAGATGCATGTATAGGTATGAGAAATGTACAATGAGAGAAATACTGGAAATACTGTAAGTAAATGCAGGAAAAGAACAATATGTCAATGAGCAAGAAACCTATGACTAAGTGTGTGAGTACTAGCTTTAACATGTGATCGGCTTGGGAACTTGATCAGGCTGGTTACATGTGATTAGCTATGATTCACGAAGGTCAGGCTAACCGTTGGTTAGCTATGATGCATGGAGAGGTCAGGCTAATCACACGTAACAGCTATGAGGCATGGAGAGGTCAGGCTGCACCCGACGTGAGATGGGGGGTGAGCTATGATGCATGATAAGTTGGGTATGATCACATATCTACACTAAAATACTCCCCAAACCCCCGACTGGTATAGTGGATCCAATCATGGTACGCTATGGCACGGGATCCCCTAAGGAGGTAGCAAATCTCCCCGGGTCTCAGTGTCTGTACATGCACAAGATATCAAGGAAACAAGTCTTGTACAAGCTACACCATGAATAAGGAATAACATCTCATGACGAGATCCGTGCATACCAATCCGTGTAACCAATGTGTCAAGAGCATGGATATTTACACTAGATACAGTGAACATAGGAGATATCATAAATTAGAAACTAATCAGAGAATGTACTCGCCTTGGGTCCTTAGCTGGTAAAACCAAAGTCCTGTCCCAGAGTATCGTCTGGAGGAACCAACAGTCCTAAAATATATAATAAACAATACAATATTTACATCAGAAGCTATACTAAACACACAAGCAAATACTAACTCAGGGTCTATGTCAGACATGGGACTCAGTCAACTAGGGTCATCTAGTTAGACAGACATCTATAATACATTATACCTATTTAACTAACATTAACACCTACAATATTACTTGCACAAAATAATTACATATACAATATATATATATATATTTAATTCATGCATAATATATATATATGGGTTGAACAATTTATTTACCATATATATTAATTTTATATCTATAAAAATATGCTAAGTAGGTTTACAAATACATAATTATACATATACCAATTTACTTATACTAGAATACGTAGTTATATATATATACCAATACAAAATATAAATCTACATACATATATATATTTACCAATATACGTATTTAATTAATATGTATATTACCAATATATTTTTATACCAAAAATAAGAATTATACTATATACAAATTTTAGAATTTACGTAAAAGTCAATATTTTTTCATTTATGGTAAAATCGGTCACCGATCCAAATAAACTAATTTTGAACTAATTTAGATTATTGAAACTATATTTTTAATTTAATAATGTAACCAAAAATTATTATTATTTTTTTTTTTTTTACATATCAAAACCCTTTTAATTTGTTACATAAAAATAAGCTAATTACATAAACTAGCTAATTACATATTAATATAACCAAATTATATAAAATAACCAAATTATATGTATTAATTACATTAATTAAATTAATTATATAAAATAACTAATTATATATGCTAACTGATTATATAATTTAATTAACAAAATAATAATTAACCAATATAAATAAACTACTTGATTAATTATAATTAACTACTAATTATATTAATCAATTAACTTAACTAACATATTAACTATCGATTAACTTTACTGATTAACTAACTTTACTGATTAATTGATAATTAATTAAACTAAACTATATTAAACTAACTAATGATTTAGAATTAATTACTGATTAATTGTTAATTATCTACTCTAATTATAACTACTACTAAACAGGGATCCACAGTCCCTAAATTCGAAAGATGGAAAAAAGGAAAGGAAGAGGCTCACAGAGGGGATTTCCGTCGTCGTCGGGCCGGGGCTCGCCGGGGTGGTCTCCGGCGTCGGCGTGGTGGACGGCGGGGTCGGCGCGGAGCTCGAGGCAGCGGGCTCGGCGCTCGAGGGGCGGGCTCGGCGCTCGAGGAGGCGGCTCGACGGATCTGGCGGCCACCGGCGGCTTCGTTCCAGCGGCTTCGAGGCAGCGGACTCGGCTCAGCGGCGGACTCGACGACGTCGGCTCCGGCGGCGACCTAGTCGAGAGACTCCAGGTGGTGGTGGCCTGTTCGAGGGCAGGGCGGCTTCGACGAGGGCTCGACGCGGCTTCGTTCCAGCGGCGGCGACGGCGGCTTCGTTCCAGCGGCTTCGAGGCAGCGGACTCCTCGGCGGTGGTGGTCTGTTCGACTTCAGCGGCCACGGCTAGGTTTAGGGTTAGGTTCAGGGTCTGATCTGAGCGTCGGGGTCGTGTCCGGGGCTGGACACGACGGGGTGCTGTTGTACAGTGGAGGAAGTGGATGTGTCCGGTGTGTCGGACGCGGAAAAATCTGTTTGTAATATTGTAACCGGACACAGGAATTGAATGGATACGATGTGACACCCGGGGTCGGACCCGAGGCCACCACGGCTGACACGGATGCTGGACACACGGACACGAGCACACAAAAATGGTGGTGGCTGTGGCCCTGTGGGGATTTGTGGAGGCTAGCCAATGAATTGAAGATTAGGGTTTCTAGGGAAATGTGAGAATGAGAACCTAAATAGGGAGAGATGGTGGGGATAAAGGGTTGCGGGTTGGCCCAATAATGAATGGCCCAGAATTAATTAAACGGGTTTTTCATGTGGGAAAAAGTGAGGGTGCAAAGGGGAGACAGTAAACTGGTAAATTTAAATAGAAAAGAAATTTAAGAAAATGTTTTTAAGAGGCTTTCAAAGGCTGACTGATTAAATTAGCTACGAATTAACTTCATTTTGCAAAACCCTAGAAAATATGTAATTTGTTTATTTACTATTCCAAAATGGATATGAAATCTTATTATGAAAACAACTAGTCCTATAATAATTTCATCAATAAATAATTTTATTATTTTAAGCCAATAAACATTTGAAACTAGAAAATATATATTATTATTTATTTATTTATTTTGTAATACATCGACATTTAGAAAAATGATTTTTATAAAAGATTTTTAAATTACCTTCTACAATCAAACATCGTTCAAAATAAAATAATAATTTTAAGGAGAATTATTTTATAAACTTGATATTTTAAAATAAATAAAAATCTAATTATTTTGGAAATTGGAAATCGGAGGTTACATCTGCGGAGCGTAAGGAGCTCATGTTTACTGTATAAAACTAGGCAGCGTATTCCCTTGTATGCGTAGGAGCAGCTCTCGCAAAGGGGATATCACTAAACAACGGTTCGGTGACATTTAATCAAATCTCCTACATTAAATGTGGAGATCCGCCATCATCCTGCGCATTAAATGCAGAGGCGTGTTTTGAAGGTCTGCTACCCTTCTGTGTATCAAATAAAAAGACGTGCCTCAGGCATCTGTCAGTATTCGGCACATTAATTGTAGAGACGTGCCTTGAGAACCTGTCACCGCTCTGTGCATAAAAATGCAGAGACGTGCCTCGAATCTCGTACGAGGTGCAGCTTTTGATGTGGCAGGCGGTTTGTCTTCTGCGGAGCGTAAGGAGCTCTCATCTGCCTCTGTAAACTAGGCAGCGTATTCCTCTGTGTACGTAAAAGCGGTTTACGCAAGGGAAATGGCAGTAAATGACAGCTTGGGTTGCAGTGCCTCGCCATCATTATAGCCGTCGCCTGGGTAGTCGAGCAGTATCCTTTTTTCAGAAGCCGAGACGTCAGGTTCATTGCAGGCTCTGACAGGTTCATTGCAGGCTCTGACAGGTTCACTTCGGAAAATACGAAGCGTCCCTCGTACACTTCAATGCTGCATGAAAAGAGGATGAGTTTTACGCCATAAAGGCGATGAAGCACCCTATTTACGCTGAAGCAGCCTGGACATACTGTCCTACGCGGATGGTCTTTGAGCCTGTATTTCTCACTGTGCTTTGGCGAAGAAGCTCTGTTTGCACGTTTGAAGGCTCTGAAGTCCTCTGTTTATGCTGCTTTGCATCAATATGCTGCGTAGAGCTTCCAGCGTATTTTTCATACTTCTACAAGACCCCCTTCAAAGCTTTTAAATTCCTCGTAATTTGAAACACTTTGAATGAAGCATGAACCGCTCCTCGTAACTCGAAACGTTTCTGAATGGAGTTTTGAAATGGTCGAGACTGGCTTTATGGCGGATTTATTAGGGATCGGTGCTCTCTCTCGCCTATAAAAAAAAGGCTGAGGAGTTCTCTTGTTCTTCCCATACTTCCTTCATCATACAGAGATGATGGCCGGAGTTCGTCGGGTCAACTTGAGGAAGAAGGAGATCATTCTCTTCCAACATGTAAGGAGACGAAAAAGATGGCATCTTCGAGCAAATGTCCTCTGCAACGATGGATCATGGAAGGATATTATAGCCTCCTTTGCTCGGGATAATCAGCAACTTTGTTTGGTGGTTCTTCGGGAGAGACGAAGAATCTTATTTTACCACGCTGCTTGCAAGTGGCACCTTCTCCCATTACCTCGGGGGATGAAAGCCGCAACTAGCTCTGACCTCGGGTATTGAGTTGGGTGAAATACCTCAACTCAATCTGTCACGGTGCATGGAGCATGGGATCTGCATAATTTAGGCAGGCCCAGTTCCGTATTCTCCCTCCATTTATCATTTTAGTCGGTTGCGGAAACCGACCAACTGCTGGAGGAGAGATGAAGAATTGGCGCCCATACAAGAACCTGGTAGAGCAGATTCTGGGGGGTGGCCTTCCGACGACGACGAGAAAAATCCTTTTGTAGACGGGATTTCCCTCATATGTAATCATGAAAATGAAGAAAAAAACCCTTGTAGATTGGATTTCCCTCATATGTAATCATGACTTTAATTTTTAATAAGATCGTCTTTCTTCTTCATATGATCATCTTGCCATACTTTACTGTGAAATCTGAATATGTGTAGCTTCGACACGTCTGATTCTTTATGCCGACTCTGTTTAGAAAGAGTGCTAGGTCATGTCCTGTCTTTTACGCATAACTAAGGATGCGTAGAAAGCCGCTTTAGCATTCGAGTGTTCGAACTGTCATGCTGTTTAGGAGTGAGGAACCGCGCAGAATCCTAAACTGTTACTTCTGATAAACAGAATTTCTTTGTTCAGACATCATCTTCAAGAATGATTTCTCGGAAATCCCTTGGAACAGGGCGAGAAATGGCTGTCAAACTGATTTGCCCTCTTGGTAGATGAAATGTTCAGACTGGAGTCTGGATGAACTTTGAATCGACCCGTGAAGAAGAGTAATTTTTCAATGTTGAACTCTTTATGCTTCGGGTACTTGGGATATCTTGAGGTCAAGAAGGAGTATCTTCTGTGTGAACTCCTATAATTGACCGCCTTGAGGATCGTTCAGATGTACGCGTACTCTGGCCTGCATTTTTTCAGATGTGCGGGAAGTCATGGAGCGCGAAATCATAAGTTGGCAGCCTCTGAGCATAAACTAAACACCATCGAGCGTGAAATCATAGACTTGTAGTTCCTGAGCGTGAAGTCGTAGGTTTGTGGCCTCTCTAGCATAAAAGCTACCGAGAACAAAGGCATCCGGGCGTAAAACCTGACTTGTAGCTGTCGAACGTAAAGTCGTAGATCTGTAGCTGTCGAGTGTAGAAAGCTCCTTAGCGTATAACTGTAGATTTGTTGCTTCTGAAAAGAAAATTTTTTGAGCGTGAAGTCGTGGATCCGTCGCCTCCGAGCGTAAACTAAGCGCCACCGAGCGTGAGATCATCGATTAGGTATCTGCTGAGCGTGAAGTCGTAGGTTTGTAGCCTCTCGAGCATAAAAGCTACCGAGCACAAAGGCATCCGGGCGTAAAACCATAGACTTAGAGCTTGCGAGCGTAAAACCGTAGATCTGTAGCTTTCGAGCGTAGAAAGCTCCTTAGCGTAGAAACCATGAACCTGCTTTGCGCAAAAAACTTTTGGAATTTGCCGACTGTCCGCCTTCTCTGAATAAATAGGCTGACGTGGGACCCAATCATAACCGAATATTAATTAGGAGATTTGGCTCGGGGTCCGAGGAGTCCATCCGAACTCTATATATATCCCAAGTTTTTGAGGGGAAAACTTTCCATCCGTCTTCTGCGAGAGAAAGCTTTTGACTGTTCGAGTTCTTTTCCTTTTCTTCTTCGAATCTTCAAAGTTTCCAGTAATGGCTTCGTAACAAACTTCCTCCACTAAGGGAAAGAAGGTTGGTTCTTCTTTTCGTTCTTCGGCCCAAGCGAGAGCGTCTCTAGTTGGACAAGGCGAACTTCATTCTGAGCGGAGCATCCCACCAACGAGTAGTACACCCGGCCTGGAAGGTAGAGCTTTTGGGAAAGAAGAGAATGACTGAAAATCCTTCGTACACGTTGAACGTGACCGCGCTAGGTCGTCTTCTGTGCTGATAGCCTCTTTGAGGAAGATGATGCACGGAGATGTTTCATCTTTTTACGCCCATATTCCTAATGTGTCCGCGTAAAAACTCCATTTTTCTGCAGTCGAGCGTAAAACACTTGACCGTCGAAAACTTGATGTTTAAAATTTGAGTTTTATGCTCGTGGATGGAAATCCTGGCGTAATAACTCAATTTAATCAATCTGGCATAAAGCACAGACCGTATACTGGCAATCTTGACTTTTACGTTAAGGAAATGGATTCCAGCATAAAGGTTAAAGTTTCACAGTCTCGGCGTAGAGCACGGACTGTTGATTGGATGCTACAAGTCCCGAAATGTCTAGTTTTAGGAACTGACGTATTTCTCCTGTGCTTTTGCAGTTAACTTGCATGAGTCTCCGCCAGCTGAAGTGATGGGCTCTGCCGTCGGGATGCTGCACTCCAACTATTTGGAGGATCTATCACACGTGACATTTCCTATCTCCGGGCCCCAATATCCCGAAGGAAGGGCAATTCTGATATCGGCTCAGGGCGAGCGAATGCTGCTGAGCATGATCAACGGGGAGCCCCTAATGTATGTAGACAGGGAGCAATACCTGAAGTCGGCTTTCCTTTTCGGGGATATGATTGACAAGCAGTCCCAGACAAAGCCTAAGAGAGAACTCTGGGTTTTCCCTGCCGTGGATTTGGTCTTGTATCTGCCCAATATGCCAAGAGACTACCCGATCTCGGCCTTCTTTCATGCTATGCATCCTAGGAAGATGTCGTGGACGCTGACCCCCGATCTTTACGGCAAGCCAGGGAAGATCTTTCATCTGAGAGAAGCTAACCAGGGGTCGTTTGTCAGCCGCCCTTCTGGCTTTGTGACGCTGTTCAGGGGGTTGTACCCGGGTAGTGTCTCGAGTGAAGACAGTTTGGTGATCCAGCCGGTCCAGTTACCGACTTTCTGTAATGATTTTATGGGGCGTGGGGGAGTATACCCTAAGGTGAACCCTCGGTGTGGCGGGTGGATCACCCCTTCAAACCTTCGATGGGCTCGCTTAGTTGATTGGGCCCTGAAGCATTTTCAGACCGAGTTGGAGAACATCGGTCTGTTTGCAGATGTGAGTGCGACCAGTGTTGGGTTACCTCCTAACCCTAACCTATTTCTGGCACTGATGGAGCGATATATTTCGCTTACCGGGACCTTCGCCACTCCACTGGGAGAGTTGGGATTGGCCCTGCATGAGATGGCAGAGATCTCAAGACTGCCGATGGGGGATACTCCATACGAAGAGTATGTTCCCATGAACCGGAAGCTGGGGGGTTCAGACCCTCGAGTAGTGGAGGTCTATCAGGAGCTGATGTGCCACTACCTCGCTTGTACCGCTTTTTATGATGAGCCCTCAGATTTGGCTCACATCAACAAATGGACGTCCTATCTCTTCTTTCACCGGTCCAGGACTGCCAAGCCGGAGAAGGTATTGGAGGGCAAAGATCTTCCTGTGAATCCCCTGAGTGCGCTTAATGCTCAGGTAGTTGACGATCTCATAGTGGATGCTGGTGCTCCGGACCGATTCCTCGACGAAGGGACGGGAAAGTATCCTGAAGGCACTAAGGCCTATAGCTATTTGAGGCGCTGTCGCAGGCCTCTATCCAGGGAGGCTCAACTGGCTGGCTTCCTCTCCATATGGCTGCGCCGATTAGTAGTGCCTGGCGTCGCATCTGCGGACCGCATTCACTGCAACACGCTATGGCCTGCAGTGCATCTAGTGTTCGGGGCAAGACTGGGCTTGCTCCGTGCCATGGTGTGCCGTATACAAGCTGGCCTGAGGGCCATGATTGATGGGCTGCTCTTCGATGAAATCGGCGTGATAACTTTCCCCGGATAGAATTACCATACCTGTATTTGATGGGGTTGTTAATTCTCCATAATCTCCGGGTAATGTCTCCCGGTTCTGGTAGTAGTTCGGGGGGTAGTTTCTCGTTGAACTACAGGAAGTCTTCCTGGAACGTGAGCACGGTTATAGACTGTCGGCGGGCGCTAGGCTTCAGTCATAGTTGGAAGCTTTTCTGCACCGTCCCTCCTATGCATCGCAATCAGTCGGGGATTAGGCTCGAGGATTCGGGTAGAGAGAAGACCATTCTTTCTCCCGAAGCTTTTAATTGGTTGGTCTGTATTAGATCATCCCATCTGCTGTACAGAAGTGAAGATCATTGCTTCTTGGAGCCCTACTTGCCCAGTCGGTTTGCCCGACAGTTTGGGTATGATCAGTTGCACGTGGGCAATGCCGTCACCAGCTTCAGGTCCAAAGGTGGACTCATTGATGGAGCACGGGGATGGCGATATTTTATCATGGGCTGCACTGGGGCAATTTTTATTGTGCCCTCATTACACTCTCCACGGAGCTGCGCATCCTGCATTCGTATGCCTAGTTCTATGTGGCAACGAACACCTTCCATCGTAATTTTGATATGCATGGAAGCTTTAGGGTGCCCTCTTCCAAGCTTGGGGGAAGAGTTGAAGTCCCCTCGATTTCTTCCGATGAGGGTGAGTCCGTTACTCTGGATGAGCCTCTGGTGTCGGTCCCTAGGGGTGAAGTACCTCCTCCTGCAGGGGCTTTGGTAGTTTCTGGGAAGCGAAGGGCTCCTGCTTCCAAGGAAGCTTCCCCTCGTAAGAGAAAGAAGAAGATGGTAAATCGTTCTCTCCGGATTCCTGTCATTGATGCTCCTGGAGGTGAGTTTGCATCTCCCCGTGTTGGGGACGATTCTTTGATTGGATGTTCCTCGCCTTTTAGAGAGGGATCTTCCACAGTTCCGGCTAGTGGTGCCAGAGAATCTCAGCTGGATGCCGTCGTCGCTGCTACTACTTCTGGTAGTGGAATGAGGTCGCCTTCGGGGCTGAGTATAATAAAGTTTCGTATACCTCTAGTCGGATCGGCATCGGGAGGGACTTCTGCCGCGCCTGCGAGCGCACCTAGCGCGATTCCAGCCGATGAGCCCCGGTTGGATTTTGAGGTGGACCTGGAAGACTACCTGCCAGTGTCAGTTCGCAGACCCCTTTCTCCAGGTATGACAGCTCGCCTAGCATTATTAAGAAATGATTTAGTTGTACAGGCTGTAGATGTGACGTATATGCCGTCGGCCAGGGGTAAATGTCGTCTTTTATGCCTCTTCTTTGGGAAAATTAATATTACGTTGATATTAACTTCCTTTTGTCTTCTTTTTAAGGCAAGACCTCTTCGGAGAGGGTGATGTAGACGCGCCTGTTGGCTCTGGCGGCGACACGGAGGTGGCCGATCCTGAAGAGGAAGCATCTTCGGGTGCCGGCTCGCCTGTCGACGAGGTTCCGATATCTCAAGAGGAGGACGAGCCTGTCATTGCGACAATGCCTCCTTCGAGTATGCTGGTATCTTCGTCCGGTGTTGGCGATTCTTCTTTCGTTGCACCACCTGTTGAGGCGACGACCGTGGCGACATCGTCTGTGGTTATTCCTGGAGGGGAAGTCACCACGATCGTGGACACTCCCCGCGTTCATACGGATCTAGTTGCGCTGACCGAGCAGTACACCGGGATCTTCTACACCACTTTGAGAACGTTAATATCAATGGTGTTTGGCGAAGAAGCAGGACTTTGCGTCGCTGAAGAGGTCCTCTCGGTTCTCGATAGAGGCGGTCAGGGAATTTGGTGATTCCGGGGTAGCTGACGCGCTGGAGGCGATGGTTAATGGTTTGGAGCAACCCATAAACGAATACCTGTAGCTAGCTCGAGGCAACATTGAAGCTCTGGTCTTGGCCAGATACGACTTCTTGACTGCGCATCTTGTTGAAAAGAAGGAAGGTCTGAATAAATTCATCGAGACCAATCAGCAGGAGATGGATAAAGGGCAAGTCGTCTTGGAGGAGACTCTCGCCCTTCAAACGAAGTGCCAGGCCGAGCATGACGGCAATGTAGCGAGGGTCCGCAAACTGGAGACAAAGCTTGCTCTGGCTAAGGAGTGGGCTTCTCAGTCGTCGGAAGGTCTAGATGTGGTGAATGGCCGACTGGTCGCAGCACAACAGAACTTGGCGAGTGCAGGAGTCGCCCGTGCCGGTCTCCTTCGGGCTAGAGCCGAGTTGTCCCTCCTGATAGATGATGAGGCACGGTTGAAGCGGGTTCTCGCTGACGTTTTGGATTCCGGGGCTGAGAGGATGGCCGTACTGGCATAGCAGCTTCGCGACCTGACCGCTCCCCCTTCATGATGTACTTTTACTTTTGCTTTTCAATGTACTCTTGCTCTTTTCTGGGAATAATAAAGACGCTTTTTATCTGACTTTGTGGACCCATTATTTCGGAACGTAAATGACAGGTTTGGGTAAAAGTGATATCAGAGGTAGTATGGACGTGATATACTTTCGGTAAGCTTTAGCAGAGTATATCTATTCAGAGGTCATATGGACATGATAGAAATATGATCCAACTAGTTTCGTTTTGGAAGTAGTTTTGTCAGAATGAGATCACCTTATTCCACTTGAGCAGAGAAGGTTTAAGCATAGTACCTTTTCAGGAATTTGCCATTGATAGGAGCAATTAGCAGGTCTCCATTAGGCTGGGCTAACCTATAAGCGCCGTTTGAGAACGTTGTCTCGATCACGTAAGGGCCTTCCCACTTGGGCTGGAATTTGCCTTTACTCCTGTGAGTAAGAATCATCGACCTTCTTACAGCCAGAACCAGCTCGCCGACTTTGAATACTTTTTCCTTTACTTTTTGATTAAAAGTTCTGGAAATGCGTGCTTGGTAGAGTGCGATGCGCTGCTGAGCTTGGAGGCGTTTCTCGTCTAATCCTTCTAGCTCTTGAAGCCTTAACAGGTCGTTCTTTTCTTGAGTTAACTCGTTGGCCACAGCTATCCTGAGTGACGAAATTTGAATCTCGATGGGGAGAACTGCTTCACTCCCGTAGACCAATGAGAATGGCATGCAACCTGTTGGCGCTTGTACCGTTGTGCGTTATGCCCAGAGACATTCTCCCAGCTTCTCATTCCAATCTCTTTTGTTCGAAGAGACGAACTTCTTCAAGAGTTTGATAATGGTTTTGTTGAAGGCTTCCGCCAACCCATTAGCAGCTGGATAATATGCCGTGGAGGCCATATTTTGTATCCGATTTTTATCACAGAATCGGTGAAACGCATGGCTGATGAACTGAGGCCCATTGTCATGGATTATCCTTCGGGGAACCCCGAAGCGGTAAATGACGTGATGCTTGATGAAGCTGGTCACGTTAGATGTCTTTACCTCAGCAAGAGGGATCGCCTCTGCCCATTTGGAGAAGTAATCCGTGATGGCCAGTATGAACCGGTGACCTCTGGAAGAAGACGGGTGAATAGGGCCAATGATATCCATACCCCATGCTTCGAAAGGCCAGGATGCAACCGTGGGATGTAGATGTTTGGACGGTTGATGTATGAAGTCTGCATGGACCTGACAGGCCCTGCATCGTCTGGCATACTGGATTGCGTCTACGATCATAGTGGGCCAGTAATAGCCCATTCTTTTGATACGATCCTGTAGCTTAGGACCGGGTTGATGCGCCCCGCACACGCCATCGTGAGCTTCACAGATAATCCGCTGTGGTTCATCATCAGAGAGACATCGTAATAATAGCCCGTCATAAGATCGGCGATAAAGGCATTATTACGATGCGTCGAAATAGAAGCGTAATGATCGTTTTTTGACAGATATTGCTTCTTTAGGATCTTCTGGCAAGATTTTGTATGCTACGAAATCTATAAAGGGACTTTTCCAGTCTCTCCTGGGCGGATCTGCGTTCACCATGTAGCTGTCATGCCCCAGTCCCAAAATCTATGAGACCAGACACGTGGCAATGGCCAGCTGGTACTACTCCGTAGGGCTTTCCAATTTAATGGACCCGACGAAGTGCACTTACGCTGTCCATGGTCAAGTGATCCAAGTAATAATCTATTTCTAAGATACAACAACTATATCTAAATCTCAATCCAGGATAAGTAATCTCAAGGAAGAACGATACGCATCATCAGTCTGCAGCCCAATAACACATCCGTTCGAATAGACCAGAAGAATAATATAGGTCTATAAACACTAGGCTATATAAGCAGAATAAAATGGAAGTAATACGAGACTGAAATAGCTAGAAATGTAAATATACCTGCAATGATGTCCATACTCTATCAGATCAAGTATCCTGCAACTGTACAAACAACCTGGAAGGGAACCAGGTCCTCAGAGGGACGTAACAAGATACAAAAATACAGGCCATAAAGTAAGTACTGAGTAAATAAAGGGGGTGTGCTAACCATCTAAGTGAATGCAATTTGTCACGACCCGCACCAGGTTTAGGGGCACGAGTACGTGGGTACGTCCAGCCTACGCCACAGCATCGGCGGTAGAACGCTGTCAAGGTCTTGATACTATCTAGCCAATCTCACACAAGCATCCAATCTCCA
Organism: Iris macrosiphon; assembly: GCA_036927795.1. Classification (NCBI taxonomy): domain Eukaryota; kingdom Viridiplantae; phylum Streptophyta; class Magnoliopsida; order Asparagales; family Iridaceae; genus Iris; species Iris macrosiphon. Next base: position 2,272,227 of record JAYESA010000023.1, on the reverse strand, counting down.
TAAGGAGGCACGGATGACACAAATAAAATGAACACATACTCAATCACAGGATTACAGCACGATAAGATAGCGAAACAAAATTTAATACAATACAAGTCTAAGATAATAATCAAACTCAACAATATCCAAGTCTCAATAAAATTGCCAGAGACAAATCCGGTACCAAAAAGTCTACTGAAAGAACTAACTAAAATATAGTAATTTCCGGTTAGGCCTCTCGGAATCACAACTAACTATCAAGCCCAAGTGCAGCTACTCACCATATGGTCCATAAAGTGTTGGCTACCGATCCTCTAAGGCATAGTCTGGAAAAATATTTCCAGTCAGGAAGGAGCAAAGCACAATCTCAAATAACAGTTCCATTAAATTGATAAGGACTATAAAGTAATAAACATGTGATGCTAGCTACTGAGAAGACCATGAAATAAATGTAATGGCAATAAAGAGAGACAAGCAATGTAAAGAGACAGGCAATAGGCAATATGATATAGTCAGTGCATGTATGAAAATAAAAAGAACAAGGAACAGCATCATATACGGGTGATGTAGTATATGATTAAATAGGGAACTGTAATCTATTCTAAGTATTTGAAATAGTAGTTTCAAAATGTGATCGGCTTGGGAACATGTACGATAGCTATAGGGCCTGGCTAATCATGGGTGAAGAGCATGATTAACACTTACAATTGTTCTATACTACAATAAGAGGTTATGATCACATTTCTTACTAACTACTTCCCCGCCCCCAACTAGTACTGTGGATCCAACTATGACACGTCACGATACACGAGCAAGTCCAATCTATTATGTACGATATCTAATATATATGTCGTGTACAATGTCAACAATAATCAATGTAACATCTCATGACTGCAGATCCAAGCTATACTAGTCCGTGTAGCACAGTGTCAAGGATTCAGTTGTAACATTTCAAGATTTATTGAATTTATAGAAATTATCAAGAAATTGGAAATTATCAGAGAATGTACTTGCCTTGGGTCCTTAGCTGGTATTTATGGATGTCCGGTTCCAGAGTATCCCCTGGGTGAAGCAACAGTCCTAAAACACATCACAATATCACTTGTATCAGGTACTACCCTAACACACAGTCTAAAAATACTGAATTCAGGGACTACTCTAGGTATGATACTGGTCACCTAGGATCACCTAGTAGATAGATACATAAATATACATTTATACTCAGAAAATATATATATATTAATTTAATATGTATAATATATATATATATATAAGTGTATATCAATAGTTTTGTACAAAATACATATAAGTGTATATCAGTAAATAGAAGCATATAGATATATATTTATATGTTATAAATATACATAACACATTTATTCATAACTATATTTAAGAATATACATGTATACATATATATGTACTAGTAAAAAATATATATATGTTATATATATATGTATCATATACCAAATAAAATATATATACTATATACCTGTATACATGTATATATATACCTCAATACACACATACTAGAGTATACACATACCAATATGTATATAGTACATATATACCGATATAATTATCCTTCACAAAAATTAGTACATATTAATACACTAATTTAAGTTATACTAGTATACTTTTATTAAATAGATATTATAGAAATAAATCAATATATATATATATATATATATATACATATATATATATATACATATATATATACATAACAATTAAATTAAATACATACCCATACATACACTTTAATTAAATATATACATTTACATATACATTAATTTTACACATATATGTACCTACACATTGATTTAATATACACAAATACATATATTATTAAATATTAATTTAAATACATATGTTAATATATACATATACGTATACATTAAATACCTACATACATACTTACATACATACTTACATACATTATATACATACATGTATTATGCTATATCAAAGTGGGAAGAAGGAGAGGGAGAGAACTCACTGTGGCTTGGGGTCCTGGCTTGGCCGGCCGCCGGACTGGAAGCAAGGGGGTTGGCCGCCTGTGCAAGCCGGACGGGGAGGTGATGTAGTCAGCGGCTCGGGGCTCAGGGAAGACGACTGGGATCGGAGCTGACTGGATCGTCGGCCGGGAAGGGGTCGGCTAAGGGAGGAGTTTGGCTGCGGTCGGTGAGAATGGAGGGGGAGTGGTCGGGCTGCGCCGGAGTGCAGGCCGGCTGTTGGGAACCGGAGGCTGGCTGATGGTGGTGGTGATGCCCGGCGGAGGGAGGAAGAGCAGAGGGAGAGGGAGCCGTCGGTTCACAGCAGGGAATGGTCGGGGGGATGTGCAGCGGGGTGCTGCCGTGGAGCGCCGGAGTGCACAGGGCCGCCGGGGTAGGGTTGAGCACAGCCGGGATAGGGCTCGGCCGGGTAGTTAGGAGCAATGGGGGAGGTGATCGGCTCGACGGGGACTCGAGCGCGGGGGATGAATTCGTGAGGGGCCATCGGACGCCGGAGTACTGGGAGTCGGGTGGACAGCAGGGAGCAAGGGGCCGGAGTTGATCAGTGGGCCGCCGGCCGGAGTTGACGGCAGGGAGGAATAGGGGAGAAGAGTAGAGGGAGTTGGGGAGTCTCGGCCGGGCTGGAGGAGCGTGACCGGAGCGGGGTCGGATCCTGGCCGAGTGGCCGGCCGGAGCAGAGCCTGAGGGGATGGGTGAACAGTATTCCCCCCCTTTCTATCTCTTTGAATTTAAATGAAAAACACTAAAGAAGAAGGAGAAAGGAAGAGAAGAAGAAAAGAAAAGAGAAGAAGAGGAGAAAATTTTGGATGGGGAAGGAGGCTACGTTGGAGAGAGGAGAGAGAGAGGTGGGGGCTTGCTTGGGGATTAGGGTTTTCTAGGGAAATGTGTTTATGGGGCTTTAAATAGTAAGAGGGTGTTGAATCTAATGGTGAGGATGGACCCAATTAAATGGGTGGTCCAGATTGATCATGAATAAATTTTCATGTGGGAATGAGGGTGAGGGGCTAGTTAAATAATTATTAGGTTCCCTCATTGTTTTAAACAAATGAGGTGTTGACACAAAAATGCAAATTTGCAAATTAGCCCCCTTAAATTTGGGTATTTGCACAGACACATGAAATGACAAAAATTTGGCGGGCGATTCGGGGTCCGGTGTTTTGTAGGGTCAGGGGCGCTGTAAGTTTGGTATGGGCTCAAATAGCAGGGCACTAGAATTAAATTGGGATTTACGGAATTGGTTAAAATAGTATCCTCAATTTAATTAGAAATAAATACAATTTGTGTTCTAAAATTAATTAGGAGTACATGGGGCCAAAATCAGGTCAGGTCATCAATACCAATAATGAAGTAGACTCAGAACAGGATATTACCCTAATTTGGGCCGCACGAAAAATAGGTCAAGATTGCCTCCAATTTTAATTGGAACGCACAACGATACAAAAATAGGGATTTATTAAATAACGTCCGCGACAATTTTTGTGCGGCTAAAAATAATGCACAGGGAGCATAATTATGAGTTGCAAAAATAGCAGAATGGAAGGCAGGCATGTCTAGGGCAAGATTGTAAAATTTGTTGGAAGACAAAAGTCAGGATAGCGCTCCAAATATCGAAGCAAAGGCAATGCGCAAAATATTAAATAAAATGAGGTAATTAATTACAACTCCAAGAATTAAATTCTAACTAAATAATTAAATACAAAAATTCCATAATTCCGACAGGTGTTCATCTACTAGGCTTCTAGGTCACGTCTACTAGCTTAAAAATAAATGAACACTGTATATAAATATATATATTTAAATTACATATCACACATAATTATCTAAATTAATATACCTATCACGCAATTACTAAATTGTAACTATAATAATATTAATTATTATAAAAAGTCGAAAATACCCCCGTTTCCGGAATGTGGTAGTGACAAGTCTGCCCTCCTTAAAAGAATTTCGTCCTCGAAATTCAAAATCCTCATAGTAGTGTTTATTCATACACATTACTATTTCCCTCAAAAATTTAAATTCAACCACGAAATCAGGTAATAATCACAATATCTTTTCACAATTTTCCAAAAGTTCTGAAATTATTGCATTCCTGAAAATCCTCGAAATAGAATCAAAGTCCCTTTTTATTAAAAATTTTCCTTGAAAGTTTTTTTTTTTTTAGTTAATAATCCAATACTCAGAATTTAATATCCACTCCTCAAATTTGATTTTTATCAATGAACAAATATAAAAATATAATCTCGTTCCACAAGTTTGAATTTAAGCATTTATCCATCAAAATTTTATTTCTCGATTTCCTCTTCCTCAAAATACTCAACAATACGATACTTAAGGATTCTCCAAATGCGACATCCAAATATAAAACTCTAAAATTCATAACTTGCAATTTAATAAAAATATTGATAGATCTCTCAATTTCCAAATTTAATAACCAATTTAAACATGTCATAATCTTCCTGGGATTAATAAACCACCAATTTTGCAATGTTAATTTCTTAATCCTCTATTTAAATCAATGGTCATCCTCGAATTTAATCATCTTGCCTCTCTTGTCAAGTCAAAACTCCCTCATGAATCTTCGTCATGGTCAAACCCCAATAATCATGGTCTAAGAAAAATCTTTCCTATAATCATACAACATGCAACCTAAGGGGATATGTACGGTCAAAGTGTCCTTTGTCATGGTATTGCAGTCTCTGTATCAGGGGTACTACTAACTACATTATAACAAGAAATCATGCATACAAGCTACGGTACTAAGGTATCAATCAATCAATCAAGTAGAGAGGGACAGAAGGAAGGAAAGAACAGAACCTGCTAACACATTACCTGCAGTATCGGTCTCCTTGACCGTCATCGCAAATGCCCCTCCCTGCTGGGGTGGTTCCCTTCGCGGGTGCTGAGCATTATACGGTTCCACAGGTAGCCTAACTGGATCTCTATAATCTGAAGCTGCGCGCTGGCCGGGAAGATAAGGGGCTAGAAGACAATCCCTTACTCGATGTCCCGCAGCGCCGCAGTGCAAACAAAGTCCTAGCCTCGTTCTACAGCTCTCCCAAAGGTGACCTGGCTTCTTACAGAAATGACAAGTCTGCCGTGTCTCTCTCGGAGGCTGTTGTTGATTCTGCTGAACACGGACTGGTGCCTGGTACTGTTGTTGATACTGATACGCCCATGGATGTTGCTGGATATGAAATGGTACTTGGTACTACTGTTGGTGCTGAATACGGGGGTGCTTGGCCGGTCCTGTGCTACCATTCGTATCTCCAAAAGTATTGTGACTCCTCTTAGGCCTGAGATCCAGATCCTCTTCTGCAATCTGGGCATCCATCAAGATAGCCTCAAAGGTAGCGGTACGACGACCAGAAGTGCGCGACCTAATCTCTCTTGTCAGTCCCTTTCTGAATTTTCGGGCTCGATCTCCTGGGTCCCGAATCATAGACGATGCAAAACGGCTCAATCTACAGAATTTTGCAGCGTATTCGTCGACCGACATGTTTCCTTGAACCAAGTCATGAAACTGACTTTCCAAGGTTCCCAATGCCACGTCGGGAAAGAACTTCTCCTTGAAGAGTTCCTTGAAGGTCTCCCAAGTAAGCCCTTGTGAAGTAATTCTCGGCTCCGTACGATACCACGTGAGTGCGATATCGAACATCTGACTGCCAGCGGCTTCTATCTGTAAGTTCTCCGGAATCTAGGTCAATCGCAGGCTCCTTTCTATATCCTCTAGCCAGTCGTCAGCGTAGAGTATTCCTTCGGTGCCTTTGAACTCTCGAGGCATCATCCTTTTGAAGTCCACTATAGTGCCTGATCTCTGCTGCTGGCCAGGAAACTGCTGGTACTGTGCTACTCTCTCCAAAGCTTGGAGAGTCACCTGATGGGCATTCTTCATGTTTTCTCTCATCAGCTCGGTTTGTGCCTGGTGCGCTTCTGCTTGCACCCTCTGAGCCTCAGCTTGAACTCGCTGAGCGTCTGCCGTCACTCTCTGGGCATCTACCATGCCCTGGATCAAGGTAAACATCTGCGTTCCGTCAATGGGCAAACCTCCGGGAATCGGAGTCGGTGGAGGAGGAAGGTTGTCCGTCACAGTTGCGGCGATCCTCTGAACAGGTGGGGGAGGAGGATCCCCGAAAAGTGCAGACACTCCTACATGCACCGGAGATGTAGGAGGAACTACGGTTGTCTGTCCTTCAGGTGGAGAGGTGGCAGACCCCTCTAAAGCTGATGTTCCCGCTCTCATAGACCGTGTCTGCGGCGACATCCTGAAGACAGATCCCAAAGAATCAATTTAGGCAAAATGCGATATCATCAAGGAAGGACAATACAGTTCTAAAGAAGCAACATTCAAGATAAAAGATTGGGAATAAATATTCCTAGTTGTGATTGCACAGGTCAAAGATACATCTATGGTTTGATACCTCTATCCCCTAGGTACCACAGTTCTACTAGAAACATACTCACTGCTAGCTTCCTACCTACTGCAATCGCTGATACTAGTTATCCTTATCACTCAAGTGCATATCAATTCAACACACTATACTAAGTACTGTTCTCTCTCCCATACAATCCTAGATGAACACCTAAGCCAATTGGCAGTGAAATCTCAATCATGCTCAAACCAACATATCCTTACATATGCACCTCATCTATTATATATTAATATATCTCTCTCACTATAAGATTTTATCCTCCAATTAAAGTCCTCGAAACTAACTCCTCGAATAATTTAAAGTAAAATGCATACACTTTCCTCAAGACCAATTATCTAAATACTGAAGTGAAAACTTAATCACAAAAATCCTTACAAACTTGTCTAGGTTTATTGAATCAAATCTGAATCCTCAAAAAGTAAAATTTTAATAACATAATATCTCGACTTCTAAAAATTCAAAAATACAATTCATTTTCAAGCTTCGAATTAAAATTTAATCCATATCTAGTAATCCAATAGCCCTAGTGTTAATCTTTCTCACTGTCCTCATCGACGTGTATCATCAAATAATACCATAAATTAGTCTGTAAACTCATCTTGATATGAAATCAACCCTACAATGAAGCCAAAATCCTAATTTAATACCTAATCAACAACAATCAAATTCAATATCGATAAGTGAGAATGGACGGAACAAGGGAATGATTTTTAAATTAAAAATTTTAACAAGATTCTCAGGGGTCATCCCAGGAATCTCTCAAGGAATTGTGATTGAGTATTCACTCTCGTCCTAGTATCCTATGTCCTAGATCCTATCGCAGGCACGCAGTAGTATAACAAGGATGCCACACTACTACGACATCGCACAACTCGCGAAGTCTGACCTGCATGGGCCACCACTAAAAACATGTCACGATCCGCACCCGGTTTAGGGGCACGAGTACGTGGGTACGTCCAGCCTACGCCGCAGCATCGGCGGTAGAACTCTGTCAAGGTCTTGATACTATCTAGCCAATCTCACACAAGCATCCAATCTCCATAAGGAGGCACGGATGACACAAATAAAATGAACACATACTCAATCACAGAATTACAGCACGATAAGATAGCGAAACAAAATTTAATACAACACAAGTCTAAGATAATAATCAAACTCAACAATATCCAATTCTCAATAAAATTGCCGGAGATAAATCCGGTACCAAATAGTCTACTGAAAGAACTAACTAAAATATAGTAATTTCCGGTTAGGCCTCTCGGAATCACAACTAACTATCAAGCCCAAGTGCAGCTACTCACCATATGGTCCATAAAGTGTTGCCTACCGATCCTCTAAGGCATAGTCTGGAAAAATGTTTCCAGTCAGGAAGGAGCAAAGCACAATCTCAAATAACAGTTCCATTAAATTGATAAGGACTATAAAGTAATAAACATGTGATGCTAGCTACTGAGAAGACCATGAAATAAATGTAATGGCAATAAAGAGAGACAAGCAATGTAAAGAGACAGGCAATAGGCAATATGATATAGTCAGTGCATGTATGAAAATGAAAAGAACAAGGAACAGCATCATATACGGGTGATGTAGTATATGATTAAATTGGGAACTGTAATCTATTCTAAGTGTTTGAAATAGTAGATTCAAAATGTGATCGGCTTGGGAACATGTACGATAGCTATAGGGCCTGGCTAATAATGGGTGAAGAGCGTGATTAACACTTACAATTGTTCTATACTACAATAAGAGGTTATGATCACATTTCTTACTAACTACTTTCCCGCCCCCAACTAGTACTGTGGATCCAACCATGACATGTCATGATACACGAGCAAGTCTAATCTATTATGTACGATGTCTAATATACATGTCGTGTACAATGTCAACAATAATCAATGTAATATCTCATGACTGCAGATCCAAGCTATACTAGTCCGTGTAGCACAGTGTCAAGGATTCAGTTGTAACATTTCAAGATTTATTGAATTTATAGAAATTATCAAGAAATTGGAAATTATCAGAGAATGTACTTGCCTTGGGTCCTTAGCTGGTATTTATGGATGTCCGGTTCCAGAGTATCCCCTGGGTGAAGCAACAGTCCTAAAACACATCACAATATCACTTGTATCAGGTGCTACCCTAACACACAGTCTAAAAATACTGAATTCAGGGACTACTCTAGGTATGATACTGGTCACCTAGGATCACCTAGTAGATAGATACATAAATATACATTTATACTCAGAAAATATATATATTAATTTAATATGTATAATATATATATATATATAAGTGTATATCAATAGTTTTGTACAAAATACATATAAGTGTATATCAGTAAATAGAAGCATATAGATATATATTTATATGTTATAAATATACATAACACATTTATTCATAACTATATTTAAGAATATACATGTATACATATATATATGTACTAGTAAAAAATATATATATGTTATATATATATGTATCATATACCAAATAAAATATATATACTATATACCTGTATACATGTATATATATACCTTAATACACACATACTAGAGTATACATATACCAATATGTATATAGTACATATATACCGATATAATTATCCTTCACAAAAATTAGTACATATTAATACACTAATTTAAGTTATACTAGTATACTTTTATTAAATAGATATTATAGAAATAAATCAATGTATATATATATATACATACCAATTAAATTAAATACATACCCATACATACACTTTAATTAAATATATACATTTACATATACATTAATTTTACACATACATGTACCTACACATTGATTTAATATACACAAATACATATATTATTAAACATTAATTTAAATACATATGTTAATATATACATATACGTATACATTAAATACCTACATACATACTTACATACATTATATACATACATGTATTATGCTATATCAAAGAGGGAAGAAGGAGAGGGAGAGAACTCACTGTGGCTTGGGGTCCTGGCTTGGCCGGCCGCCGGACTGGGAGCAAGGGGGTTGGCCGCCTGTGCAAGCCGGACGGGGAGGTGATGTAGTCAGCGGCTCGGGGCTCAGGGAAGATGACTGGGATCGGAGCTGACCGGATCGTCGGCCGGGAATGGGTCGGCTAAGGGAGGAGTTTGGCTGCGGACGGTGAGAATGGAGGGGGAGTGGTCGGGCTGCGCCGGATTGCAGGCCGGCTGCGGGGAACCGGAGGCTGGCTGATGGTGGTGGTGATGCCCGGCGGAGGGAGGAAGAGCAGAGGGAGAGGGAGCCGTCGGTTCACAGCAGGGAATGGTCGGGGGGATGTGCAGCGGGGTGCTGTCGTGGAGCGCCGGAGTGCACAGGGCCGCCGGGGTAGGGTTGAGCACAACCGGGATAGGGCTCGGCCGGGTGGTTGGGAGCAGCGGGTCGGAGCAATGGGGGAGGTGATCGGCTCGACGGGGACTCGAGCACGGGGGATGAATTCGTGAGGGGCCGTCGGACGCCGGAGTACTGGGAGTCGGGTGGACAGCAGGGAGCAAGGGGCCGGAGTTGATCAGTGGGCCGCCGGCCGGAGTTGACGACAGGGAGGAATAGGGGAGGAGAGTAGAGGGAGTTGGGGAGTCTCGGCCGGGCTGGAGGAGCGTGACCGGAGTGGGGTCGGAGCCTGGTCGAGTAGCCGGCCGGAGCAGAGCCTGAGGGGATGGGTGAACAGTGTTCCCCCCTTTCTATCTCTTTGAATTTAAATGAAAAACACTAAAGAAGAAGGAGAAAGGAAGAGAAGAAGAAAAGAAAAGAGAAGAAGAGGAGAAAATTTTGGATGGGGAAGGAGGCTACGTTGGAGAGAGGAGAGAGAGAGGTGGGGGCTTGCTTGGGGATTAGGGTTTTCTAGGGAAATGTGTTGATGGGGCCTTAAATAGTAAGAGGGTGTTGAATCTAATGGTGAGGATGGACCCAATTAAATGGGTGGTCCAGATTGATCATGAATAAATTTTCATGTGGGAATGAGGGTGAGGGGCTAGTTAAATAATTATTAGGTTCCCTCATTGTTTTAAACAAATGAGGTGTTGACACAAAAATGCAAATTTGCAAATTAGCCTCCTTAAATTTGGGTATTTGCTCAGACACATGAAATGACGAAAATTTGGCGGGCGATTCGGGGTCCGGTGTTTTGTAGGGTCAGGGGCGCTGTAAGTTTGATATGGGCTCAAATAGCAGGGCACTGGAATTAAATTGGGATTTACGGAATTGGTTAAAATAGTATCCTCAATTTAATTAGAAATAAATGCAAGTTGAGTTCTAAAATTAATTAGGAGTACATGGGGCCAAAATCAGGTCAGGTCATCAATACCAATACTGAAGTAGACTCAGAACAGGATATTACCCTAATTTCGGCCGCACGAAAAATAGGTCAAGATTGCCTCCAATTTTAATTGGAACGCACAACGATACAAAAATAGAGATTTATTAAATAACGTCCACGACGATTTTTGTGCGGCTAGAAATAATGCACAGGGAGCATAATTATGAGTTGCAAAAATAGCAGAATGGAAGGCAGGCATGTCTAGGGCAAGATTGTAAAATTTGTTGGAAGACAAAAGTCAGGATAGCGCTCCAAATATCGAAGCAAAGGCAATGCGCAAAATATTAAATAAAATGCGGTAATTAATTACAACTCCAAGAATTAAATTCTAACTAAATAATTAAATACAAAAATTCCATAATTCTGACAAGTGTTCATCTACTAGGCTTCTAGGTCAAGTCTACTAGCTTAAAAATAAATGAACACTGTATATAAATATATATATTTAAATTACACATCACACATAATTATCTAAATTAATATACCTATCACGTAATTACTAAATTGTAACTATAATAATATTAATTATTATAAAAAGTTGAAAATACCCCCGTTTTCGGAATGTGGTAGTGACACAATTTAAGGACCTGGTAGTACGCATGGGAATGTGTAGGCTTAGACATATGCTGACGTAATTCACCAATCATCGGGACTGGCTAGTATATGCCACATATGCCCCCGTTTAAGGGCATTGATGCTATCCCCATCTCCTAAGAGCATGGTAACTTGAAACATATTGCAACTCCCCATCTCCGAAGAGCATGGTAACCCGAAATATGTTGCAACTCCCCATCTCCGAAGAGCATGGTAACCCGAAATATGTTGCAACTCCCCATCTTATAAGAGCATGGTAACTCGCTATATATACCGTAATCCCCATCTCCGAAGAGAATGGTAACTTGAGTATATATCAGGGAGGGTGTCCCATACGCCTACTAGATGTCTTTCCCGCCCAATGTAGATGTACAAATCGTGAAAATGACGTGGATATCTCATACTATGATGCAAGTCTCTATGAAATAAACAACTGAGCTACATACCGCTACACGTGTTGCTCATACTGATGGCCAGTCGCGCATGAGGCACGCGTCCCTACATGAACTCACTCTGTGACGTGTAATGATACGTGTCAAGGCCTGGGAAGTTATATCAATAACTTCACAACTTTAGGTGGGTCTACTAGACACTAAGTCAGATACTACTCCTAACGTCAACGCCTTCGTTGACTGCACCCGAGTCTGCTCGGACGCGCACATTTATATAATGAATAAATATGTAACCAACAATAATTGAATTTAAACAGTACAACAAGGCAAGGTATACTTGCCTGCGCGAGGCTGCTGATGACGGGGTCCCAGTACCGCGTCCAAGTCCTCGGGTCCTACAATACCTAGAGTTGAATTACAAACTAGAATCAATAATCTATTTTACAACAGACAGGGGTGCTACACATATCTACTCCTAGACGCAATCTCAGCTATGACTAACAGAGACTAGACACTAGGGGGTTGACTACAGTTGACTTTCGGTACGATAGTCAAATCAACTTGTCATCTATACGCTCTCCTCAATTTAATTCTCCAATATTAAATTAATAAATTATATCATGAACCATACATCCCGATTATTTATTTAAATGTCACAAACTCACTTTACCTCAAATTCATAATTTAATTTTATTTGTTATATTTTAAGTCGAAGACAATCTCTAATCCACAGTCCAACTTTATCAAATACAAGATACATGCTCACTATAAATATTTAAACTATATCAACCTCATTAAAACCCATCCTCAAGTCATTTTAATTTTCATATGCATTCACATAAAATCTCATTTGAAATAACCAAAGTATTTCTTAACACATAATCCAAAGTAAACCTATACTAACCATATATATATATTCAAGATCCTTCTTTCAAATGTAATTAATCCACATGTAATTTATTTATCATTTCCTTCAACCATGCATTTATCTATGACACTTATTCATGTTCACAAATACTCTAAACTAATCCACACAATATACACTCTAACAATATATAAACATTTCCATAATTAAACATCATTCCATTATATAAAACTTCCTATTTAACACAAATAATATTTTGGAATTTAATACATGAGAGGTGGAGGAATGAACCTCAATGAGGCTCGCCGGAGTTGATGGTGCTAGTGGTGGTCGTGGGGCTGGATGGTGGTGGTGGAGTGGCTGGATGGGGGTGGTGAAGGGGCTGGTTGGGGGTGGTGAAGGGGCTGGTTGGTGGTGGTGAAGTTGAATGAGGTGGTGGTGAAGAAGTAATGAAGGTGGTGATGAAGAAATGAAGGTGGTAATGTGGTGAGATGGTGAGGGGAGGGGCTGAGCACAGTGTCCACGGTGGTGGTGGGCTGTGCACGTGGCCGTGGGGATGGTGAAGGGGCTGAGGTGGTGGTGGGAAGCCTAGTATGGGTGTTGGTGAGGTGGGGAAGTAAGTGGTGAAGGAGGGGAGAAGAAGAAAAAGAAGAAGAAAAGAAAAGGAAGAGGGGGTCGGTCGAATGGGGAGAGGGAGGAGAGAGAGTGAGGGGAGGGGGGGTTTCCAAGACTCCTAGAAATTAGGGCCGGCCTAGGGATAGGTGTTGTGAAAGGGGAATTAAATAGGAGAGAGTGTGTGGATGTGTGGCTAGAAATGAATGGAATTATTTGAATGGATGGTTGAGATTCAATATGATGGATGAATGCTTCCAAGAGAGAGAGGGGGTGGGTTGTGACCGGTCCAAGAGGGGGGGAGGCTTTCTTCATTGGCCCAAACCAATGAGAAAGTGACACCTATTGCTACTTTTGCACATTAGCCCCTTAAGTTCGGGAACTTGTACAAACACATGAAATGACGCGAAAATTGTGCCGAAAATTGTGTTTATTAAATTGTATGACGAGGGGGTAGTGTGGGTGAGGAACGGGTATAATAAAATGGGCATTGGGATTAATTTAGGATTTAAATAGGATTTACCAAGTTGGTAATCTAGAATTAAATAGAAATAAGCGTCCCACAAATTTAATTTAATTTGGGGCACTTGGGGTCAAAATCCGAAAATGGCGCAAAAGCCAAAAATGGTGGGGGCTTGGAGTCAGTCTTGGACCATTTTGTTGGTCCGGCTCAACGGGTTAAGTTGGTATCCCAAAATTTAGAGTAACGACACAGGAGTCCGACACCGAATTAAATATGAATTTCGAATTCGAAAACTTGTGCAATTAATTTAGAGCACAACGGAATCTGACTTTTTGTGACGGAAAAATCCAGTGCCTAATTTGGCGCGTATAGTCAGAAGTACAATATTTGTATAGAATTTATGGGCTGAAAATGGGCTCCGAATAATTAGACAACGATAGTGCGCGCCAAGGATTTTAATTAAATAAATTAAAATAACAAACAATCTCAACTCTACTCTCAACATCTGCTGCTAAATATAAAAAATTTCCAGATCCAAACCTGACTATCTATAGAATTAATCGAGTGGTTTTACATTCTTCCCTACTTAAAAAAATTTCGTCCCCGAAATTAAAAGTTGTAAACCCCCTCGACCAGAAATTAGAGTTAACTAATTTAATTAGCCTAGTTAGGGTTAACCTAAATTAATTAAGATTTAATATATAGTATTATAATACTTATGCAATGATTGATTGTTTTTAGGATACTACCTTAGCTGTTGCCCTAAAACAAATTCCACATATTTGACCTAGACCTGTAAACCCATCATATTGAACCTAGAACAAATCCCGAATACGAATTTTTGTACCTGATTTTAGTCGCACAAAAGTCGTTGCAAACGTCCGCGCACAAATTAATTAAAATGCGTAATTACGTTCGCTGCCCGTTCCAATTTAAATTAAGGCCCAACCTCAACCAGTTTTGACCAACCCAGATCACGATATTATTGTACACTGAGCCTACTACACCAATGACCCTTGTCCAACCAAATTTATACTCCCGGTTTTTAATTAAATTAAATTAGAAACACCGTTACATTAATTAAGAATTAATTAATGTGGTGACCTAACCTAAATTAAATTGGACCCAACTCCATCCCAAACCCACATCCATACCCACAAGCCTCATGCAAAACACCAAACACCATCATGGTCCAATGAGGAACACCAAACATGGTGTTTGTTTACATTAAATCCCCAATTCTATTTATTGTGCAAATACCAAATTGTTCAGGGCCCTAATTGCAAAATTGCAATGAGGTGTCCCCCTCTCATTGGCCCAAACCATCATGGAGAAAAGAGATGTCATGACCAACCGTATGCATTTGATTTCCCCCCCTTTACTATGTACTTACATCACTTTATGTAGGGCACATCATGGCCCTACATTTTGAAATGACTAAATCCTAGCCCTTCCCTCAACATGTAGGAGCTTCTCCAACTCCCCAAAACCCTCCTACAGCCGGCCCTAACCCCAAGACAGCCCCCCTCACTCTCTCTCCTATTTATACAAATTTTTATACCTCATTGAAGGCACACAACCCAAGGTTTATACCTAAAACTCTAACCTCACCCAACCAGCAGCCCGACCCTAGCCGACCCACCCCGAGCTCGACGCCGGCCACCAGCCACCTCCAGGCGTCGCCACCCTAACCCGACCCCTTCGCCGGACCCTCCCCTACCCTCGGCCACTGCCACCCGGCCACTACGCCGCCGGCAGCCACCCCCCAATAACCCCACACCAACCCGAGCCTCCCATCCCGCACAGCACAGCCGACATCCCCTCTGCTTCGTGCTCCGCCACCACCGCACCTCCGGCCACCAAACTTGGCCGAGCCCTCCCCCATCTAGTCCTCCACCACCCCGTGAAGTTTCAGCCGACGCCGTCGCCACCCCGCGAAGAAATTGCCCCCGCAGCGAGGAGCTGTACCAAACCGCTGCTGCCGTTGCCGACCTCCCCGCACGACGCCGGAGCGCCGTCCGGCCACCCCCGCCGGCGACGACCCACCACCGGACACCCCTCGACCTGTCAAACGTTTAGGTACAATATTTTATGTATAATTACTAATATTATGCATGTATTTTCAGTTGCAAGCTTTAATAAATATGAATCTCGTATATTCCGTATTTTAATAACGTATTCGATACTATTTAATGTATTTTAGTATTTAACAGTAGTTATATTTATAATATCCCTGTATAAATTCCATAATATATATTTATAATCATTTTAATTTATATTATGTATAGTGGAGTTATGTATGTATGTATGTATGTATGTATGTATGTATGTATGTATGTATGTATGTACCTTTTTTTAAAAATACGAAGAATATTAAATATCTAATATTTATAGTATTAAATACATTTCTGGAAAAAAATTTAAGTATAATTATATGAATATATTATATAGTATATACTTACGTATTGACCCCCTAGTATGTATATGCCTATGAATATATTTATATATATATATATATATATATATATGTATATATATATATAGATACTTGCAATGTATGTATACATATTTCATATACTTTGGTTATGTTTTATATAAATTGATATATATATTTTCTATCTAAATATATATATGTAAATATATATGTGAATTTATGATATTACCCCATTTATGTACAGAGTTTTTATACGTGTATTATTAGTCTATACTAATTAATACGTAAGCACTATTTTTGTACTAATAAACAAATATATTATTTAATATAATTAAATATGATTTAGTGTATATATAAATACTAGTGTTAGCTATATATAAATACGGTCCCGACCCTTGACAGCTGTAGATACGAACAGTACGTCTTAGTCGTGCTATTGTAGCGACTAATTTGGTCATTACTATATCCTATATAGGATTGCTGGATACTACTGCCGAGGCATCAGGAGCAGGGCTTTGGATTTGGTAGCTACCCGGGACAGGCAAGTATACCTTGCTGGATTAGTGCTTTAAATTTAAATGTTAAATATTTCAATTATACATGAACTGTGCGCGTTCGAGAATGACTCGGGTGCGGTCGACATTGCGTCGATGAGTAGTGTACATGTCCTAGTTGCTAGCTGACTCACCCACTGTGAGGATATTTTGATATCTTCCTTGACCATGGCACTATACACGTATCGTGATGGTACACTCATATTGGGATGCTGGTCCGCGTACCCGATTCGCTATCGGTACGTACGACATGCATCATGGACTAGCTTATATTCTAGAATAATATAGTTAATTGAGACTTGGCATCTAGATACGGTACACTCAAGTCGTGCATTCGACTTGCGTATCTACATTGGGCGGGAAGGACAACTGACAAACGTATGGGATACCCCCACCGGATTCCGTGGTATCCAGAGGAACCATAGACCCGGTGACTCCCTATATTCAGACACCGCGCTCTACGGAGTGTACGGACGTATATACATTGCAGATACCACGTCCCTTAGAGTGTGGACGTTATATATATACAGATACCTCATTCTTCGGAATGATGGACGTTGCAGATACCACACTCTAGAGGACGTTGGACGTTATGCCTACACCTACTTATACGTTCTTAGGTTGTCCTTATATTGCATTCACTTAGATGGTTAGCACACCACCTCTTTACTTTTATTTCAGTACCATATCCAGCATACATATTGTATCTTGTTACGTCCCTCTGAGGACCTGGTTATCTTCCAGATCTGGACGAGGCCTATTATCCCATAATTTACGGCCCAGGTGTGGAGACGAGGTTTGCTCTTGACGAGGAGCTGGAGGTACTTCCATCAGAGTACCCCTGATAAGATTGGTAGGCCTTCCGCCTATGACTGGAGCTCCTTACCTAGCTAGCCGTTGTTCCAGTCACTCTTCTTATCAGTACTTTATTTCAGACTATCAGCACATTTTATAGTGGGTTTGTTCCCACCAGACATATTTCAGTTGTATTATGTCATTCGACTATGTCCTTATATTCCAGTCTTTCATTTCAGTATTTTACTTGTTATTTGTGGATGAGATTAGACACTGCCTGTTGATATATTAGACTTGTTAGATTTAGGACAACGTAGCACACTTCGCCAGGATCCATTAAATTGGGATATCCTCGAAGACGTGTCAACTGGCCAATGCCACGTGGCCTAGTTCCATAATATTTTGGGACTGGGGCGTGACAAAAGTAAAGCACGATAATAGCTAAGCGATCTTAAAACAACTAGTACTCAAATGTCGTACGTAAATTCGTACCTTGTTCCTCAAATAAGTACGAGAACCGCTGCCGAATAGAATCCTCGCGCTCCCAAGTAGACTCGTCTGGTGAATGGTGTTTCCAGGCAACTCTGACCAGTCGAATAGTCTGCCCTCTCGAAGTCTTCTTACTGTGATCGAGAATCTCAACTAGCTGCTCTACGTAAGACGGACTGGGCCCGACTGTAATCTCTGAATGATCAAGCATGTGGCTAGGGTCTGCGACATATCTCCTCAGCTGCGATGCGTGAAATACGTCATGTACTCCCTCTAATGATGGAGGTAATGCAAGACGGTAAGCCACTTCGCCAACTCGTTCCAAAATGTCAAAAGGTCCGATGTACCTCGGACTCAGCTTGCCTCTGCCTCCGAATCTGATGGTACCATGAGTAGGCGATATCCTCAAAAATACATGGTCCACCTCCTTGAACTCCAATAGCCTGCGGGGCGCATCTGCCCAATGTTTCTGTCTGTCCCGTACTACACGCAGGTGGCTCTGAATCTGCTTGACCATCTCCGTTGTATGTGTCACCAATTCTGGACCAAGCATCTGACGCTCTCCCACATCACTCCAATAAACTGGCGACCTACATTTTCTGTCGTACATTGCCTCTTAAGGTGCCATCTATATGTTAGCCTGGTAGCTGTTATTGTAAGAGGATTCCACCAAGTGTAGGTGGTCCTCCCAAGATCCTCCCAAAATCAATCATGCATGCTCTCAACATATCCTCTAATATCTGTATCGTGCGTTCTGACTGACCATCAGTCTGCGGATGATATGCCGTGCTGAACTTGGGATGAGTTCCTAGGCTCTTCTGCATACCCCGCCAAGAATGCAACGTGAATCTGGAATCACGAGCCGATACGATGCTGCCAGGCACTCCATGTAGTCATACTATCTGTCTCATATACATATCAGCTAGTATCTCTGTGGATTGCCCTACTCTGAAGGGCAAGAAATGGGCAGACTTGGTGAGTCTGTCTATGACAACCCAAATTGCATCCTTCCCGCTAGGGCTCCGTGGGAATCCTGTGACGATGTCCATATTAATGTGTTCCCACTTCCACTCGAAAATTGGGAAGCAGTTGTATTAGTCCTACAGTTCTCTGTTATTTAGCCTTGTCTTGCTGACATACCAAGCATCTTGCCATGAATCTCTCAATCTCTCCCTTCATCCCATGCTACCAGTAATGTTGCCTTAAGACTCGGTACATCTTTGTACCCCCGGAAAGAATAGATTAAATCGAGAAATGAACCTCAATTATCAACTCTTGGTGTAGCTCGCCTCTCGGATCGTATAGGCGATCTCCATACCTCAATATTTCGTCTTCGTGAATCCTGAGTCCCGTCTGCATGCCGGCCTCTGTCCTCTCTCGTAGACGTCGAAATCTAGCATCTGTTGGCAGGGCTGCCCTGATCCTCTCAATCAGGGTAGACTGAACCTCTAGGCTGGCCATCTGTCCATCCATGCTTGGCAATACGATCTCTATCCCAAGCTCCTGGAGATCCTCTAGCAATTGCCACTGCATCGTCAAAAAGTATGCCATGGGCTTCCTGCGTAAGGCATCTGCTACGACATTTGCCTTGCCAGGGTAGTACTGCAACTTAATGTCATAATCTGTCATCAACTCTAGCCAGCGTCTTTGCCTCATGTTGAGCTCCTTCTGCGTGTAGACATACTTCGGGCTTTTATGATCTGTGTAAATCTCAACACGCTCACTATAAAGGTAATGTCTCCAAAGCTTTAGTGCAAATATCACTGCAGCTAGCTCTAAATCGTGCGTCAGATAGTTCTTCTCATGAGCTCTCAGCTGTCTCGATGCGTGGGCTATCACCTTACCATGTTGTATCAGTATACATCCCAATCCGCTCCCAGGCATATCACTATACACTACAAATCCTCCTGATCCTGAAGGTAGTGTCAAAATTGGTATTGTTGTCAGACGCTTCTTTATTTATCGAAAGCCGCCTGACACTCGTTGGTCCAGATAAACTCCTCACCCTTACGCGTTAGTCGCGTCATAGGCGCAACAATCCTCAAGAATTTTCTACGAACCTCCGATAATATTCGGCAAGTCGAGGAAGCTCCTAGTCTCTGTAATAGGTGCAGCATGTCTTAACTGCAGCTATCTTCTCCGGGTCAACTGCTAGTCTTCTCCGGTAAGTATGTGCCCCAGAAATGGTACCCCATCCAAACATAACTCATATTTGCGGAGCTTGGCGTACAGCCTCTCCTGTCTCAGCGTCTCCATCACGATCCTGAGATGCCTCTCATGCTCCACCTGGCTCTTGGAATATACCAAGATGTTGTCGATAAATACCACCACGAACTTATCTAAGTATTGGTGGAAGACATTATTCCTCAAACTCATAAATACTGCTGGCCTGTTGGTTAAGCCAAACGGCATGACTAGAGACTCATAGTATCCATACTTCGTCCGGACAGTCGTCTTTGGAATATCCTCTCTCCGTACCTAGATCTGATGATAGCTTAATCTGAGATCGATCTTCAAGAATACATATGCGCCACTTAGCTGATTCAACTGTACTGTCCCGTCTTTCCTTGGCACAATTTAGATGGGTATTCTCCCATGGGAAAACACTAGCCCGACTGAAACTCTTGTCCAAGTGATCCTCTACTATGGACCTCTAACTCAACCAACTCTTTCGGTGCTAGTCTGAAGACGAGAAAATAATTTGCTCCGCTCTTGGAGTCAACTCTATAGCAAATTCTATCTCTCCGTCAGGTGGCAGGCCGGAAAGGTTTCCTAGAATCACATCCTCAAACTCTGATATCATGCGGGGGTTCACTGGTTCACCCTGTATTGTGTGTTTCTAAGGTAGATGGGCACTATGCTCCCAGGCTCCCTGAAGTAACTCAACTCAGGGTAATCTGGTGGCCATAAATAACGTAATTACGTCGACAATCTAGTGTCGCGTGGTATTGGCTCAATCAACTCATGCTAGGACGGTGTCACCGTCCAGACTTAATCCTCAAAATAAATTCTCCTGTTCTGTTTACCACACTAATCCTCTGGAAGAAAAAAAAATTCTTCCCTGTCTAAAATATAATTTCTCTTCTCAAATTTTCTCTAAAATTTTATTCCTCAAATTCCTTCTTTTCGTTATTTATCTTTCCGAGTCACATAGTACGATTATAATAATGATGTCACCCAAGCACTTACTAAAATTTCTGGTATTAGATAATCATCTTCCAAGTGAGAGCTTGAAATTTTATCTCCTCTAGTCCATAATGTCATTCCTGGTATTGCTATCAAATATAACCACTATTTTCCATCATCAGGCTATGCATTTCCCTCAATTATTCTAGGTCACGATCAATAATCTTTCCAGCTCTTAGTACTTCCAAGATCACTGCTACCTCAAGCACGGGTAGGGTACTACTGGGTCCAACTCTTTTGCCAACCTTCCACACTAGTTCTAGAATCCAAAAAACCCATCAATCTATCCTGATAAGGTAACAATCTTCTCCGAGAAAGGTATACGAATTCTATCTCCTGTCGTCTGGTCTTCGATCTTCTTCTGGAGGGAAGTCATCAGTCACAAGCATTCGTCTCCCTGAACAATAGGGGACGAGGAACAAGGATAGCGATATTGACGAAGATTGAACGAATGTAAATTGGAAGTCCAAGGGCAATAATCACATATAAGAGGAGTTTTAAAATCGGTTATGGATTGAGATCTTATTCACATTAATCCTAAGTTGCCGGCTCGTTCGGTACAGTAACATAACCGAAACGATTTTCTCTGAGACCTGCATGGGCCACCACTAGAACCATATCACGCCCCAGTCCCAAAATCTATGAGACTAGACACGTGGCAATGGCCAGCTGGTACTACTCCGTAGGGCTTTCCAATTTAATGGACCCGACGAAGTGCACTTACGCTGTCCATGGTCAAGTGATCCAAGTAATAATCTATTTCTAATATACAACAACTATATCTAAATCTTAATCCAGGATAAGTAATCTCAAGGAAGAACGATACGCATCATCAATCTGCAGCCCAATAACACATCCGTTCGAATAGACCAGAAGAACAATATAGGTCTATAAACACTAGGCTATATAAGCAGAATAAAATGGAAGTAATACGAGACTGAAATAGTTGGAAATGTAAATATACCTGCAATGATGTCCACACTCTATCAGATCAAGTATCCTGCAACTGCACAAACAACCTGGAAGGGAACCAGGTCCTCAGAGGGACGTAACAAGATACAAAAATACAGGCCATAAAGTAAGTACTGAGTAAATAAAGGGGGGTGTGCTAACCATCTAAGTGAATGCAATTTAAGGACCTTGTAGTACGCATGGGAATGTGTAGGCTCAGACATATGCTGACGTAATTCACCAATCGTCGGGACTGGCTAGTATATGCCACATATGCCCCCGTTTAAGGGCATTGATGCTATCCCCATCTCCTAAGAGCATGGTAACTTGAAACATATTGCAACTCCCCATCTCCGAAGAGCATGGTAACCCGAAATATGTTGCAACTCCCCATCTCCGAAGAGCATGGTAACCCGAAATATGTTGCAACTCCCCATCTCATAAGAGCATAGTAACCCGAAATATGTTGCAACTCCCCATCTCATAAGAGCATGGTAACTCGCTATATATACCGTAATCCCCATCTCCGAAGAGCATGGTAACTTGAGTATACATCAGGGGGGGTATCCCATACGCCTACTAGATATCTTTCCCGCCCAATATAGATGTACAAATCGTGAAAACGACGTGGACATCTCATACTATGATGCAAGTCTCTATGAAATAAACAACTGAGCTACATACCGCTACACGTGTTGCTCATACTGATGGCCAGTCACGCATGAGGCACGCGTCCCTACATGAACTCACTCTGTGACGTGTAATGATACGTGTCAAGGCCTGGGAAGTTATATCAATAACTTCACAACTTTAGGTGGGTCTACTAGACACTAAGTCAGATACTACTCCTAACGTCAACGCCTTCGTTGACTGCACCCGAGTCTGCTCGGACGCGCACATTTATATAATGAATAAATATGTAACCAACAATAATTGAATTTAAACAGTACAATAAGGCAAGGTATACTTGCCTGCGCGAGGCTGCTGATGACGGGGTCCCAGTACCGCGTCCAAGTCCTCGGGTCCCGCAATACCTAGAGTTGAATTACAAACTAGAATCAATAATCTATTTTACAACAGACAGGGGTGCTACACATATCTACTCCTAGACGCAATCTCAGCTACGACTAACAGAGACTAGACACTAGGGGGTTGACTACAGTTGACTTTCGGTACGATAGTCAAATCAACTTGTCATCTATACGCTCTCCTCAATTTAATTCTCCAATATTAAATTAATAAATTCTATCATGAACCATACATCCCGATTATTTATTTAAATGTCACAAACTCACTTTACCTCAAATTCATAATTTAATTTTATTTGTTATATTTCAAGTCGAAGACAATCTCTAATCCACAGTCCAACTTTATCAAATACAAGATACATGCTCACTATAAATATTTAAACTATGTCAACCTCATTAAAACCCATCCTCAAGTCATTTTAATTTTCATATGCATTCACATAAAATCTCATTTGAAATAACCAAAGTATTTCTTAACACATAATCCAAAGTAAACCTACACTAACCATATATATATATTCAAGATCCTTCTTTCAAATGTAATTAATCCACATGTAATTTATTTATCATTTCCTTCAACCATGCATTTATCCATGACACTTATTCATGTTCACAAATACTCTAAACTAATCCACACAATATACACTCTAACAATATATAAACATTTCCATAATTAAACATTATTCCATTATATAAAACTTCCTATTTAACACAAATAATATTCTGGAATTTAATACATGAGAGGTGGAGGAATGAACCTCAATGAGGCTCGCCGGAGTTGATGGTGCTCGTGGTGGTCGTGGGGCTGGATGGTGGTGGTGGAGTGGCTGGATGGGGGTGGTGAAGGGGCTGGTTGGGGATGGTGAAGGGGCTGGTTGGTGGTGGTGAAGTTGAATGAGGTGGTAGTGAAGAAGTAATGAAGGTGGTGATGAAGAAATAAAGGTGGTGATGTGGTGAGATGGTGAGTGGAGGGGCTGTGCACAGTATCCACGGTGGGGGTGGGCTGTGCACGTGGCCGTGGGGATGGTGAAGGGGCTGAGGTGGTGGTGAGAAGCCTAGTATGGGTGTTGGTGAGGTGGAGAAGTAAGTGGTGAAGAAGGAGGGGAGAAGAAGAAGAAGAAGAAGAAGAAAAGAAAAGGAAGAGGGGGTCGGCCGAATGGGGAGAGGGAGGAGAGAGAGTGAGGGGAGGGGGGGGGGGTTTCCAAGACTCCTAGAAATTAGGGCTGGCCTAGGGATAGGTGTTGTGAAGGGGGAATTAAATAAGAGAGAGTGTGTGGATGTGTGGCTAGAAATGAATGGAATTATTTGAATGGATGGTTGAGATTCAATATGATGGATGAATGCTTCCAAGAGAGAGAGGGGGTGGGTTGTGACCGGTCCAAGAGGGGGGAGGCTTTCTTCATTGGCCCAAACCAATGAGAAAGTGACAGCTATTGCTACTTTTGCACATTAGCCCTTTAAGTTTGGAAACTTGTACAAACACATGAAATGACGCGAAAATTGTGCCAAAAATTGTGTTTATTAAATTGTATGACGATGGGGTAGTATGGGTGAGGAACGGGTATAATTAAATGGACATTGGGATTAATTTAGGATTTAAATGGGATTTACCAAGTTGGTAATCTCGAATTAAATAGAAATAAGCGTCCCGCGAATTTAATTTAATTTGGGGCACTTGGGGTCAAAATCCGGAAATGGCGCAAAAGCCAAAAATAGTGGAGGCTTGGAGTCAGTCTTGGACCCTTTTGTTGGTCCGGCTCAACGGATTAAGTTGGTATCCCAAAATTTAGAGTAACGACACAGGAGTCCGACACCGAATTAAATATGAATTTTGAATTCGAAAAATTGTGCAATTAATTTAGAGCACAACGGAATCTAACTTTTTGTGACGAAAAAATCCAGTACCTAATTTGGCGGGTCTAGTCAGAAGTACAATATTTGTATAGAATTTATGGGCTAAAAATGGGCTCCGAATAATTAGACAAAGATAGTGCGCGCCAAGGGTTTTAATTAAATAAATTAAAATAACAAACAATCTCAACTCTACTCTCAACATCTACTGCTAAATCTAAAAAATTTCCAGATCCAAACCTGACTATCTATAGAATTAATTGAGGGGTTTTACAGTAGCTATGTTCTATGTGAAAGTTGTTTTTCACACAGAATAAGTCTCTGTTAAGAAGGATTACCGAATTCTGCCTTCTTACAGGGGTGGCTAAATCTGCAGCTAGACTGGCTAGGACATCAGCTTCCAGATTCTGAGATCGAGGTACATGCTCAAGGAAGAAACCTTTGAACGTCATGGATATCTTGACCGTTGCTCGGTGATAGGGGATGAGGTCGGGATTCCGGACTTCATATATTCCTCTGAATTGGTTGACGATCAGCAGAGAATCACCGAATGCTTCCAGAGATTCGACCCCCAGCTCTTTAACGACTTGGAGTCTGATTAGTAGAGCGTTGTATTCCGCCACATTGTTAAAACAGGGCTCGCTAAGAGAATATGCTCGGTAGATAACTAGTTTATCAGGAGTGACTAGGACGATCCCTACTCCTGACACCATGTTTCCCCTAGGACCGGTCCTGGAGGCGCCATCGAAGAATAGTTGCCATGCCTCGCCTTCCTTTGCGGAATTACACTCTGCAACTTCGTCGGGAATATCCTCGTATAGTTTGGAGGCCTCCGGGATGGGATGAGCAGCTAGAAAGTCGTCCAATGCTTTGGCCTTTGATGGACTTCTGAGGGACGTACACCATGTCATATGGTGTTAATAACATCGCCCAAGTCGCGAGTCAGGAATTAAGGACACTTGGCTTGCTCATCATTACCCGAAGAGGATTGATCCTGGAGATGATATGAATGGTTTGGCCCGTGACATAGTGTCGCATTTTCTGAATAGCGAACATCAGAGCCAGGCATTCTTTCTCCACAGGGTTGTACCGGTGTTCGGCTCCGACCATCATCCTGCTAAGGTAGTAGATAGCCTGCGTGGCCCATATCATTCTTTTGTGCGAGAAGAGCTCCCAGAGAATGATCCATTGCTCGAACGTATAGCACGAACGGTTTTCCTATGATGGGAGGTACCAGAACTGGCGGACTAGTGAGGTAGCGTTTGATATCTCCGAACGCTTGCTGACAGGCTTCGTCCCATACGAAGGATACACCTTTCTTTATGAGGCACGAAAAGGGCTGGCATCTCCCGGAGAGGTTGGATATGAATCTTCGGATATAAGCCAGACGACCTTAAAATCCCCTAAGTTCTCTCAGATTACGGGGCAGCCGCATTTCTAGGATGGCCTTGACTTTATCAGGGTCCACTTGAATGCCTTTGGCGGTGATGACAAATCCCAGAAATTTGTCGCTAGATACCCCCAGAAAGGACTTGGTAGGGTTTATTTTGAGTTGATGTTGGCGCATCAATTCAAATATTGTCTTCAAGTCTTGGATGTGATTATCCCTGAGATGGCTTTTGACAGCTACATCGTCCACGTAACACTCTACTGTCTTGCGTAAATGCTTATAGAATATGTCACTCATAGCTCGTTGGTACGTAGCCCCAGCATTCTTTAATCCGAAGGGCATTACCGTATAGCAGTATACCCCCAGTGGTGTCCGGAAGGCGGTATGCTTCTCGTCTTCAGGATGCATCTTGATCTGATTGTATCCCGAGAATCCGTCCATGAAAGACATGCGTTCAAAACTGCATGTATTTTCGATCATGACGTCTGTGATGGGAAGAGGGAACTCATCCTTGGGGCAAGCTGCGTTCAGATCTCGGTAATCGATGCAGATCCGTACTTTCCCATTCTTCTTCATGACTGGGATAACATTGGCGACCCAGTCGGGATATTGTTCTTCACGGATGAAGCCGCAGGCTATCAACTTCTTGACTTCAGCTTCAATGGCGTCCATCATGTCCGGGCGGAACTGGCGTTGGTGCTGCTTCACAGGCTTTGAATCGGGCAGTATGTTGAGTTTATGAGTAGCCACCTTTGGATCAAGACCCGGCATATCCTCATAATTCCACGCAAAGACGTCGATATATTCTTTTATCAGCTGGGTAATTTCTTCCCTTTCTTCTTCGGAAAGGTCGTTACTGATAAATATCGGCTTTGGTGAAAGTTCATCCCCTACGTCAATCTGGATAACTTCATCTTTAGTGGGAGGTTCTTTCTGCTCGAAGCAGAACTCCCATTGTGTATCCATCTGCTGAGCCCAAGCGTCATTCTCGAATGGTTCAGATTCTTGTTCGTCTGATTTGAAGGAATCCGTTGCTACCATATTTGCTGATAATGTTTGCTCGAGGGCATGAGATGAGCCAGAGGGCGATGAGCCATCTTGAAAAGAGGAAAAGATATCCTCGTTCGACTTGGAAGTCGTAAGGGAGGTGGCGTACCCTAACCCGGAACGGGTTTGTTGATAGTGGGGATTGCCGAGCAACAGTGTTCGTCTGCCTTTCCCGTAGTTGAGACCTGGTTCCATCCTTAAGTTATAACCCATATTTTGCATGATCTTCAAGGCTTGCGGGCTGTACCTGTGAACTTGCATTTCACCAGAGTCGTCATCAAAGGAATCCTTTTGTACAGTCTGTTCGTTGCGCATGCGGCCGAAGACTATTGAACGCTGACCGTTGCGGGCAGGTGGAATAATGAAGATAGAATCCTCATGTGGTCCATACGTCGTGGTGACATTGGATGATGATGCCACTTCCCATATATACGGATGATAGAAATCTATAGCTGCCAAGAATTTTCGTGCTATAGGCTCTATATCGTCATGGGGGGTGGATTCCTGATTTGGAATCCGAGCGTCGATATACTGGAAAAGAGGTCCTTTATTATTATCAGAAATTGCACTTCTGGTTGTATTTACATCACTCGGCTGCTTGTTGCGCCGAAGGTTGATGATTAAGGGCGGAGGATTCTCGTTTAGAGTGACCACTAGAGGATTACCCCCTTTTCCTGACCTGGTCTTGTTCAGATGGATAGCCATAGGCTCTGTGGCTTTTGGACGGGTAGTCAGTCCTTTCACCTTGATTGACAGAGGTTGCTTGGCAGAAGGTTCTTCAGGCTCCCGGTGGGATTCCTTCTCTGCTTGGGTTGACACCTCTTCCGTGTAGTCTTGAGAGTATAACACGGCGTCGGAGTAGTAGGATTCTACTCCTTTAAACGGGTTTAGGTCGGCAACCTCCGTTTGTACTGTCCCTTGGGCGTCTACATATTTGAAGCATTGATGTAGAGTCGAAGGAACGATGTTGTGGTCGTGGATCCACGGTCTTCCTAGCAGGATGTTGTAGGATACCTCTGAATCGATGACGTAGCATGTAGCCACCGATCTGAGATTGCCAATCTAGATCCTCAGGCAAAATTTTCCCAATGGCTTACTTCTTCCGGCGTTGAAATCCACGATAGTAGTGGTGGTGTAAGCCAGTTCGCTGGTAGGAATCCTCAGTGGTCTGAGCAGACTATGAGGAATGATGCTGATTGAGGATCCCGAATCTATGTGAATCCGGTCGACCTCCATGGAACCGACATACCCAGTGTGGTAGAGAGGTCTGTCATGCCTGTTATGTTTTAACAGCATGTCGTCTTGAGTGAAAGTGATGTTTAGGACCACCTCCATCACACTGTGGCATCGGGGACACGCTGCAGGTTCTTCGTCGGGGGACTTGAGTTGGGTCAAGTATGTATCCGCCTGCATCAATGCTTCACTCAGGGCTAGACGAGTGTCTTGGGAGAGCCTGAGTAGCTCGAAGATGGACAACCTGGCCGGTGTATTAGCCAGTTGGGCCAAGATGTCGAAGTTGTACGGCTTCTCTAAACCTTTGTTTTGAATGTTTTTTACAGGTTTATTGAAGCGCACTTCTTTTTGCTTCCCCTTGTCCGCCGAAGTTGGTCTCGAAGGACCGGCCTCTGGTACGGCGGGCTCTGGTTCCGAAGGCTTGGCAGCTGAAGCATCTGCAGGTGCATCTTCCTGACTTGCTCCGTATTCCTTGAGGTAAGCCTTCCCTGAACGGGTTGATGTGGCCAAAACCTCGTCTTCGTCTGATGTCGAAGAAGTTGTAACCATATGGCATGGCTTGCATTTGGAGTTCTTCCTAGACTTAGCTTTAGTAGCATTAGTCTCTTCTTCGAGTTCTGACACCAAGTCTGGGTGCACCCACATAATCTTACCTTTCCGGGTAGTTAGGGGTAACATATCGTGATTTTGACCCCTAGCCGGAGGGAGATTAACGATGTTCATCGTTGTCCGGAAAATAGGTGTAACACCGTCCGGTACTTCTTGGGGAGGCAGATTGCCAAATTGTAGAGAGATCATGTTGGCCGTGACCGTCTTCTCGCTATTGCGCAGAGTGATGGCTTTAGCATCGATCAGCTCTTGGATCTTCCTTTTCAGTATGTAACACGCCTTTGTTTGGTGGTGTACGTATCTGTGGAAGATGCAGTACTTGGGGTTGTTGGCGCTGCCGGCCTCAATAGGCCGCCTCTCCTCTGGAAGGGTGATTTTTCCACCTTTGACGAGACACTCGAATATACTCGGAATATCGTCGTCGTCGAAAGAGTATACCTCTATAGGCCTGGAAGTCCCCGGTTTTGTCTGCGTAGTTGCCGCAGTCTTCTGTCTGGACATATTGATCGCCAGAGCTTCTTTTCCTTTGGAACTGTGAGGATGGTCGCCGTTGGGGGATGACCTCTTGCCTCTGTCAAAGGTAGAGATCATGATGCCGTTGTCATGAGCCTTGCGACTGTTGTCCTCGGCGGCTACCGCTGAGATGATGAACGAGGGCCAATCATGGAACTGTGTAAACTCCCTCGACCAGATTTCAGTAATTTAGGATTAATTTAGATTAATTAGAATTTGTGCAACTTTTTAAAATTTTATTTATTAAATAATCTAGTGATTGTGCACTTGTTTATTACACAATTAAATTAGAGCATCACACTAGCTGTTAACCCTAAACAAATTTCACATCCCTGCTCTAGACTTGCTAGACTACATTTTCTGTATTTTTAGCAACTTCCAGAAACCTCGTTTTGTGCTTCGTTTTAGTCGCACAAATATCGTTACAAACGTACGTATTTAATTCCTATTTAATTTTCTGCTCTTTACCAACCTCTGTACCCTAGAGATTTGAGGACCAGTAGGCACCTGTTTTGCCCAACCAAAAATACGATAATATTCTACACTAATTGTATTACAATTATCGTATTGACACCGTAGAAAAAATATGACCCTAACTGCCCCTGAATAATTAGTGAACACCGTGCGCAGTATTTATTAAATAATAAATACGGTGACCCGTATCACCTGCAGAATCAGACCCTGACCCTGCCCAGGCTCATCCCCACAGCCCAGGACATTTCCCCAGCA
Organism: Iris macrosiphon; assembly: GCA_036927795.1. Classification (NCBI taxonomy): domain Eukaryota; kingdom Viridiplantae; phylum Streptophyta; class Magnoliopsida; order Asparagales; family Iridaceae; genus Iris; species Iris macrosiphon. Next base: position 2,241,723 of record JAYESA010000023.1, on the reverse strand, counting down.
TTTTCCCTCAATTCTGTGAATTTTAGTAATTTTTAGAACCAGGTGATTTTCCAGACAAATTGCATAATTGCGCAATTTCCCAATATTTGGACTTTTATGCAATTTATGAAAAGTTAAGGGTTTTTATGCAAAAATTTCCATGTGAGGTGGCAACACCTCATTGGTTATTGAATAGGTGGAGTAGGACCCACAAAATATCAGATTATTATCCATGATTATCTGAATTAGATATTAATTAATTAAATTACTAAAATACCCTAAACATTTAAACTAATTACATTTATGTCCTAAACCCTAATCCTATTTAAACCCTACCCAGCCCCATTCCCGACTACACACCACCGCCCCTCCGACCACCCTCCGGCCACCGGACCGCCGCCGACCACTTCGCCACATCCCCCTCTCCCCTCCGGCCAACTGCCTCCCTCCCTGGCCGCCTGCTCCGCCGTGGCGAGCCACCGCAGCATCCTCCCCTCCCTGCCCGACAGCAGCCTCCCCGACCTCCGACCGCCCACCACCGCCGCCCTAGCCGTCGTGGACCTCCGCCACCGACCTCATCCGCTCCGCCGTGACCTCCTCTAACCAACCACCACCGCCACACCTCCCCACGACCACCGTCCTGGCCGGTAGCTCCCCCGCAGCCTCCTTCCCGACTTCGCTTCCAAAGCACCACCACCACTCCCCGACGCTTCCCACCGCCACTCCGGCCACCCCTGACCACCTCCACCCACCCCGACCTGTTCGCCACCTCCTCCTCCACCACCCCGACAGCTTGCACCGCCGCCCCCGCCACCGCACGCAGCGCTGCAACTGCCGCAAGCTGCTGCTGCTGCCGCTGCTGCTAGCAGCTACTGCTGCTGTGGTTGCTCCTCCGACCGGCCGCCGGCGACTCCGCCGCCGTCCTCCTGCCGTCGACGGCCAGTAGACCCCACCTGTCAGTAGGTAAATTCCTAAACCCTAATATTTACGTATTTACATATATATCCCTATATGTATATATATATATATATATGATATATATATATGTATATATATATGTATATTTATATGTATAATTATATATATGTGTATTATACTATTAATATATATTATATACTGTTATTTATACAGTGTATTATACTGTATATTATAGTATTATATATTTTTTTTACCAATATATGTATATATATCTATTATTCTATATATGTATATATATATATATATATGTATATATATATGTATATTTATATATATATATATAAATTATACTCTTAATATATACTATATATATACTGTTATTATACAGTATAATATATTGTATATTATGTTATTATATATATGTATATACATATCTATGTATATTTATATGTATATACTTATATATATGTTATGTAATAATTATGTATATATGTTTATATGCATTTTCAATTCTGTTTTTCTTTTATAAATATATATATTCATGTATATATATATACATATAATATATAGTTATATGTAACATATTATGTATATGTTATATATATTATATATTTATTAATATATTTATAGTATATATATGTATATATATACTATACATTTTTTTTCCTTTATTTTATTTTTTCTGCACTTTATTTCCTGCACTATTTATAATGAATATATATATATCTATATATATATATATATTATCTATATGTATATATATAAATTAATACTGTACTGGATAATACAGTACATAAATATACATATGTATTTACTTTTCTGCCCTATCTTTTATTTATACTATATTATATATAACAGTGGATAATACCCTGCTAATATATATTATTATATTTAACAGTGGTCACATATAGACCCTGATATTGCTGAACAGTACAGCATTTATATATGTATTTAAATTCCTGCAATGTCATTTTATTATCTATATATATATATACTATGTAGTACTGTATAATACAGTACATAGATATATATGTATTTAATTTCTGCCCTGTCATTTCAATTTATTTATATTATATCAGTGGAATCACCCTGATAATATTATATTATTATATATATTTAGCAGTGGATATACCCTGCTACTATTACATATAATACCTGCATTTGTCTGTTCTTTATATACTATATATATACTGCTATATATATTATATCTATAGATATATACATACTATATATATATATATATATATATCTATATTATATATGTATATAAGTATAGATAAATATGCTCTATATTACAGCCTTGATATTCACGAACCCTGTCTATTTTAACAGAAAACAACTCCAGCACAGCCAGTGACCCCTTGTCACTAGCACCTTCAAACCTGACTGCGAGATCAGGTTATCAACACTATCAGGGAGTAGGCAAGTATACCTTGCCAAGTACTGTTTAAATTCTCAATATTGTATATGCTCTTATTTCTGTATTTCATATACCATGATTACCTGAGACTGCCTTGGGTACAGTCAGTTGATATGTTGACATTTAAAATAATATTACGGACTCACCAACAATTACGAGAATATTCTAATATTCTCCTAGACCCTATCACGGGAACACGCAACATGGTTGCAATGCATATTGGGATGCGAGCTACGTATTTGATTTGCTACCAATACGTGTGACCCGCATCACGGATTAGAATAATGCAGGAAATATACGACTTGACATTTAGTTACATTGGGAGGGGAGAACAACTAAAATACGTATGGGACACCCACCTCTTTACCATGTGCCGCACTCGACGGAGTGATACGGATGATATAGATATGTATTCATGTGACCATTCTCATCGTAGATGGAAAATTGTATAGTGCCCTTGAACGGGGGCATATGTGGCATATACTAGCCTGTCACTACAGATTGGTGAATTACGTCAGCATATGTCTAGCCACACATTTCCCATACGTACTAGGTTGTCTCAAATTGCATTTCACATAGATGGTTAGTACCCTGTATTTATTTTATTCAGAAATTTTTATTCAGTATTTACATACTTGGCATGTTATTTTCTTGTATCTTGTTACGTCCCTCTGAGGACCTGGTTCCCTGCCAGGTTTAGCTGGGACACTCCACCCCACAGTATTTGGACCTGGACAGGAGTCTGGACATTCCCTTGAGATGGAGATAGAGGAGATGCCGTCAGAGTCTACCTGAGTACACTGGAGTTGGAGCTACATACTTTGAGGATGTTGCGCTAGATTATCTTATTTCACTTCTGCTTACTTTTTGTAGTGGGATTGTTTCCACCTGACTATATCTGTGTTGTATATGACATTTCAGTTTTAGCATCTATATATTCAGCACTTTCCCTGTTATTCTTGTGGATGAGATAGATTTACCTGAATTTAGACTTGTAGTATTTTAGGACAGCGTAGCACATCACTTTGGGTCCATTAAATTGGGTATTCCCTTAGTGACGTGTCAGCTGGCCAATGCCACGTGGCCTAGTTCCGTATATTTTTGGGACTGGGGCGTGACAAACTGATATGGTCCTGTGAACACCGATATCACGGAAAGAAGGTTCTTTCTGTAAATGTCCACCAACGCTGAGTTTGGAACTCTTGGAGGCATCTGTAAGGTGGCGTGACGAAAACGTTCGACGAAGGTGCGAACATCCTCCTTCTCCTTCTGCTTGACTTCGATGAGAGAGGACATAGACATGTTAATTCCTCCCTCGTAGAATCGTGTGAAGAATAAAGCCTTGAAGTCTTCAAAGGAAGTAATGCAGTTGTCTGCCAGGCTACGGTACCACTGGTAAGCTACTCCTGAGAGACAGCCCTTGAACACCCGGGTGAGGAGGGCGTCATTCCCTTGTAGCAACACCGTCATCATACTGAAATATTTCATGTACTGACTTGGTGATGTTTTTCCTTCGAACAGGGCCATAGTCTGAGGTTTGTACCTCGGAGGAAAAGGGGCCTCTTCCCAGATAGCTGGGTATGGCTGGTTGATTCCCAATTTCTTGAGCTGATCTTTGTGCTTCAAGGCATCGAATTGGGCTTTCAACTCCCGCACTGCTTGTATCGGATTTTCAGCTGGTAGCGAGACCACGGAATAGTACGAAGTTGGTTGTATCGTGACTCCCACAGGAGGTAGTACATTCTCCAGGTGAGGAAGTGAAGGACCAACTGACTATTGATCTAGAGCAGGCTCTTGGATCGTGTTGGATGGTGGCAGGTCCACCCCTACACGTATCTGAGTAGGAGGGACCGACGTTTGAGCCATAGCAGCCGCCTGTTGAGTTAGCATCATTTGGTGCATATTCTCCATCATGGATTGCATTTGCTTCAAAGATGTCTCTAGTGTAGTAATGCGTTGCTCAGCGTTCCCTGATGGCGAGGCTTCCTCGTGTTCATCTCCAATGGCATAAACTCCCATCTCCCTGGGCGTCATTGAAGGATGAGTATAGGTCGCTGCAGAAGTTGACTCTATACTCTCAGTATCTGATTCGGGATACTGGCGACCCCCAGCATCAGAATCAGAAGAGCACGAAGTCAGTTGTCGTGACCTTGAACGAGTGTTCTGGAACACCCCAGCTCCGGTGTCCCTAAGGAGCATGTTGAATCTTCTTCGGCTCAGAGTTCTAGAAGAAAGACGTCTTGAGTCTGAGCTTCCTCCAGGTATATGTGAAGCCATGTTCACAGATGCATGCGCGGGCTCTTCTTCTAGGAAAGATGGAGAGTAGCTCAGTCGATCGAAAACCGGTCGTTTTGCTTTAGAACAATAACAATTAATTACAATCTTGTGACTATTACAGCAGTGCTCGCTAGGAGGCGTGATAGTCATGCAGGAAGATCCCCTCTCCTTGCATTTTCGGATTAGATATTTGCGCAGGTCAGGAGGAGTTGCAGAAGAAGAAGATGGTGGCTTGTTCCTTCTATTCCCATTGGTGGGCATGCGGATGACGGAAACCATAGTCTTCCCTGTGCCACCCGTATACAACAGGTTGGCCATCTGGGTGGCGGATAATCCCCGAGGAGGGTGTCTTTCTGCAACTGGAGCCTTCTTTACGCCTAGGGACTTCGCCTGGCATAATTTGGAGCTTCGCTCTAGTTGGCGTAAAGCTGAGGATGTCCTCAGTCGGCCATCAGTGTCTCGCATAATTCGGAGGGCGTGCAGATCGTTAACTTGTTGGCGTAAAGGCCGAGAAGTTGAGTAGTCCGCCGCTCTCTTTCCCTTGTGGAGATCACAGGGATCATCTGGTTCTCGGTAGAGGTCGGATGTTGTTTTATGCGCGGAGCGTGCCTTGTACTTCTAATTTGGCGCTGAGGCTCTACCAGAAGTTTTGTCTATTCCGCCAGGGACGGGAGACTGAATTTCACACGCAGAGAGCGGAGTATACTTCTGGGTTAGCGCTGAGGCATTGCCAGAAGTTTTGTCTATTTCGCCAGGGATGGGAGACTAAATTTCACGTGCAGAGCGCGGAGTATACTTCTGGGTTAGCGCTGAGGCATTGCCAGAAGTTTTATCGGTTCTGTCAGAGACAGGCGACTGAATTTTACACGCAGGGCGCGGAGGGAGCAACGCTACAATCTCATTGGTCAGAGAGATCGGAGAGATCGGAGAGTCCACAGGAATGGTAGAGGATGTATTGGGCATCCAGGCCTTTCGCAGCTTCCTATTGTTTTGGACAGAGAGAGAGTGAGAGCTGCCCTTTGTTTGGAGCATATCTTCGTAGGTAGACTGGTCGAACTGGACGACCAGTGTCTTCTTCACGGATCCCACGGATACCGTATCGTGTTGAGCAATAGCTTCCTCATCAGAAGAGAAAGATGTCCCCAGCAGAGTCGCCATCTTGTTTTAGGGATGTAATATAAACGAGAAAAGATTCTGATGAATACGGAAAATGAGGTCTTGTACGAAGACCCGCCCTTCTTTTATGTTTACAAACAAGATTGTACAAATTGGATCCTACACGAGGATGTCTAAGTATAATTTATTTAATCTGGGTAAATATTGCTATAGGTGTCTGATTTGCAGTCGATCACTTTAGCCCTTGGACCACACGATGTTGAAGAAGTGTCGTGGAAGACAGGTAGCAGCTTCGAGGGTTGCTAAAGAGGGTGGATGCCCGATGCCAAAGTCGTCGATCCCTTCTCTTTGCCTGAGCTCTGGATGCTTCTCTATCTCTCTCTCTCCTCTATTTCTCCTTTCAGTTTGTCGGCCTACTTCTGATTGTTCGACCAATTCTTCGACCTTCAATTCTTCGACCCTCCTTTCTTTGACCCTCCTTTCTTTGACCTTGTCCTATGTTGATAGAGGTCTCTATTTATAGAGTTTTGGTGACAGTGACCACTCAATCGGTGTAAAAACCGAGTAGTGGAAAAGTACAGCACCCTTTTACACAACGGTTAAAATAACCAATGCCTGCGTATAGATTATCCTTTGAATGAGCGTGTGACGCAGGTCCAACTAAGGGATAAAACGCGTATAATTGCTACGAAGATTACGGCGTAAAAGCCACGTAGGTAGGTATCCCTCGTGTAGAAGAGGTTGGCATAGAAGCCAGTGTCTGTCACCATGGCATAGAAGCCAAATAGTTATCAAACCGGCATAGAAGCCGAATAGGCGTAGAAGCCGAGTGGTCATAGAGGCCGAGTGGGCGTAGAAGCCGAGCAGGCGCAGAAGGCCGAGTAGGCACCGAAGCTGAATGGGCGTAGAAGCCGAGCAGGCACCGAATCTGAATAGGCGTAGAAGGCCGAGCAGGCACCGAAGCTGAATGGGCGTAGAAGCCGAGCAGGCACCAAAGCTGAAGGAGCGTAGAAGCCGAGCGTAACATGCCAGAGTGATGATATGGACATTTTATCCAGAATTACGGCTCTTGGAGATAATCAGATCTCTTGTATTAAATGCAGAGATCTGCCCACATCCTGTGCATTAAATGCAGATGCTTGTCTTTAAGATTTGCCATCATTCTGTGCATTAAATGCAAATACGCACCTTGAACCCTGTGCGAAGAGTAACCGCTGTCGTGGCAGTCTGTTCGTCTTCTGCGGAGCGTAAGGAGCTCATGTTTGCCTGTGTAAAACTAGGCAGCGTATTCCCTTGTATGCGTAGGAGCAGCTCTCGCAAAGGGGATATCACTAAACGACGGTTCCGTGACATTTAATCAAATCTCCTACATTAAATGTGGAGATCCGCCATCATCCTGCGCATTAAATACAGAGGCGTGTTTTGAAGGTCTGCCACCCTTCTGTGCATCAAACGCAGAGACGTGCTTCAGGCATCTGTCAGTATTCGGCGCATTAATTGCAGAGACGTGCCTTGAGAACCTGTCACCACTCTGTGCATAAAAATGCAGAGACATGCCTCGAATCTCATACGAGGTGCAGCTTTTGACGTGGCAGGCGGTTTATCTTCTGCGGAGCGTAAGGAGCTCTCATTTGCTTCTGTAAACTAGGCAGCGTATTCCTCTGTGTACGTAAAAGCGGTTTATGTAAGGGAAATGGCAGTAAATGACAGCCTGGGTTGCAGTGCCTCATCATCATTATAGCCGTCGCCTGGGTAGTCGAGCAGTATCCTTTTGTTAGAAGCCGAGACGTCAGGTTCATTGCAGGCTCTGACAGGTTCATTGCAGGATCTGACAGGTTCATTGCAGGATCTGACAGGTTCATTGCAGGCTCTGACAGGTTCACTTCGGAAAATACGAAGCGTCCCTCGTACACTTCAATGCTGCATAAAAAAAGGATAAGTTTTACGCCATAAAGGCGATGAAGCACCCTGTTTACGCTGAAGCAGCCTGGACATACTGCCCTACGCGGATGGTCTTTGAGCCTGTATTTCTCATTGTGCTTTGGCGGAGAAGCTCTGTTTGTACGTTTGAAGGCTCTGAAGTCCTCTGTTTACGCTGCTTTGCATCAATATGCTGCGTAGAGCTTCCAGCGTATTTTTCATGCTTCTACACCATCCTTGGGAGGTTACCCGTCCTAGGGAGGTTACCCATCCAAATGGAGGTCACCGATACTACGAGAGGTTACCTATCCTAGGGAGGTTACTCATCCTACGGGAGGTCACACATCCTACGAGAGGTTACCCATCATAAGGGAGGTCACCCTTCCTACGAGAGGTTACCCATCCCAAGAGAGGTTGCCCATCCTACGAGCAATCACTCATCCTACGGGAGGTCACCCATCATACGGGTGGTTACCCATCCTAGGGAGGTTACCCATCCTACGCGAGGTTACCCATCCAAATGGAGGTCACCCATCCTACGAGAGGTTACCCATCCTAGGGAGGTCACCCATCCTAGGGAGGTTACCCATCATACGGGATATCACCCATCCGAAGGTTACCTACTTATGAAGGTTTCCCAACCTATGAGAGATCACCCATCCTACGGGAGGTTATCCATCATATAAAGGTCACCCATCCTAGGGAGGATACCCATCCATCGGGATATCACCCATCCTACGGTAGGTCACCCATCCTAGGGAGGTTACCCATCCTAGGGTTCACCCATCTTAAGAGAGGTTACCCATCCTAGGGAGGACACCCATCCTAGGGAGGTTATCCATCCTATGGGAGGTCACCCATCCTAGGGAGGACACCTATCCTACGGGAGGTTACCCATCCTATAGGAGGTTACCCATCGTATGGAGGTTACCCATCCTAGGGAGGTTACCCATCCTAAGGGAGGTCACCCATCCTAGGTAGGTTACCCATCCTACGAGAGGTCACCCATCCTAAGGGAGGTTACCCATCCTATGAGAGGTTACCCATCCTAAGAGAGGTTACACATCCTAAAGGAGGTCACTCATTCTACGGAGGTTACCCATCCTAAGAGAGGTTTCCCATCCTAAGGGAGGCCACTCATCCAACGGAGGTTACCCATCCTAGGGAGGTCATCCATCCAAATGGACGTTACCCATCCTATGGAAGGTCACCCATCCTACGAGAGGTTACCCATCCTAAGGGAGGCCACTCATCCTACGGAGGTTACCCATCCTACGGGAGGTTACCCATCGTAAGGGAGGTCACTCATCCTATGGGAGGTCACCAATCCTACGGGAGGTTACCCATCCTACGAGAGGTCACCCATCCTACGGGAGGTTACACATCATACGGGTGGTTACCCATCCTACAGGCGGTCACCCATCATACAGAGGTTATCCATCCTACGGGAGGTTCCCCGTCCTATGGGATGTCACCCATCCTACGGAAGGTCACCCATCTTACGGGAGGATATCCATCTTAGGGAGGTTACCCATCCTAAGGGAGGTCACCCATCTTAGGTAGGTTACCCATCCTACGAGAGGTCACCCATCCTAAGGGAGGTTACCTATCCTACGAAAGGTTACCCATACCAAGAGAGGTTACCCATCCTAAGGGAGGTCACTTATCCTACGGAGGTTACCCATCCTAATAAGGTTACCCATCCTAAGAGAGGTCACTCATCCTACGGAGGTTACCCATCCTACGGGAGATTGGAGGTCAATCATCCTACGGAAGGTCACCCATCCTGCGGGAGGTTACCCATCCTATGGGAATTTACCCATCCTACGGGAGGTCACCCATCATACGGGAGGTTACCCATCCTAGGGAGGTTACCCATCATACGGGAGATCACCCATCCTAATAGAGGTCACCCATCCTAGGGAGGTCACCCATCTAAATGGAAGTTACCCATCCTATGGGAGGTCACCCATCTTAAGAGAGGTTACCCATTCTACGGAGGTTACCCATCCTACGGGAGGTCACCCATCCTACGGGAGGTCACCCATCCTACGGAGGTTATCCATCCTAAGGGAGGTCACTCATCCTACGGGAGGTCACCCATCCTACGGGAGGTTATCCATCATACGAGATATTACCCATCCTATGGGAGGTTACCCATCCTACGAGAGATCACCCATCCTACAAGAGTTTACCCATCCTACAAGAGGTTACCCATCCTAGAAAATTACCCATCCAAAAGGAGGTCACCCATCCTACGGGTGGTCACCCATACTAAGGTGGTTACCCATCCTATGGAGATCACTCATCCTACAGAGGTTATCCATCCTAAGAGAGGTTACCCATCCTTAGGGAGGTCACTCATCCTATGGAGGTTATCCATCCAACGGGAGGTAACCCATCCCAGGGAGGTCACTCATCCTCCCGGAGGTCACCCATTCTATGGGAGGTCATCCATCCAAGGGAGGTTACCCATCATACAGGAGGTCACCCATCCTACAGGAGGTCACCCAACCTACGAGAGGTTACCCATCCTAAGAGAGGTCACCCATCCTTGGGAGGTCACCCATCCAAATGAAGGTTATCCATCCTACGAGAGGTCACCAATCCTAAAAGAGGTCCCCCATCCTAGGGAGGTCACCCATCCGAATGGAGGTTACCCATCCTACGAGAGGTTACCCATCCTAGGGAGGTCACCCATACTATGGGAGGTTACCCATCTAATGAGAAGTTACCCATCCTACGGAAGGTCACCCATCCGGAGGTTACCCATCCTACTAGAGGTCACTCATCCTAAGGGAGGTCACCGATCATAAGGGAGGTTACCTATCCTAGGGAGGTCTCCCGTCCTACGGGAGGTCACCCATCTTACGAGAGGTCATCCATGCTATAGGTCACCCATCCTATGGGAGGTCACCAATCCTTTGGGAGGTTACCCATCCTAAGGGAGGTTACCTATCCTAGGGAGGATATCCATCCTATGGGATATCACCTATCCAAATAGAGGTTACCCATCCTACGGGGGGTCACCCATCCTATGGAAGGTCACCCATCCTAGGGTGGACACCCATCTTTTGAGAGGTTACCTATCATATAGGAGATCACCCATCCTAAGAGAGGTTATCCATCCTACGAGAGGTCACCCATCCTACGGAAGGTTACCCATCCTTGGAGAGGTTACCCATCCAATTGGAGGTTACCCATCCTATGAGAGGTCACCCATGCTATTGGTCAACCATCCTAGTAGAGGTTACCCATCCTAAGAGAGGTTACCCATCCTAGGGAGGTTACCCATCCTAGGGAGGTCACCCATCCTACGAGAGGTTACCCATCCTAAGAGAGGTCACCCATCCTAGGGAGGTTATCTGTAAACCCCCTCGACCAGAAATTAGGGCTAATTAAATTCAAATAACCTAATTAGGGTTAACTGGAATTAATTATGATTTAATATATAGTATTATAATACTTGTGCAATGATTTATTGTTTTAGGATACTACCTTAGCTGTTGCCCTAAAACGAATTCTACATATTTGACCTAGACCTGTAAACCCATCATATTGAACCACGAACAAACTCCGGATACCGATTTTCGTACCTGATTTTAGACGCACAAAAGTCGTTACAAACGTCCGTGCGCAAATTATTAAATTTGTGTAATTACGTTCGCTGCCCGTTCCAATTGACATTGAGACCCAACCTCAACCAGTTTTGACCAACCTAGATCATGATAATATTGTACACTGAGCCTACTACACCAATGACCCTTGTCCAACCTAATTTAGACTCCCGGTTTTTAATTAAATTAAATTAGAAACACCGTTGCATTAATTATGAATTAATTAATGGGGTCACCTAACCTAAATTAAATTAGACCCAATTCTAACCCAGACCCACACCCACACCCACAAGCCTCATACAAAATACCAAACACCATCATAGACCAATGAGGAACACCAAACATGGTGTTTGGTCACATTAAATCCCAAATACAAATTAATTGTGCAAATACCAAATTGTCAGGGGCCTAATTACAAAATTGCAATGAGGTGCCCCCCTCTCATTGGCCCAAACCATCATGGAGAAAAGTAATGGTCATGACCAACCATGAGCATTTAATTTCCCCCCATTTTCATGTCCTTACATCACCTTTTTGGGAACCCATCATGACCCTACAATTTGAATGGCCTATTCCTAGCCCTCCACTCATCTTGATGAACAACCCCACTCCCCAAAAATGTTGGTCCAGCCGACCCTAATCCCTAGGCAGCCCCCTCACTCTCTTTCCTACATATATATGCATATTTACACCTTAATTGAAGAAAAACAAAATCTAAAATAGCTAAACCCTAATATCCCCAACCAGCAGCCCGACCCTACCCGACCACCCCGAGCTCAACGCCGGCCACCAGCCACCTCCAGGCGCCGCCACCCTAACCCGACCCCTGCGCCGGACCCTCCCCTACCCTCGGCCACCGCCACCCGGCCACTACGCCGCCGACAGCCACCCCTCAACAACCCCACACCAACCCGAGCCTCCCATCCCGCACAGCACAGCCGACCTCCCCTCTGCTTCGTGCTCCGCCACCACCGCAACTCCGACCACCAAACTTGGCCGAGCCCTTCCCCAGCCAGTCCTCCACCACCCCGTCGAGTTTTAGCCGACGCCGCCGCCGCCTCGAGGAGATACCGGACCCGCAGCATCAACTGTACCAAACCGCGGCTACTGTTGCCGATCCTCCCCGAGCCTCGCCGGAGCACCGTCCGGCCACCCCCGCCGGCGACGACCGACCAACTCGACCCCCTCGACCTGAGCTTCGCTGAGGTATAATATGTTATGTATAATTATCCTTATTTATATACGTATTTCTATATGCATGGGTATTGGGTTAGTTTAGGTGTATTTTCGTATAAATAGAATAATATTCTGTATTAATGATATGTGTATTTATACCTTCTGTATAAATACCTTATTTACTGTTTTTAGTATTATAAATTATAAAATATATATATTTATTATACCTATAAAATATCTATAAATACATGTATGTACGTATACGTTTCAGTGTACTCAGTAATACTTATATGTATACTTATATGTGTATTTTTGTATAAATAGGTATTTTCTGTAATTATACCTATTATATATTGTTTTATATATTAATAATAATTTATGTGAATTTGTAATATATATAATATAATATTATTTTTATATTATATTTTGTATTAGGAATTTATACGCATGTTTGTATGTATCTATGTATGTATGTAAGTATATTTTAATATATATGAAAAATATTAAATATATAATATATATTAAGCTTAAATATATTTTCTGGAAATTAATAAATGTTATGTATATTGGTATATATATTAAATACTTATACGTATTAACCCCTCTATTATGTATATGTAAATAGATATATATGTATATTTATAGGTACCTAAATGTATGTGTATACATTTTTGTTATGTTGTATATATTAATTTATGTACATATTTTCTATCTAAAAATATGTATATGTATAAAGATATAAATTTACGTTATTATCAATTATGTACAGATATTTAATAGGTGTATTATTAGTATATACTAATTAATACTTAAGTACTATTTTCGTACTATTAAACAAATATAATGTTTTATTTAATATAATTAAATATGATTTAGTGTATATGTATATACTTGTAATAACTATATATATATACAGTCCCGACCCTTGACAGCTGTAGATACGATCAGTGTGTCTTAGTCGTGCTATTGTAGCGAATAATTTGGATATTACTGTATCCTATATAGGATTGCTGGACACTACTGCCGAGGCATCAGGAGCAGGGCTTTGGATTTCGCAGCTACCCGGGACAGGCAAGTATACCTTGCCTTGTTGTACTATTTAAATTTAATTATATTGGTTACATATTTATTTATTATATAAATGTGCGCGTCCGAGCAGACTCGGGTGCAGTCAACGAATGCGTTGACGTTAGGACTTGTGTCTGACTTAGTGTCTAGTAGACCCACCTAAAGTTGTGGAGTTATTGGTATGACTCCCAGGCCTTGACACATCTCGTACACGTGTTGTGAGTCTCATGTAGGGCACGGTCCTGCGTATGTGGTTGGCCACCTGTACGTATAGGCGTGCGACGGATAGGGAATAACTGCTATTAGTGATGCATGATAGAAGACTTAGCAGTTATTAGTAGGTGGATCATAGACTAGCGTGGTACAATGGTCCTATCCCTGTCCTTGTTTGGTTGTAGGGATGGACCCTTGCGCTAACGTTGACTATGAGCCAGAGTTACGACGCCCCGGCGTAGTAGCGGAAGCGTGTTGTGGATACAACATGCTTAGATCATGGGACGGGAAGGACGACTAGTAGGCGTATGGGACACCTGTAACCTCCGATTTCCAAATTTTCAAAATAATTAGATTTTAATTTATTTTAAATACCAAGTTTATAAAATATTTTCTCCTTAAAATTTTTGTATTTGATTTTTAACAATGTTTGATTTTAGAAAGTAATTTAAAATCTTTTATAAAAATCATTTTTAGATGTCGATTATTATAAAATAACTAGATAAATAATGATGTAAATATAATACTATAGCTTCGAATATTTTGGCTTGAAATCAAAAAAAATATATATATATTTTTCTTAAATTGTGATATTTTCTATTAATTTTATAAGGTTACCATCTTCCCATTTCACCATCTTTTTATCCCACATGAAAAACTCGTTATTTATTATCTGGGCCGTTCATTATTGGGCCAATCCGCACCCTTTATCCCGCACCCTCTCTCCCTATTTAAGTCACTCATCACAACTCCCTAGAAACCCTAGCTAGCCCTCACAAATCCCCACAAAGCCAAGCCATCACCATTTTTGTGTGCTCGTGTCCGTGTGTCCAGCATCACCGTGTCAGCCGTGATGGCCTCGGGTCCGACCCCGGGTGTCCCACCGTATCCATTCATTTTCTGTGTCCAGTTATTACAATATTACAATTTCGTGTCCAACACCATCTGGACACAACCTCCTCCACTGTACATAGCAAACCATCGTGTCCAGTCGGACACGAACCCAGACCCCGACACATCCACAGAACCTAACCCTAACCTAACTTCGGCGAGCGCCGGCGGCCGCCCAGATCCGTCGAGCGCCGGTGGATGCAAGACCGCCGCCCTCGAGTTCCGCCGCCGCTGGAATCGAACGCCGCCGCTCCTCGAACACCCGCCGCCGAACAGATCCGTCGACCGCCGCGTCGAGCTCAGAGATCCGACGCAGCCGCCACGTCGAACAGATCCGCCACGTCGAGCAGACCGCCGCCGCCCTGAGCTCCCCGATCCCGTCAGAGACGAACGCCGACGCCCTGCCGGCCTGACCCCGGCGGACCTCCCACGCCGACGCCGGAGTAAACTCCGGTGTGCTTTTCCCCCTTTCCCTCTTTCCCTTTCTCGGTTCAGAGTCTGCGTATGCTGGAGAGTTTAACTAGGTTAGTTATAGTTAGTTTTAATTAGTAATTAATTATAATTATTAGTTTAGTTAATTCTGATTAGATTAGTTAATTAAATACTTAATCATTTAATCAGTAAATTATTAATAATCAGTAATTAATTCTTAATCAGTTAATTAATTTATTAATTAATTAGTTAGTAATTTCATATAAATTAGTTTAGTATATAATTAGTTAATATACATAATTAGTTTGGTTTAGTTAAATAATTAATCAGTTAATTAATTTTATAAATTGTTAGTTAATATATATTAGTTAGTAATTAAATGTAATTAGTTTAGTTTAATAATAAATAGTTTAGTTATATGTAAGTAGTTAATTAATGTGTAATTTGTTGGTTAATATTTAATTAGTATATATGTACAGGTATATGTAATTATTTAAAGAGAATTTGTATACATAAATGTACACTATATTATTAGTTTAATTAATGTATATGTTGTATATAGAATTATTTCATATAATATGTATTAATAAAAATGTATACTAGGTATAATTTCAATTAATGTTTTAGTATCTGTATTGTTATTTTTATGATGGTATACTACATATATATAAGCTTTTAGTATACCCTTAATATATAGTATAAACTTAATTTGGTATTAGTATTAGTATATTTAGTAATGATGTTGACAATATATATATGTAGATTATATTTTCGTATTGGTATATGTATATGTATATATATTGTATATACTTAATATATTTCAATATAAAATTGGTATATATGTATATCTGTATTTTCAGTATATGTTGGTAAGTGTAAATTGGTATATGATTAACAAAAACATAATTTGGTATATATAAATAAATGTAGCATAATAATATATTTGGTATAATTATAAATTGGTATAGTATAATATAAATACGTATTGTATCCCTTTTCAAGGAACTATGTCTATATAGATATACATTCAAGTATTAATTATTATGCTTATATATATACATACAAGTATTATTTATTATGTTTATATATATATACAAGTATTATTTATTTTAAAGTATATATATACTGGTATAAATTAAATTCATGTATTAGCATAACCATTGTACTTTGGAATTTAGTATATATAGTAAAATTCTAACTTGGCTTATTTTTATGACTATACCTTGTATAACGTATTTCCTAGTAGCTATTTATAATTAAACCATACAGTATTAATATCACTTAAGGTATATATATAAATACACTTATCTATTTTTGTACCAATTGTAAATGATGTATATGTTAGTACAATGTGTACACTTCTATGTCTCTAATTGACGACCCTAGTTGACTGAGTCCCATGCCTGACATAGCCCCTGAGTTAGTATTTGCTTGTGTGTTTAGTATAGCTTCTGATGCAAATATTGTATTGTTATTATATGTCTTTAGGACTGTTGGTTCCTCCAGGCGACATTCTGGAATAGGACATTGGTTTTACCAGCTAAGGACCCAAGGCGAGTACATTCTCTGATTAGTTTCTAATTTATGATATCTCCTATGTTCACTGTATCTAGTGTAAATATCCATGTTCTTGACACATTGGTTACACGGATTGGTATACACGGGTCTCGTCATGAGATGTTATTCCTTATTCATGGTGTAGCTTGTACAAGACTTGTTTTTCCTTGTTATCTTGTGCATGTACAGACACTGATTCCCGGGGAGATTTGCTACCTTCCTAGGGAATCCCGTGCCATAGCGTACCATGATTGGATCTACTATACCAGTCGGGGGTGGGGAGTATTTTAGTGTAGATATGTGATCATACCCAACTTTTCATGCATCATAGCTCATCCCACATCTCACGTCGGGTGCGGCCTGACCCTCTCCATGCTTCATAGCTGTTACGTGTGATTAGCCTGACCTATACATGCATCATAGCTAACCAACGGTTAGCCTGACCTTCGTGAATCATAGCTAATCACATGTAACCAGCCTGATCAAGTTCCCAAGCCGATCACATATTAAAGCTAGTACTCAAACACTTAGTCATAGGTTTCTTGCTCATGGACATATTGTTTCTTTTCCTGCAGTTACTTACAGTATTTTCCAGTATTTCTTTCATTGTACATTTCTCGTACCTATACATGCATCTGGTATATTTCCATCTAGAACTGCTACATAGTTTATATCATTAATATAGAACTGCTATTTAGAGATGTACTTTGCTCCTTCCTGACTGGAAAATATTTTTTCAGACTGTGACCTTAGTAGACTGGTTCCGACACTCTTGGAGATTGGAAGTTAATGATTGCAGGTATGATTATGTCGTCATTAGACTTGTGTTGTATTCTTTTATTTCTTCAAATTCCTATCGTGCTGTAGTTGTGATTGAGTATGTTGTGAATATTTTTATAGTATTATCCGAATCTCCTTATGGAGTTGGATACTAGCGTGAGATTGTTAGATAGTACTCGACCTAGACAGCGTTCTACCGCCGATGCTGCGGCGTAGGCTGGACGTACCCACGCACTCGTGCCCCTAAACCGGGTGCGGGTCATGACACGTTTTTAGTGGTGGCCCATACAGGTCGGACTTCGCGAGTTGTGCGATGTCGTAGTAGTGTGGCATCCTCGTTATACTACTGCGTGCCTGCGATAGGATATAGGACATAGGATACTAGGATGAGAGAGGATACTCAATCATAAATTCTTGAGAGATTCCTGGGACGACCCCTTGAGAATCTTATTATAATTTCCAATTTAAATCTTTTCCTTATTTCCGTCCGCTCTCGCTTGTTGTTATTGAACTTGATCCTTATTGATCAGTTATTAAATTAAAATCTTGGTATCATTGTTGAGTTTGATTCTTGTTGACCAGTTGTTAAATTTAATTCTTGGTATCGTTGTTGAATTGATTTCATATCGAGATGAATTTTACGGGCTAAAATTTACGGTATCATCTGATGACATATGTTGATGAGGATAGTGAGAAAGGTAAAACGTCTACTTTGGTTATGGACCCTAGAGTTTATCGCAGCCATATTAGCTGTGGTGACGAGAACGTAGGAACCTGACTTGGATGTACATACTATAGTTATGAAACTTAGAGTCTCTCGCAGCCATACCGGTTGGCGTGGCGAAGATTCTAAATGACATGATTATAGAGTTGCATACCTTAGTTACAAAACCTATCGTTTATCGCATCTATGCTTACTGGCGTGGCGAGGATTCTGAGTGTCGTGATTTCGGATAGACGTGTATGATTATCAGGTTGTATCTTAAATTGGGTCTTAAAATATCATCTCAAGACTTATCTATTTCTGTTATTCTAGGACTTTGTTCCATCGCTTCTTTCTTTACTAGCAGTAAAGATACCTTCCGTCCTTGATCCAGTTCATTTTTGAGCTTATTTTCTTTGAGGATTCCTTGTTAATATGATAACTAGTAACTTGCAATTTTGTCTGTGTCTTGAGTATTAGTATTGACTGAGTGTTGCTTGTGAGTTTGTAAGTGTTTCCTAGTTGGACAGGTGAGCAGTAGGCTTTAATCCAGAGTTAGCCCTTAGCATAGTACCTTGTAACAATGGTTCTAGGAGAAGTGTCATTTGAGACTGTGAGTAGAGGAATAGTATAGAGTATCAGTGATAGTTCTCAGAGTTAGTATCAGAGCCAATTACCCGTCCTGGAAAATCATGATTATGTAATTGAGTGATCTATGTAAACAATTAGGTACCAAGGAATAGTATTAAGGATTAATGGAGCATGACGTTCAATTTGATGATTGATATCGGAAGTGTAAAGGGTAAGGAAATATATGCACATAAAGTTAATGAGGTGTCATGAGTAGAGAAATATCGGAATAGGTAATGAAGATGGTGAAGCGTATCACGGATTAGTTTAATAGGCTTTAAGGGATTTAAGGAAAATACCTATACAACCATCAAGATGAGAACCATATACATGCCCATGAAAATAAGAAATATGAGTGTTGTAAAAGGTACAACTAATCATGAGTTCTAATGAGCTTGATGAGAGGATCCAGTAATAAAGCTAGTGATATAATACCAAGAGTGCTAATGGTCCTATATCAAGGATTAGTCGAGGATGACACAAATAACAGTAAGCACGCTGCTTGATGATAATTAGCTTATAGACTAGTTGATATAGATTGGGAAGTCCTGGAAGAGAATACATTGATCATTGGGAGGTAATGGTGCAAGTGATTCAGGCAGTACGATTGTAGTACACAATTATAGACACTAGATGCATTGAGTGCACCTTGAGTATCAGAGACCGTGAGCACTGATATGTACACTGTGGAATTATAAATTAAAGGGTGGAAATAGAATTTTTATTTTAGAATAATTGAGGAGTTGAGAGTATGTCATTAAATTTTTGAGGATTTCAAATATGAATTCAATAAACATGGTTAAGGCTACAAAGATTTTAGGAGTGATTAAATTTTTATTTCGATATCGAGTATCTGACTTTGAGGAAGTATATACAATTTATTTTAAAGTTGTTCGAGAAGTTAAACCTTGGCGATTATTTGAGGATTAATTTTATGGTAGATGAGAGATATGAATATTAATATATGAGTAGATGATATACATGTGTAAGGATCTGATAACTTGAGCCGGATTGAGATGGCACCACAGACTGACTTGGGTGTCCATCTAAAGTTGTATTGGAAAGAGTAGTAGTTAGTATGGTGCTGCGCTTGACGTATTGGGTGATAAGAATGACTAGTATGAACAATTGTAGTAGGAACGGGAACTGACAGAGGGTATGGTACTAAAGAGATAGAGGGATCAACTTGGATGCATTATTGAACCATGGCAATATTAGAGGTTCTTGGTATCAGGTTTGGTATTAATAAACAGGTGTGTGCCATAGGGATATATTCATGGATCTTGTGGATTAAGATTAGTTGATATGGGTACCAGTGTACAGGAATAGGAATTAGTTAGTGAATGTGCTAGAATTAAGTGTTTGTTAGAAATGGGAGATACCGTAAGTAATATGTTAGTAGGTTCTTTTTCTAATGTTCCCGTCTCTTGATTGATTGATTTCCCTAAGTGCTGTAGTTCGTATTCATGATTTTCTTGTTAGGATATAACTAGTAGTACACCTTAACAGAGACTGAAATACCATGACAAGATACATGACCTATATTTCCTTAAATTGCATGGCTGTAGGTAGAATTTTCTTAAACCATGATCATTGGGTTTTGACCATAGCAAAGATCTATGACGAGGTTATGACTGACAAAAAGAGACAAGAGGATTAAATTTGTGGATGAGCATTAAATTAAATAAAGAATTTAGGGGATTGTTATAACGGAGTTGATGGATCATTGATTTTATGAAAATCGAGGTATGATTGAAATTCGAGGACAAACATTAACTTAAAGGGAGAATTAAGAAATTTACAGAGCAAAAAAAAAAAATTGAGGATTTATTAATTTTAAGGAGGTCTTGATATGATTGAATTGATTATTAAAAAATTTGAGAAATTTGAGAGATTATCATTTTATCTATTTGATTGCAAGATAGAAATTTATATATTATGAATGTTGCATTGAAGATTCTGGAAGCATCGCATCGTTGAGTATTTAAGGAAAAAGAAAATCAGGAAATAAAATCGTAAATGGAATAGTGTCGAATTAAATTCTTGGGATGAGGAGTTAGATTGGAATAAGCATCAATTGAATTTGAGTTAGAGGAGTAAGATGATTGATTAGTGGTTAAAAATTTAAATTTTGGGATTCAGTTTTTTTTTTAAGTTTTATAAATATGCATTGATTGGATTTCAATTGGAGGATTGGATATTAAATCCTTGGGTATTTAGATGCGAACTTAAAATTTTTTGAGGAGATTATGACAAAGGGGATTTCATTTTTTTTTTTTTAAAAAAAAAAAAAAAAACTTGAAAATTTTTCAGGAATATGATGTCGTATAATTTTTTGAAAGGTTGTGAAATAACATTATGAAATTACTTCATAATTATTGGTTTAAGATTTAAATTTTGATAGAAATAATATGATGAATAAAGGCAATTATTGAGGATCCTAAATTTCGAGGACGAAATTTTTCTAAGGTGGGTAGACTTGTAACCTCCGATTTTCAAATTTTCGAAATAATTAGATTTTTAATTTATTTTAAATACCAAGTTTATAAAATATTTTCTCCTTAAAATTTTTGTATTTGATTTTTAACAATGTTTGATTTTAGAAAGTAATTTAAAATCTTTTATAAAAATCATTTTTAGATGTCGATTATTATAAAATAACTAGATAAATAATGATGTAAATATAATACTATAGCTTCGAATATTTTGGCTTGAAATCAAAAAAAATATATATATATATTTTTCTTAAATTGTGATATTTTCTATTAATTTTATAAGGTTACCATCTTCCCATTTCACCCTCTTTTTATCCCACATAAAAAACTCGTTATTTATTATCTGGGCCGTTCATTATTGGGCCAATCCGCACCCTTTATCCCGCACCCTCTCTCCCTATTTAAGTCCCTCATCACAACTCCCTAGAAACCCTAGCTAGCCCTCACAAATCCCCACAAAGCCAAGCCATCACCATTTTTGTGTGCTCGTGTCCGTGTGTCCAGCATCACCGTGTCAGCCGTGATGGCCTCGGGTCCGACCCCGGGTGTCCCACCGTATCCATTCATTTTCTGTGTCCAGTTATTACAATATTACAATTTCGTGTCCAACACCATCTGGACACAACCTCTTCCACTGTACACAGCAAACCATCGTGTCCAGCCGGACACGAACCCAGACCCCGACACATCCACAGAACCTAATCCTAACCTAACTTCGGCGAGTGCCGGCGGCCGCCCAGATCCGTCGAGCGCCGGTGGATGCAAGACCGCCGCCCTCGAGTTCCGCCGCCGCTGGAATCGAACGCCGCCGCTCCTCGAATACCCGCCGCCGAACAGATCCGTCGACCGCCGCGTCGAGCTCAGAGATCCGACGCAGCTGCCACATCGAGCTCAGAGATCCGACGCAGCCGCCACGTCGAGCAGATCCGCCACGTCGAGCAGATCCGCCACGTCGAGCAGACCGCCGCCGCCCTGAGCTCCCCGATCCCGTCAGAGACGAACGCCGACGCCCTGCCGGCCTGACCCCGGCGGACCTCCCACGCCGACGCCGGAGTAAACTCCGGTGAGCTTTTCCCTCTTTCCCTCTTTCCCTTTCTCGGTTCAGAGTCTGCGTATGCTGGAGAGTTTAACTAGGTTAGTTATAGTTAGTTTTAATTAGTAATTAATTATAATTATTAGTTTAGTTAATTCTGATTAGATTAGTTAATTAAATACTTAATCATTTAATCAGTAAATTATTAATAATCAGTAATTAATTCTTAATCAGTTAATTAATTTATTAATTAATTAGTTAGTAATTTCATATAAATTAGTTTAGTATATAATTAGTTAATATACATAATTAGTTTGGTTTAGTTAAATAATTAATCAGTTAATTAATTTTATAAATTGTTAGTTAATATATATTAGTTAGTAATTAAATGTAATTAGTTTAGTTTAATAATAAATAGTTTAGTTATATGTAAGTAGTTAATTAATGTGTAATTTGTTGGTTAATATTTAATTAGTATATATGTACAGGTATATGTAATTATTTAAAGAGAATTTGTATACATAAATGTACACTATATTATTAGTTTAATTAATGTATATGTTGTATATAGAATTATTTCATATAATATGTATTAATAAAAATGTATACTAGGTATAATTTCAATTAATGTTTTAGTATCTGTATTGTTATTTTTATGATGGTATACTACATATATATAAGCTTTTAGTATACCCTTAATATATAGTATAAACTTAATTTGGTATTAGTATTAGTATATTTAGTAATGATGTTGACAATATATATATGTAGATTATATTTTCGTATTGGTATATGTATATGTATATATATTGTATATACTTAATATATTTCAATATAAAATTGGTATATATGTATATCTGTATTTTCAGTATATGTTGGTAAGTGTAAATTGGTATATGATTAACAAAAACATAATTTGGTATATATAAATAAATGTAGCATAATAATATATTTGGTATAATTATAAATTGGTATAGTATAATATAAATACGTATTGTATCCCTTTTCAAGGAACTATGTCTATATAGATATACATTCAAGTATTAATTATTATGCTTATATATATACATACAAGTATTATTTATTATGTTTATATATATATACAAGTATTATTTATTTTAAAGTATATATATACTGGTATAAATTAAATTCATGTATTAGCATAATCATTGTACTTTGGAATTTAGTATATATAGTAAAATTCTAACTTGGCTTATTTTTATGACTATACCTTGTATAACGTATTTCCTAGTAGCTATTTATAATTAAACCATACAGTATTAATATCACTTAAGGTATATATATAAATACACTTATCTATTTTTGTACCAATTGTAAATGATGTATATGTTAGTACAATGTGTACACTTCTATGTCTCTAATAGACGACCCTAGTTGACTGAGTCCCATGCCTGACATAGCCCCTGAGTTAGTATTTGCTTGTGTGTTTAGTATAGCTTCTGATGCAAATATTGTATTGTTATTATATGTCTTTAGGACTGTTGGTTCCTCCAGGTGACATTCTGGAACAGGATATTGGTTTTACCAGCTAAGGACCCAAGGCGAGTACATTCTCTGATTAGTTTCTAATTTATGATATCTCCTATGTTCACTGTATCTAGTGTAAATATCCATGTTTTTGACACATTGGTTACACGGATTGGTATACACGGATCTCGTCATGAGATGTTATTCCTTATTCATGGTGTAGCTTGTACAAGACTTGTTTTTCCTTGTTATCTTGTGCATGTACAGACACTGATTCCCGGGGAGATTTTCTACCTTCCTAGGGAATCCCGTGCCATAGCGTACCATGATTGGATCTACTATACCAGTCGGGGGTGGGGAGTATTTTAGTGTAGATATGTGATCATACCCAACTTTTCATGCATCATAGCTCATCCCACATCTTACGTCGGGTGCGGCCTGACCCTCTCCATGCTTCATAGCTGTTACGTGTGATTAGCCTGACCTATACATGCATCATAGCTAACCAACGGTTAGCCTGACCTTCGTGAATCATAGCTAATCACATGTAACCAGCCTGATCAAGTTCCCAAGCCGATCACATGTTAAAGCTAGTACTCAAACACTTAGTCATAGGTTTCTTGCTCATGGACATATTGTTTCTTTTCCTGCAGTTACTTACAGTATTTTCCAGTATTTCTTTCATTGTACATTTCTCGTACCTATACATGCATCTGGTATATTTCCATCTAGAACTGCTACATAGTTTATATCATTAATATAGAACTGCTATTTAGAGATGTACTTTGCTCCTTCCTGACTGGAAAATATTTTTCCAGACTGTGACCTTAGTAGACTGGTTCCGACACTCTTGGAGATTGGAAGTTAATGATTGCAGGTATGATTATGTCGTCATTAGACTTGTGTTGTATTCTTTTATTTCTTCAAATTCCTATCGTGCTGTAGTTGTGATTGAGTATGTTGTGAATATTTTTATAGTATTATCCGAATCTCCTTATGGAGTTGGATACTAGCGTGAGATTGTTAGATAGTACTCGACCTAGACAGCGTTCTACCGCCGATGCTGCGGCGTAGGCTGGACGTACCCACGCACTCGTGCCCCTAAACCGGGTGCGGGTCGTGACAACACCCACTCCTTCTATGCAGATACCGCACTCGACGGAGTGATACGGACGTATATATATTGCAGATACCACGTTCTCTCGAGTGTTGGACGTTACTTGTTACATATTGCATATACCACACTCTAAAGAACGTTGGACGTTATACTATTTCAGATACCATGCTCCTCGGAGATGGACGTCATCAGGTGCCCGTGTTATAGGGGGCATATGTGGAATACACTAGCCAGTTGTCACGATTGGTGAATTACGTCAGCATATGTTTAGCCTACACTTTCCCATACTCTCAAGTTGTCCTTAAATTGCATTCACTTAGATGGTTAGCACACCCCATTTATTTACTCAGTACTTACTTTATGGCATGTATTTTTTTTGTATCTTGTTACGTCCCTCTGAGGACCTGGTTCCCTTCCAGGTTGTTTGTGCAGTTGCAGGATACTTGATCTAATAGAGTGTGGACATCATTGCAGGTATATTTATATTTTCAGCTATTTCAGTCTTGTAGTACTTTCATTTTATTCTGCTTATATAGCCTAGTGTTTATAGACCTATATTGTTCTTCTGGTCTATTCGAACGGATGTGTTATTGGGCTGCAGACTGATGATGTGTATCATTCTTTCTTGAGATTACTTACCCTGGATTGAGATTTAGATTTAGTTGTTATATATTAGAAATAGACTATTACTTGGATCACTTGACCATGGACAGCGTAAGTGCATTTCGTCGGGTCTATTAAATTGGAAAGCCCTGCGAAGTCGTACCAGCTGGCCATTGCCACGTGTCTGGTCTCATAGATTTTGGGACTGGGGCGTGACATGGTTTTAGTGGTGGCCCATGCAGGTCCTCTGAGCAAATCGTTTCGGTTATGTTACTGTACCGAACGAGCCTGCAACTTAGGATTAATGTGAATAAGATATCAATCCATAACCGAATTTAAAACTCCTCTTGTATGTGATTATCGCCCTTGGACTTCCAATTTGTATTCGCTCAATTTCCGTCAATATCGTTATTATTGTTTCTCATCCCCTATTATTCGGAAGACGGACGCTTGCGCCTGATGGGTTCCTCCAGAAGAAGATCGCAGTTCAGACGGCAGAAGACATGATTGTGCAATAATCTCTGAGAAGAATGTTACCCTCAGTAGGGTAGGCTGATAGGTTCTTTTGGATCCTAGAACTAGTATGGAAGGGTAGCAAGAGAATTGGAGCCAATAGTACCCTATTCGTACTCGAGATAGCAGTGATCTTGGAAGTACAAGAAGCTGGAAAGATTGTTGATCAAGACCTAGAATAATCTAAGGAATGCATAGCCCAATGCTGGAAACTAGTGGTTGTATATGATAGTAATATCAGGAATGATATTATGGACTAGAGGAGATGAAATTTTAGGATCTCACTTGGAAGATAATGATCTGATTTCAGGAATTCTAGTATGTACTTGAGTGATACCATTATTGTACTATGTGACTTGGGGAGATAAATAACGAAAAGAAGGAATTTGAGGAATAAAATTTTAGGGAAAACCTTGAGGAGAAGAGAATTATACATTAGGCGAGAAAATTTTTCTTTTGAGGATTGATGTTGGAAACAGAACGGGAGAAATTATTTTAAGGTTTACTCTACACTATGACCTTATCCTAGACATGGATTGGTTGAGCCAATACCTCACGACGCGGGATTGTCGACACGATTACATTATTTATGACCACCAGATTACCCTGAGTTTGAGTTTCTTCAAAGAGCCTGGGAGCATGGTGCCCATCTACCTTAGGAGTATACAACGCATGAGGTGAACCAGTATACCACTATATTATATCAGGGTTGAGGATGTGATTCTAGATAATCTTCCAGGCCTGCCACCTGACGAAGAGATCGGGTTGTTATAGACTTGACTCCAAGAGCCGAGCCAGTTAATTTTCCGTCTTCAGACTAGCACCGATAGAGTTGGTTGAGTTGTGGGTCCATCGTGGAGGATCTTTTAGACAAGGGTTTCGGTCGGACTAGTGTTGCTCCATGGGGCAATACCCATCTTAATTATGCTGAAGAAAAATAGGACGGTACAGTTGAATCAGCTAAGTGGCGCATATGTATTTTGAAGATCGATCTCAGATCCAGCTATCATCAGATCTAGGTACGGAGAGAGGGCATTCCTAAGATGACTTTTCGGACGTAGTATGGACACTATGAGTTTCTAGTCATGACGTTTGGTTTAACCAAGCGCCAGCAGTATTTGTGAGCCAAATGAACAATGTCTTCCACCAGTACTTGGATAAGTTCATGGTGGTATTTATAGACTACATCTTGATATATTCCAAGAGCCAGGAGGAGCCTGAGAGGCATCTCAGGATCGTGTTGGAGACGCTGAGACATGAGAGGCTGTACGCCAAACTCAGCAAATGCGAGTTCTGCTTGGATAGAATACCGTTTCTGGGACAGATAATCACCGGAGATGGACTATCAGTTGACCCGGAGAAGATTGCTGCAGTAGAGACCTGGCCTACCCCTACATCAGTTATAGAGGTTAGGAGTTTCCTCGGACTTGCCGGATATTATCGGAGGTTCATGGAAAACTTCTCGAGGATAGCTGCGCCTATGACGCAACTGACGCATAAGGGCGAGGAGTTTATCTGGACCAACGAGTGTCAGGCGGCTTTCGATGAGCTGAAGAAGCGTCTGACATCAGCACCGATTTTGACACTACCTTCAGGATCAGTAGGATTTATAGTGTATAGCGATACGTCTGGGAGTAGATTGGGATGTATATTGATGCAACACGGCAAGGTGATAGCCTACGCATCGAGACAGCTGAGAGTTCATGAGAAGAACTATCCGACGCACGACTTGGAGCTAGCTGCAGTGATATTTGCACTAAAGCTATGGAGACATTACCTTTAGGATGAGCGTATTGAGATTTATACAGATCATAAAAGCCTAAAGTACGTCTACACGCAGAAGGAGCTCAACATGAGGCAGAGACGTTGGCTAGAGTTGATGACCGATTATGATATTGAGTTGCAGTACCACCCTGGCAAGGCGAATGTCGTAGCAGATGCCTTAAGAAGGAAGCCCATGGCATACTTTTTGACGACGCAGCGACGGTTGCTAGAGGATCTCCAGGAGCTTGGGATAGACATCGTATTGCCAGGCATGGATGGACAAATGGCCAGCCTCGAGGTTCAGTCTACCCTGATTGAGAGGATCAGGGCAGCCCTGCCAACAGATGCGAGATTTCGACGTCTGCGAAAGAGAACAGAAGCCGGCATACAGACGGGACTCAGGATTCATGAAGACGGAACGCTGAGGTGCAGAGATCGCCTATATGTTCCGAGTGGCGAGCTACACCAAGAGTTGATGACCGAGGCTCATAGCTCGATTTATTCCATTCATCCCGAGGGTACGAAGATGTACCGAGACTTGAGACAGCATTTCTGGTGGCAAGGGATGAAGAGGGAAATTGCAAGATTTGTGGCAAAGTGTTTAGTTTGTCAGCAAGTCACAGCTGAACATCAAAGGACTGCATGACTATTGCAGCCACTCCCCATTCCCGAGTGGAAATGGGAACACATTACCATGGACTTCGTCACAGGATTTCCGCGAAACCCTAGCGGGAAGGATGCAGTTTGGTTGTCATAGACAGACTCACCAAGTCTGCCCATTTCTTGCCCTTCATAGTAGGGCAATCTACAGAGATACTAACTGATATATATATGAGACAGATAGTACGACTACATGGAGTGCCTGGCAGCATCGTATCAGCTCGTGATTCCAGATTCACGTCACATTTTTGGTGGAGTATGCAGGAGAGCTTAGGAACTCGTCTCAAGTTCAGCACTGCATATCATCCGCAGACTGATGGTCAGTCAGAACGCACGATACAGATATTAGAGGATATGTTGAGAGCATGCATGATTGATTTTGGAGGATCTAGGGAGGACCACCTACACTTGGTGGAATCCTCTTGCAATAACAGCTACCAGGCTAACATACAGATGACACCTTAAGAGGCACTGTACGACAGAAAATGTAGGCCGCTAGTTTGTTGGAGTGACGTGGGAGAGCATCAGATACTTGGTTCAGAATTGGTGACACAGACAGTAGAGAAGGTCAAGCAGATTCAGAGCCATCTACGAACAGCACAGGACAGGCAGAAGCATTAGGCTAATGTGCATCGACGACCCCTAGAGTTCCAGGTGGGAGAACATGTGTTCCTGAAGATTTCACCTACCAGAGGAAATATCAGATTTGGAGGCAGAGGGAAGCTGAGTCCGAGGTACATCGGACCCTTCGATGTGCTAGAGCGTGTCGGAGAAGTTGCTTACAGATTGGCCTTGCCGCAGACACTAGAAGGAGTTCACGACGTCTTCCATGTATCCCAGCTGAGGAGATACATACCGGATCCGAGCCATGTGCTTGACCACTCGGAGATCACCGTTGGTCCAAGCTTATCATACCAGGAGGAGCCGGTAGAGATCCTAGACCGAAGCGAGAAGGTACTGCGAGGCCAGACTATTCCTCTAGTTCGTGTCGCATGGAGGCATCATGCACCAGGTGAATCAACATGGGAACGAGAGGACGATATTCGACAACGTTTTCCCCATCTCTTCGAAGGCCTAGGTATGTGATAGTATTTATTTCATTCAATAGTTTTGATATATGTCTGTTTTAATTTAGAGGACGAAATGCTCTAAGGAGGGTATGTTGTAAACCCCCTCGACCAGAAATTAGGGCTAATTAAATTCAAATAACCTAATTAGGGTTAACTGGAATTAATTATGATTTAATATATAGTATTATAATACTTGTGCAATGATTTATTGTTTTAGGATACTACCTTAGCTGTTGCCCTAAAACGAATTCCACATATTTGACCTAGACCTGTAAACCCATCATATTGAACCAGGAACAAACCCCGGATACCGATTTTCGTGCCTGATTTTAGACGCACAAAAGTCGTTATAAACGTCCGTGCGCAAATTATTAAATTTGCGTAATTACGTTCGCTGCCCGTTCCAATTGACATTGAAACCCAACCTCAACCAGTTTTGACCAACCCAGATCATGATAATAATGTACACTGAGCCTACTACACCAATGACCCTTGTCCAACCTAATTTAGACTCCCAGTTTTTAATTAAATTAAATTAGAAACACCGTTGCATTAATTATGAATTAATTAATGGGGTGACCTAACCTAAATTAAATTAGACCCAATTCCAACCCAGACCCACACCCACACCCACAAGCCTCATACAAAACACCAAACACCATCATAGACCAATGAGGAACACCAAACATGGTGTTTGGTCACATTAAATCCCAAATACAAATTAATTGTGCAAATACCAAATTGTTAGGGGCCTAATTGCAAAATTGCAATGAGGTGCCCCCCTCTCATTGGCCCAAACCATCATGGAGAAAAGTAATGGTCATGACCAACCATGAGCATTTAATTTCCCCCCATTTTCATGTCCTTACATCACCTTTTTGGGAACCCATCATGACCCTACAATTTGAATGGCCTATTCCTAGCCCTCCACTCATCTTGATGAACAACCCCACTCCCCAAAAATGTTGGTCCAGCCGGCCCTAATCCCTAGGCAGCCCCCTCACTCTCTCTCCTACATATACATGCATATTTACACCTTAATTGAAGAAAAACAAAACCTAAAATAGCTAAACCCTAATATCCCCAACCAGCAGCCCGACCCTACCCGACCACCCCGAGCTCGACGCCGGCCACCAGCCACCTCCAGGCGCCGCCACCCTAACCCGACCCCTTCGCCGGACCCTCCCCTACCCTCGGCCACCGCCACCCGGCCACTACGCCGCCGGCAGCCACCCCTCAACAACCCCACACCAACCCGAGCCTCCCATCCCGCACAGCACAGCCGACCTCCCCTCTGCTTCGTGCTCCGCCACCACCGCAACTCCGACCACCAAACTTGGCCGAGCCCTTCCCCAGCTAGTCCTCCACCACCACGTCGAGTTTCAGCCGACGCCGCCGCCGCCTCGAGGAGATACCGGACCCGCAGCATCAACTGTACCATACCGCGGCTGCTACTGCCGATCCTCCCCGAGCCTCGCCGGAGCGCCATCCGGCCACCCCCGCCGGCGACGACCGACCAACTCGACCCCCTCGACCCGAGCTTCGCTGAGGTATAATATGTTATGTATAATTATCCTTATTTATATACGTATTTCTATATGCATGGGTATTGGGTTAGTTTAGGTGTATTTTTGTATAAATAGAATAATATTCTGTATTAATGATATGTGTATTTATACCTTCTGTATAAATACCTTATTTACTGTTTTTAGTATTATAAATTGTAAAATATATATATTTATTATACCTATAAAATATCTATAAATACATGTATGTACGTATACGTTTCAGTGTACTCAGTAATACTTATATGTATACTTATATGTGTATTTTTGTATAAATAGGTATTTTCTGTAATTATACCTATTATATATTGTTTTATATATTAATAATAATTTCTGTGAATTTGTAATATATATAATATAATATTATTTTTATATTATATTTTGTATTAGGAATTTATACGCATGTATGTATGTATCTATGTATGTATCTATGTATGTATGTAAGTATATTTTAATATATATGAAGAATATTAAATATATAATATATATTAAGCTTAAATATATTTTCTGGAAATTAATAAATGTTATGTATATTGGTATATATATTAAATACTTATACGTATTAACCCCTCTATTATGTATATGTAAATAGGTATATATGTATATTTATAGGTACCTAAATGTATGTGTATACATTTTTGTTATGTTGTATATATTAATTTATGTACATATTTTCTATCTAAAAATATGTATATGTATAAAGATATAAATTTACGTTATTATCAATTATGTACAGATATTTAATAGGTGTATTATTAGTATATACTAATTAATACTTAAGTACTATTTTTGTACTATTAAACAAATATAATGTTTTATTTAATATAATTAAATATGATTTAGTGTATATGTATATACTTGTAATAACTATATATATATATATACAATCCCGACCCTTGACAGCTGTAGATACGATCAGTGTGTCTTAGTCGTGCTATTATAGCGAATAATTTGGATATTACTGTATCCTATATAGGATTGTTGGACACTACTGCCGAGGCATCAGGAGCAGGGCTTTGGATTTCGCAGCTACCCGGGACAGGCAAGTATACCTTGCCTTGTTGTACTGTTTAAATTCAATTATATTGGTTACATATTTATTCATTATATAAATGTGCGCGTCCGAGCAGACTCGGGTGCAGTCAACGAATGCGTTGACGTTAGGACTTGTGTCTGACTTAGTGTCTAGTAGACCCACCTAAAGTTGTGGAGTTATTGGTATGACTCCCAGGCCTTGACACATCTCGTACACGTGTTATGAGTCTCATGTAGGGCACGGTCCTGCGTATGTGGTTGGCCACCTGTACGTGTAGGCGTGCGACGGATAGGGAATAACTGCTATTAGTGATGCATGATAGAAGACTTAGCAGTTATTAGTAGGTGGATCATAGACTAGCGTGGTACAATGGTCCTATCCCTGTCCTTGTTTGGTTGTAGGGATGGACCCTTGCGCTAATGTTGACTATGAGCCAGACTTACGACGCCCCGGCGTAGTAGCGGAAGCGTGTTGTGGATACAACATGCTTAGATCATGGGGCGGGGAGGACGACTAGTAGGCGTATGGGACACCCACTCCTTCTATGCAGATACCGCACTCGACGGAGTGATACGGACGTATATATATTGCAGATACCACGTTCTCTCGAGTGTTGGACGTTACTTGTTACATATTGCAGATACCACACTCTAAAGAACGTTGGACGTTATACTATTTCAGATACCATGCTCCTCGGAGATGGACGTTATCAGGTGCCCGTGTTATAGGGGGCATATGTGGCATACACTAGCCGTTGTCACGATTGGTGAATTACGTCAGCATATGTTTAGCCTACACTTTCCCATACTCTCAAGTTGTCCTTAAATTGCATTCACTTAGATGGTTAGCACACCCCCTTTATTTACTCAGTACTTACTTTATGGCATATATTTTTTTTGTATCTTGTTACGTCCCTCTGAGGACCTGGTTCCCTGCCAGGTTGTTTGTGCAGTTGCAGGATACTTAATCTAATAGAGTGTGGACATCATTGCAGGTATATTTATATTTTCAGCTATTTCAGTCTTGTAGTACTTCCATTTTATTCTGCTTATATAGCCTAGTGTTTATAGACCTATATTGTTCTTCGGGTCTATTCGAACGGATGTGTTATTGGGCTGCAGACTGATGATGCGTATCGTTCTTTCTTGAGATTACTTACCCTGGATTGAGATTTAGATTTAGTTGTTATATATTAAAAATAGACTATTACTTGGATCACTTGACCATGGACAGCGTAAGTGCACTTCGTCGGGTCCATTAAATTGGAAAGCCATGCAAAGTCGTACCAGCTGGCCATTGCCACGTGTCTGGTCTCATAGATTTTTGGACTGGGGCGTGACATTATCCATCCTACGAGAGGTCACCCATACTAGGGAGGTTACCCATCCTATGAAGGTCACCTATCGTATGGAGGTTACCCATCCTATGAAGGTCACCCATCCAAATGGAGGTCACCTCGGCTAGGATGGGTGACCTCCCTTAGGATGGATAACCTCTCGTAGGATGGGTATCCTTCCTAAGAATGGGTAACCTCCATATGATGGGTGACCTTCATTGGATGGGTAACCTCCCGTAGGATGGGTGACCTCCCGTAGGATGGGGGTCCTTCCTAGGATATCTTAGGATGGGTAACCTCCCGTTGGACAGGTGACCTCCTATATGATGGGTAACCTCCAATAGGATCGGTGACTTATAGGATGTGTGACCTCTCGTAGGATGGGTAACCTCCATTTGGATGGGTGACCTCCCTAGGATAGGTAACCTCTCTTACGATGGATAACCTCTCGTAGGATGGGTAACCTACCTAAGGATGGGCAACCTTCATAGGATGGGCAACCTCCATACGATGGGTGACCCTCATAGGATGGGTAACCTCCCTTAGGATGGGTGATATCCCGTAGGATGGGTGACCTCTCTTAGGATGGGTGACCTCTCCTTGGATAGGGGACCTCCATTTGGATGGGCGACCTCCCGTAGGATGGGTGAGCTCCCGTAGGATGGGTAACCTCCCTTAGGATGGTGACCTCCCTATGATGGGTAACCTCCATTTGGATGGGTGACCTCCCTTTGGATGGGTAAGTTCCGGATGGGTGACCTTCCGTAGGATGGGTGACCTTCCTTAGGATGGGTGACCTCTCGTAAGATGGGTACCCATCCTATGGAGGTTACCCATCCCAGGGAGGTCACTCATCCTACGGGAGGTCACCCATCCAAAGGAGGTTACCCATCCTACAGGAGGTCATCCATCCTACGGGAGGTCACCCAACCTACGAGAGGTTACCCATCCTAAGAGAGGTCACCCATCCTAGGGAGGTCACCCATCCAAATGGAGGTTACCCATACTACGGGAGGTTACCCATCCTAGGGAGGTCACCCATCCTATGGTAGGTTACCCATCCAATGAGAGGTTACCCATCCTACAGGAGGTCACCCATCCGGAGGTTACCCATCCTACAAGAGGTCACCCATCCTACAAGAGGTCACCGATCATAAGGGAGGTTACCTATCCTAGGGAGGTCACCCGTCCTATGGGAGGTCACCCATCCTACGAGAGGTCATCCATCCTATAGGTCACCCATCCTATGGGAGGTCACCAATCCTTTTGGAGGTTACCCATCCTAAGGGAGGTTACCTATCCTAGAGAGGTTACCCATCCTATGGGATATCACCCATCCAAATAGAGGTTATCCATCCTACGGGGGGTCACCCATCCTATGGAAGGTCACCCATCCTAGGGTGGACACCCATCTTATGAGAGGTTACCTATCATATTAGAGGTCACCCATTCTAAGAGAGGTTACCCATCCTACGAGAGGTCACCCATCCTACAAGAGGTTACCCATCATACTAGCGGTTACCCATCTTAAGAGAGGTTACACATCCAAATGGAGGTTACCCATCCTACTAGAGGTTACCCATCCTAAGAGAGGTTACCCATCCTAAAGAGGTCACCCATCGTGGGGAGGTCACCCATCCTACGAGAGGTTACCCATCCTAAAAGATGTCACCCATCCAAGGGAGGTTATCCATCCTATGAGAGGTCACCCATCCTAGGAAGGTTACCCATCTTATGAAGGTTACCTATCATATGGAGGTTATCCATCCTATGAAGGTCACCCATCCTAATGGAGGTTACCTATCCTATGAAGGTCACCCATCCAAATGGAGGTCACCCATCCTAGGGAGGTCACCTCGGCTAGGATGGGTGACCTCCCTTAGGATGAGTGACCTCTCGTAGGATGGGTGTCCTCCCTAAAAATGGGTGACCTTCATAGGATGGGTAACCTCCATACGATGGGTGACCTTCATTGGATGGGTAACCTCCCGTAGGATGGGTTACCTCCCATAGGATGGGGGTCCTACCTAGGATATCTTAGGATGGATAACCTCCCGTAGGACGGGTGATATAAACCCCCTCAACCAATTTAGGGATTATTTTGAATTAAAACTAGAGACTAGGGATAATCAGATTTAATTAGGATTAATGTGCGACAACTATATGTCTTATTTACACCGCGCCGTTGCTACGAGGATGGAAAGCCACACTAGCATTTACCTTCAACCCAATATCACGAACATTTTTTTTAGACAAGCCAGACTACCCCTCTGACCATTGTGCAGCAATAGATACTCGTTATTGCATTTCGACTTAGCTACACAATATCCCTTAGAGGACACCTTGCATTTACTAAATTAAATTAAACTTGAGGTCAAGTTCACCTCAAACAAGCCTGACCAAGCCAACATGCACTCTTCCATGTGGACCAGCCCCACCCCAACAAGGCAAGACAGGCCCAAATCCCGAGGCCAGCCACAAACTCCATCACCATATAAATATACATGAATTCTCTTTAGAAACCCTAAAAACCCTTTCTCTTCATTGCCTTGAGCAAACCCTAGCCGACCTATTCAAACCTGAGCCTCCTCCTCCGACTTTGTAAACTACCCTGCCGCCACCTCAGTCGCCGCTCCGACAGACTGACCGCCCGGCCACCCTTTCCAGCTCCTCCCGTCGCCATTGGCCGACCGACCGCCGCCTGCATCCCACGACCTGACCCTAGACTCTCCAAATAACTCCCACCGAATCTAACCGCCCGGCCACCCTATCCAGCTCCTCCCATCACCCTTGGCCGGCCGACCACGACGCTCCCCTGACCTGACCAACCTTCTAGAGCCGCCCCTGGCCCCTGCCGGCTTCACCAGATCGTGGTTGCCGCTGCCGCATCCGCTGCGAGCTGCCACTGACCGCTGCCAACCAATTCGCCGGTCGACGCCGAAACTCTACCACGAGGAAGACGACCAGGACGAGCAGACTCTCATCCAATCAGTCAGGTACTCGACACTAGCTCATTTCTCGCTTTATATCGTCGTATGGTTGCTTTATCAAATCGTCGTGTCGGTGTGTCCTGTGTCGACACAAACCAGTATGAATAAGATAATCCAGAGATGTATGCGTGCTGATAATTAAATGAAATAATAACAAACTGGATCAATCCTAATTATATGCATGCTAGTATGATATTTAACAAGAGGTAGAATTTGTTTAATAACTAGCAACCACATAAATAATAAGACATGTCACCAAGGTTAGTAATTTACCTGAACGCCTTGACACAAACTGAGTACGTTTGGGCATGGGAACCAAAGACATGTATTCGTATAAATCAAATTAGTGGTAACCCCTTTAACTTTAGTAATTACTGTCTCAAGACACATGCTGACAAGGACAGAACACGCGTATATCCTAGCTACGTGCACCCGTGAAGTTGTCCTCGATCAGTCGTGAACTTGTGACAATTCCTAAGAGCAACGTAGAGTCTGTTTATTGTCTTAGTGTCTGATATTAGATTTTTATATTATATTATGTGTTTAGGGCCATTGGATCAGCCGGGAGACACTGCAAGAACCGACTTCTGGCATTCACAGCTTGAGGATTCAGGCAAGATACCTTGCCATATTTACTGTTTGATTTAGATAATGCATTTGTTGTATGATTCTTGTTGCTATATTTTGTATGACTGTGTGCGTTCGAGATTGACTCGGGTGCGGTCGACGGATACGTCGATGATTAGTGTACTTGACCAGGTCATTAGCAGACTCACCCTTATTGGAGGATACTCTGATATCTTCCATGACTTGACACCTCACATGTTTCACTGTGACATATTCATATTGGGATGCGGGTCCGCGTACTCGACTAGCTATCGGTGCGTGCGACATGCATCACGGTTAGTACGTAACTCAAGATTATTTTATTTGTAGAGACTGGCATATAGAAACATGGTATGCACGTCGAGTATTCGACTAGTGTATCTACATTGGGCGGGAAGGACAGCTAGTAGGCGTATGGGATACACACATTAGACTTTGTAGTACCCGGAGGAGCCACGGATCCAATGACTTCCTTTATTGCAGATACTGTGCTCTTCGGCGTGATACGGACGTATATATATTGCAGATACCTCATTCTTCGGAATGATGGATGTTACAGATACCACGCTCTTCGGAGTACCTACGCCTACCCATATGTACCAAAGTTGTCTTCACATTGCATTCACTTAGATGGTTAGCACACCCTTTTACTTTATTGCATTTATCTTATTCAGTATTTATATATATGGCATATTTTTATGTATCTTGTTATGTCCCTCTGAGGACCTGGTACCTTTCCAGAATTGGACGAGGCATATTATCCCACAATGTATGGCCCAGGACAGGAGACGAGATATGCTACAGCTGAGGAGTTAGAGGTGCTACCGTCAGAGTTTCCATGATCACTTGGTAGGCCTTCTGCCTAGGATTGGGAGCATCATTATCTAGCCAGTCGATGCCCTAGTCATTATCTTTATTCTATCATTTCAGTATTTTATTTCTTCATAGTAGTGGGTTTGTTCCCACCAGACATCCTTGGTTGTACTATGATATCTTGAGACTGGTGTTTATCTCCCAGCATTTTATTTAGTACTTCTTGCTATTTTATATTATGGATGAGATTAGATTACTTGTTGTTGATAATTTATATGGGATATGTTAGTATTTAGGACAGCGTAGCACTCTTTGTTAGGATCGATTAAATTGGGATATCCTCGGAGACATGACAGCTGGCTATTGCCACGTGGCCTGGTCCCGTGCATTTTGTGATTGGGGTGTGACATGGTTTTAGTGGAGGCCCGTATAGGTTGATATATTCGCTTGTGGTATGGTAACGTGCCCAGCGAGCCTGCAATAGGATAGAACTTACTAGGTCTCATCCACTTTTGATTCGTCTTTGAACTTACTTCATACTGCTTCTAAATGTCTGCATCCTGTTTGTTTGTTTCCGTACTATTCTAATGAAGTCCTATCTCTTGCAGCGAGAATGAATTTGTGTAGTGGACGAGGAGCACCCGGTGCCGTGGTACCAACTGACACCACCCAGAGAGAGGAGATACCCCAGGGACTACCTGGAGGGCAACCACCGTCACAGGCCCCGTTGATACATTGGCACGAGACTTCTCAGGGCGATATTACCCACCCGCCCGAGGGACAGACTTCACAGACGATCCCCACACAGCCAGAGGTTCCACTACCACCACCTCCACCTTATCCACCCCAGATGCCACAGCTAGATGGACAGCCACTGATGCTTCAGTTCTTTCAGACCATGATGCAAGCATAGTGGCATCAGACAGAGACATTGAGACAGAGTTTGATGGAAGTACTAGAGAGGACACCTGTCCCAGCACCCATACCAGCACCTCCACCAGCCCAGACAGGTGGCACTGTTTGATGGTTCCGACAGATGGGACCAGATACTTTCTCAGGAAATGAGACTGTATAACAGATCTCCGATTGGGTCGCCAACACGGAGATGCTATTAGAGGCTTCAAAACTGTATCCAGACCTTTGGATGACCGCAGTGAGGGCCCAACTAAAACGCAATGCCCATTACTGGTGGGATTCCATTGAGCGCAGTGTAGGCAAGAACCAGACTTGGGAACAGTTCTTAGAGTACTTTAATGCGAAGTATTTCCCAGCTACAGTCAAAAATGCCTTGTACTCCCAGTTCCTACATCTAGAACATGGAAATATGACTGTTGACGCCTATAACACGGAGTTCAGTCGCCTTAGCAGATTTGGTGCTGTCCTGATACCCAACGAGCTAGAGAAGGCTCAGAGATTCCATCACGGCCTTACTTTTGAGCTGCAGAGGTATACCACCACACAGGCGAGGATCTCTTATGAGGAGGTTCTTGTAGAGGCAAGAATCCAGGAGGCCATCGTCAGAGGAGCCAGACGTTCCAGCATGACTACACCAGCCAGAGCACAGCCCGGAGCAGGAGGACCGATCTGTCGTCCCGAAGCACAGACACAGCAGAGGGCAGCGCCATACCCACAGTAGGAGCTTCCGACTTGTAACTATTGTGGCAAGAAGGGACACGTCATCAGAGATTGTCGGAAGAAGCTGGGATTATGCATGATATATGGAGCAAGTCAGCACCTTGCTCGAGACTGCTCACAGCGTAGAGATGCAGCACCCCAGACAGGACCGAGGCCAGCAGTACAAGTCCCGAGGATACAACCCCCTCCAGGAGGTCAACATGCACCAGCACCCGGAGGATTCCAGAGGAGACCACCCTTGGCCCACAGGAGGCGCAGTTCGATCGAGCTCGACAGCAGACCGGAGGACAGAGGCACGGACAGGCCTTTGTATTAGCAGCTACTGAGGAAGAAACAGAAGGGGGAAGCTATCACTGGTACCATTTAGTTGCAGCATTACCTGTAACTGCATTATTTAATTCTGGAGCTACATTATCATTTATATCTAGTAGATTCATAGCAATGTATAGAGTAGCGACTTTCCCTTTACCTAAGAGTTGGAAGATTCTTACTGGAGGAGGTATCGTGCCAGTTACCAGCACTATGAGAATGTGCTCGATAGTCATATGTGGTAGAGAGATGAGAGAACGATTCTTGGTGTTGCCTATGCCGTAATTTGATGTTGTGTTAGGCATGGACTAGTTAAGCCAA
This sequence comes from Iris macrosiphon, assembly GCA_036927795.1. Taxonomy (NCBI): domain Eukaryota; kingdom Viridiplantae; phylum Streptophyta; class Magnoliopsida; order Asparagales; family Iridaceae; genus Iris; species Iris macrosiphon. Next base: position 2,201,672 of record JAYESA010000023.1, on the reverse strand, counting down.
TATAACGTTGTACTGAATTGCCGGAAGGGTAGTGTCACTTTTAGACCGCCAGATCAACTGGAGTTCGAGTACATGCGAGGGACCGTCGAGCAAGGAATAGGACAGGTAGCTGGAGCTTACATGGCTATGGAGATGGTACCCCCACCAATAGTTGTAAAATTTGAGGATGTTCTCCCCGAAGAACTGCCAGGCTTACCGCCAGATAGGGACGTGGAGTTCACTATTGAGCTAGTACCCAGAGCTGCACCTGTATCTTCTAATGTATATCGATTGGCGAAGAAGGAGTTAGATGAGCTGAAGCTACAATTAGAGGAGTTGCAGAGCAAAGGATTTATCCGTCCTAGTGCATCACGCTGGGGAGCACCAGTGTTGTTTGTACCTAAGAAGGATGGAACAATACACATATCCATTGATTACAGAGCCCTTAATGCTTTGACCATCAAGAACAAGTACCCTCTTCCGCGGATTGACGATTTATTCGACCAGTTGACAGGAGCAGTGGTGTTCACAAAGATCGACTTGAGATCGGGCTATCATCAAGTAAAAGTGCAAAGAGAAGACATTCAAAAGACAGCATTCAGGACTCGTTATGGTCACTACAAGTTCTTGGTCACTACGAGTTCTTAGTGATGCCTTTTGGACTGACGAATGTGCCAGCTGTATTTATGAACTTGATGAATAGAGTATTCCACCAATACTTAGACCAATTTGTGGTAGTCTTTATCGATGACATTTTGGTGTATTCGAAGAGCTATGAGGAGCACAAAGAGCACTTGAGACTAGTGTTAGATATACTAAGGAGAGAAAGGCTTTATGCAAAACTGAGCAAGTGCGAGTTTCTCCTAGATCGTGTCGCTTTTCCTGGACACGTCATCTCAGGAGATGGCATTTCAGTGGATCCGACAAAGATTTCATCAGTAGAGACATGGCCAACCTCTACAAATGTCTCAGAGGTGAGAAGTTTCCTAGGACTTGTCGGATATTACCGGAGGTTCGTGAAGAACTTTGCGAAGATTGCAGAGCTGATGACCTGCTTGACCCGTAAGGAGCAGGAGTTCACTTGGACAGAGGAGTGTTAGAAGGCATTCGACGAGCTGAAGAAGCGCCTGACTACGACACCTATCTTGACCATACCTTCTGGACCCGGAGGATTCGTGATCTATAGCGATGCATCCGGGAAAGGATTAGGATGTGTCTTGATGCAGCATAAGAAGGTTGTGGCTTACGCCTCTAGGCAGTTGAGGACACATGAGAAGAACTATCCCACCCACGACTTGGAGCTTGCAGCAGTGGTCTTTGCTTTAAAGCTTTGGAGACACTATTTATATGGAGAAAGAGTGGAGATATTTACTGATCACAAAAGCCTGAAGTACATCTACACTCAGAAGAATCTGAACCAGAGACAGAGGCGTTAGCTCGAGGTGATGACAGACTTCAAGATTGAGCTACAGTACCATCCGGGAAAGGCCAACGTAGTAGCTGACGCCTTAAGCAGAAGACCCATGGCATTTTTCTTGACTACGCAATAACACCTATTGAGAGATCTAGAGCAGATGGGTATAGAGGTTGTTATGCCCGGAATAGACGGATAGTTGTCGAGTTTCCAGTTGTAATCGATATTGGTGGAGAGAATCAAGGCTGCTTTGTCGATAAATGCCAGATTTTAGAGGCTAAGATAGAGTAGAGCGGCTGGACTACAGACAGGACTGCGTATACATAAAGACGGAACCTTGAGATGTGAAAATCATCTCTATGTTCCAAATGGAGAACTTCGGCAAGAGTTAATGACAGAGGCACACAGTTCTACCTACTCTATTCATCCAGGAGGCACGAAGATGTACAGAGACCCGAGGCAGTACTACTGGTGGCATGGAATGAAGAAAGAAATAGCACGCTTTGTGGCCAAGTGCCTGGTGTATCAGCAAGTCAAGGCTGAGCATTAGAGATCTGCAGGATTACTTCAACCGCTTCCGATACCGGAATGGAAATGGGAGCACATCACTATGGACTTTGTTACGGGCTTTTCGAGGAGTCCTAGTGGTTGCAATGCAGTTTGGGTAATCGTGGATAGACTCACCAAGTCCGCACACTTTTTACCCTTTAGAGTTGGAAAATCTACGGAAGTCTTAGCAGACATGTACATGAGAGATATTGTGCGACTGCACGGAGTGCCAGTTAGTATCGTGTCTGACAGGGGTACGAGGTTTACCTTTTACTTTTGGCGGAGTATGCAAGAGAGTCTCAGTACTCGCCTGAAGTTTAGCACAGCGTATCACCCACAAACAGATGGCCAGTCGGAGCGTACCATTCAGACGTTGGAGGACATGTTAATAGCATGCATGCTTGATTTCGGAGGATCATGGGAGGACCACTTGCACCTGGTCGAGTTTTCCTATAACAACATCTATCAAGTGAGCGTCCAGATGGCTCCCTATGAAGTGTTGTATGGAAGGAAATATCGTTCCCCAGTATATTGGAGTGATATAGGTGAGAGACATATTCTCGGACCAGAGTTGGTTGTTCGTACAGCAGAAAAGGTGAAGAAGATCCAAAGGCACCTACGAGCAGCACAAGATAGGCAGAAGCATTGGGCGAATGTGCATCGACGACCCTTAGAGTTCTAGGTTGTAGATCACGTATTTCTAAAGATCTCGCTTACTCGAGGGACTATCAGATTCGGAGGCAGAGAAAAGCTGAGTTTGAGGTACATCGGACCATTCGACATGTTAGAAGGCGTCGGAGAGGTTGCTTACAGGTTAGCCTTGCCGCAGACTTTGGAAGGAGTCCATGACGTCTTCTATGTATCTCAATTGAGAAGGTACATACCAGATCTGAGTCACGTACTAGACCATTCAAAAATTACAGTCGGCCCAAGTTTATCATACCAAGAGGAGCCTGTTGAGATTCAGGATAGGAGCGAGAAGGTACTGCAAGGTAAGACTATTCCCCTAGTTTGTGTCGCATGGAGACATCATGCACCAGGCGATTCAACTTGGAAACGCATGGAGGATATTAGACAGCGCTATCCCCACCTCTTCGAAGGACTAGGTACGTATTAGCATTTTATTTATTCAGTCAAAGAATTCTTGCCATATGTATGTTTTAATTTCGAGGATGAAATGCTCTAAGGAGGGTAGATTGTAAACCCCCTCAACCAATTTAGGGATTATTTTGAATTAAAATTAGAGACTAGGGATAATCGGATTTAATTAGGATTAATGTGCGACAACTATATGTCTTATTTATACCGCGTCGTTGCTACGAGGATGGAAAGCCACACTAGCATTTACCTTCAACCCAATGTCACGAATATTTTTTTTAGACAAGCCAGACTACCCCTCTGACCATTGTGAAGCAATAGATACTCGTTATTGCGTTTTGACTTAGCTACGCAATATCCCTTAGAGGACACCTTGTATTTACTAAATTAATTTAAACTCGAGGTCAAGTTCACCTCAAACAAGCCTGACCAAGCCCACATGCACTCTTATATGTGGACCAGCCTACCCCAACAAGGCAAGACAGGCCCAAATCCCTAGGCCAGCCCACAAATTCCATCACTATATAAATATACATGATTCTCTTTAGAAACCCTAAAAACCCTTTCTCTTCATTGCCTTGAGCAAACCCTAATCGACCTATTCAAACCCGAGCCCCCTCCTCCGACTTTGCAAACCACCCCGCCGCTACCTCAGTCGCCACTCCGGCAGACTAACCGCCCGACCACCCTCTCCAGCTCCTCCCATCGCCATTGGCCGATCGATCGCCGCCTGCATTCCACGACCTGACGCCGGACTCTCCAACCGACTCCCACGGAATCTAACCGCCCAGCCACCCCATCCAGCTCCTCCCATCACCCTTGGTCGGCCGACCACGATGCTCCCCCGACCTGACTAACTTTCCAGAGCCGCTCCAGGCCGCTGCCTCCTTCACCAGACCGTGGTTGCCGCTGCCGCATCCGCTGCGGGCTGCCACTGACCGCTGCCGACCAATCCGTCGATCGACGCCGGAACTCTGCCACGAGGAAGACGACCAGAACGAGCAGACACTCATCCAATCAGTCAGGTACTCGACCCTAGCTCGTTTCTCGCTTTATATCGTCGTATGGTTGCTTTATCAAATCGTCGTATCAGTGTGTCTTGTGTCGACACAAACCAGTATAAATGAGATAATCCAGAGATGTATGCGTGCTGATAATTAAATAAGATGATAAAAAACTGAATCAATCCTAATTATATTCATGCTAGTATGATGATTAACAAGAGGTAGAATTTGTTTAATAACAAGCAACCACATAAATTATGGGACTTGTCACCAAGGTTAGTAATTCACCTGAACACCTTGACACAAACCGAGTATGTTTGGGCATGGGAACCAAAGACATGTATTCGTATAAATCAAATTAGTGGCAACCACCTTAACTTTAGTAATTACTGTCTCAAGACACACGCTGACAAGGACAGAACATGCGTACATCCTAGTTACGTGCACCCGTGAAGCCGTCCTCGATCAGTCGTGAACTTGTAACAATTCCTAAGAGAAACGTAGAGTCTGTTTATTGCCTTAGTGTCTGATATTAGATTTTTATATTATATTGTGTGTTTAGGACCATTTGACCACCAGGAGACACTGCAGGAATCGGCTTCTGGCATTCACAGCTTGAGGACTCAGGCAAGATACCTTGCCATATTTACTGTTTGATTTAAATGATGCATATATTGTATGATTCTTGTTGCTGTATTTCATATAACTGTGTGCATCCGAGATTGACTCAGGTGCGGTTGACGGATACGTCGATGATTAGTGTACTTGACCTAGTCATTAGCAGACTCACCCCATTGGAGGATACTCTGATATCTTCCGTGACCTGACACCTCACACGTTTCACTGTGACATATTCATATTGGGATACGGGTCTGCATACTCGACTAGCTATCGGTGCGTGCGACATGCATCACGGTTAGTACGTAACTCAGGATTATTTTATTTGTAGAGACTGGCATATAGAAACGTGGTATGCACGTCGAGTATTTGACTAGTGTATCTACATTGGGCGGAGAAAACAGCTAGTAGGCGTATGGGATACACACATTGGACTCCGTAGTATTCGGAGGAGCTACGGATCCAATGACTTCCTTTATTGCAGACACCGCGCTCTTCGGAGTGACACGGACGTATATATATTACAGATACATCATTCTTCGGAATAATGGACGTTACAGATACCAGGCTCTTTGGAGTATTGGACGTTATGTCTATGCTTACCCATACGTACCAAAGTTGTCTTCACATTGCATTCACTTAGATGGTTAGCACACCCTTTTACTTTATTGCATTTATCTTATTCAGTATTGATATATATGGCATGCTTCTATGTATCTTGTTACGTCCCTCTGAGGACCTGGTACCTTTCCAGATTTGGACGAGGCATATTACCCCACAGTGTACGGCCCAGGACAGGAGACGAGATACGCTATAGCTGAGGAGTTAGAGGTGCTACCGTCAGAGTTTCCGTGATCACTTGGTAAGCCTTCTGCCTAGGATTGGGAGCATCATTATCTAGCCAGTCGATGCCCTAGTCATTATCTTTATTCTATTATTTCAGTATTTTATTTCGTCATAGTAGTGGGTTTATTCCCGCCAGACATCCTTGGTTGTACTATGATATCTTGAGACTCGTGTTTATCTTCCAGCAATTTATTTAGTACTTCTTGCTATTTTATATTATGGATGAGATTAGATTACTTGTTGTTGATGATTTATATGGGACATATTAGTATTTAGGATAGCGTAGCACACTTCATTAGGATCCATTAAATTAGGATATCCTCGGAGACATGACAACTGGCTATTGCCACGTGGCCTAGTCCCGTGCATTTTGGGACTGGGGCGTGACAGGTGACCTCTCATATGATGGGTAACCTCCCATAAGATTGGTGACTTATAGGATGGGTGACCTCTCGTAGGATGGGTAACCTCCATTTAGATGGGAGACCTCCCTATGATAGGTAACCTCTCTTACGAAGGATAATCTCTCGTAGGATGGGTAACCTTCCTAAGGATGGATAACCTTCATAGGATGGGTAACCTCCATAGGATGGGTGATATCCCGTAGGATGGGTGACCTCTCTTAGAATGGGTGACCTCCCCTCGGATGGGGGACCTCAATTTGGATGGGCGACCTCCCGTAGGATGGGTGACCTATCGTAGGATGGGTAACCTCCCTTAGGATGGTTGACCTCCCTAGGATGGGTAACCTCCATTTGGATGGGTGACCTCCCTTTGGATGGGTAACCTCCGGATGGGTGACCTCCCGTAGGATGGGTAACCTCCATAGGATGGTTGACCTCCCTTAGGATGGGTGACCTCTCGTAGGATGGGTAACCTTCCTAGTTTGGGTAACATCCCCTAGGATGGGTAACTTCTCTTAGTATGGGTAACCTTTCGTAGGATGGGTGACCTCCCTTAGGATGGGTAACCTTTCGTAGGATGGGTAAGACCTCCCTTAGGATGGGTAACCTTTGTTAGGATGGTTGACCTCCCATAGGATGGGAACCTCCATACGATAGGTGACCTCCCTAGGATGGGTAACCTCCATTACGATGGGTGACCTCCTATAGGATGGGTAACCTCCCTAGGATGGGTAACCTCCATTTGGATGGGTGACCTCACGTATAGATGACCTTCCTTATGATAGGTGACCTCCCTTAAGATGGGTGACCTCCCGTAGGATGGGGAACCTCCCTTAGGATGTGTGACCTCTCGTAAGATGGGTGACCTTGCGTAGGATAGGTAACCTTCCATAGGATGGGTAACCTCCATTTGGATGGGTAACCTCCCTAGGATGAGTGACCTCCCGTAGGATGGGTGACCTCCCTAGGATGGGTGACCTCCCTTAGGATGGGTGACCTCCCTATGATGGGTAACCTCCCTTAGGATGGGTGACCACACATACGATGGGTGACCTTCATAGGATGGGTAACCTCCATTTGGATGGATGACCTCCATTTGGATAGGTGACCTCCCGTAGGATAGGTGACCTCTCGTAGAATTGGTAACATCCCTTAGGATGGGTGACCTCTCGTAGGATGGGTAACCTCCCTTAGGATGGGTAAACTCTCTGAGGATGGGTGACCTCCCTAAGGATGCGTGACCTCTCGTAGTATGGGTAACCTCCCTAAGGATGGGTGACCTCCCTCCCTAGGATCGGTGACCTCTCGTTTGATGGGTAACCTCCATTTGGATGGGTAACCTCCAGATGGATAACCTCCATACGATGGGTGACCTCCCGTAAGATGGGTAACTTCCATTAGGATGGTTAACCACTCGTAGGATGGGTAACCTCTCTTAGGATGGGTACCCTTTCGTAGGATAGGTAACCTCCATAGGATGGGTGAACTCCCTTACTATGGGTAACCACCATAGGATAGGTGAACACCCTTAGGATGGGTGACCTCTCGTAGGATGGGTGTCCTCCCTAGGATGGGTAATCTCTCTTAGGATGGGTGACTTCCCTAGGATGGGTGACCTCCTGTAGGATGGGTAACCTCCCGTAGGATGGATAACCTTCCTAGGATAAGGTAACCTCCCTTAGGATGGGTAACCTCCCTTAGGATGGGTGACCTCCATTAGGATGGGCGACCATCATAGGATAGGTAACCTCCCTAGGATCTGTAACCCATCCTAAGGGAGGTTACCCATCATACGAAGGTCATCTATCATAGGGAGGTTAACCATCCTACGGGAGGTTACCCATCCTAGGCAGGTTACCCATCCTATAAAAGTCACTCATCCTAAGGGAGGTTACCCATCCTACAAGAGGTTACCCATCCTATGAAGGTCACCCATCATATGGAGGTTACCCATCCTTTGGAGGTTACCCATCCAAAAGAGGTCACCCATCCTACGGGAGGTTACCCATCCTACGAGAGGTCATCCATCCTACGAGAGATCACCCATCCTAAGGGAGGTCACCAATCCTACGGGAGGTTACCCATCCTAAGGGAGGTTATCTATCCTACAGGAGGGTTACCAATCCTACGAGAGGTTACCCATCCTTGGGAAGTCACCCATCCAAAGGAATATCACCCATCCTACGGGAGGTCACCCATTCTAGGAAGGTTACCCATCCTATAGAGTTTACCCATCCAAAGGAGGTCACCCATCCTGCGAGAGGTTACCCATCCTAAGAGTGGTCACCCATCCTAGGGAGGTCACCCATCCTAGTGAGGATACCCATCCTACGAGAGGTCACCCATCCTATGGGAGGTAACCTCCCTAAGGGAGGTTATCCATCCTTAGGGAGGTCAACCAACCTAAGAGAGGTTACCCATCCTAGGGGAGGTCACCCATCCTTGGGAGGTCACCCATCCTACGGGAGGTCACCCATCCTAGGGAGGTCACCCATCCTACGGGAGGTAACCTCCCTTTGGGAGGTTACCCAACCTTAGGGAGGTCACCCATCCTAAGTGAGGTTACCCATCCTACGGGAGGTCACCCATCCTAGGGAAGTTATCCATCCTAGGGAGAACACCCATCCTACGGGAGGTCACCCATCCTAGGGAGGTCATCCATCCTACGGGAGTTTACCCATCCTAAGGAGGTCACCCATCCTACGGGAGGTCATCCATCCTAAGGGAGGTTACCTATCCTATAGGTCACCCATCCTAGGGAAGTCACCCATCCAAAGGAAGGTCACCCATCCTAAGGGAGGTCACCAATTATAAAGGAGGTTACCCATCCAACGAGAGGTCACTCATCCTAAGGAGGTTACCCATCCTACGAGAGGTCATGCATCCAAAGGGAGGTCACCAATCCTAAGGTAGGTTACCCATCATATGAAGGTCACCCACCCTAGGGAAGTTATCCATCCTATGGGACGTTACCCAACCTAAGGGAGGTTACCCATAATATGAAGGTCACCAATCCAAAGGGAGGTTACCCATCCTACGAGAGGGCACCCATCCTACGAGAGGTCACCCATCTTATGGGAGAACACCCATCCTACGGGAGGTCACCCATCCTAGTGGACGTCCCCCATCCTATGGGAGGTTACCCATCATATAGGTCACCCATCTTATGAAGGTCACCCATCCCAAGGGAGGTCACCCATCCTAGGGAGGTCACCCATCCAAAGGGAGGTTACAAATCCTACGGGAGGTCACCCACCATACGAGAGGTCACCCATCCAAATGGAGCTTAACCATCTAACGGAGGTTACCTATCCTAAGGGAGGTCACCCATCCTACGGGAGGTCACCTATCCTAGGGAGGACACCCATCCTGCGGAAGGTTACCCATCCTAGAAAGGTCACCCATACTTAGGGAGGTTACCCAATCTATGAGCGGTCACCCATCCTACGGGAGGTTATCCATCCAAAGGAGGTCACCCATCCTACGAGAGGTTACCCGTCCTACGAGAGGTCACCCATCCAACGGGAGGTCACCAATCCTATGGGAGGTTACCCATCCTACGGGAGGTTACCTATCCTATGAGAGGTTACCCATCCTACGAGAGGTTACCCATCCTAGGGAGGACACCCATACTATTAGAGATTACCTATCATATAGGAGGTCACCCATCCTAAAAGAAGTTACCCATCCTACGAGAGGTCACCCATCCTACAGGAGGTCACCCATACTATTAGAGGTTACCCATCCTAAGAGAGGTTACACATCTGAATTGAGGTTACCCATCCGACAAGAGGTCATCCATCCTACGAAAGGTTACCTATCCTAAGAGAGGTTGCCCATCCTAGGGAGGTCACCCATCCTACGAGAGGTTACCCATCCTAAGAGAGGTCATCCATCCTAGGTAGGTTACCGATCCTATGAGAGGTCATCCATTCTATGAAGGTTATACATCCTATGAAGGTCACCCATCGTATGGAGGTTACCCATCCTATGAAGGTCACCAATCCTAAGGGAGGCTACCCATCCTATAAAGGTCACCCATCCAAATGGAGGTTAACCATCTTAGGGAGGTCACCTCGCCTAGGATGGGTGACCTCCCTTAGGATAGGTGACCTCCCGTAGGATGGGTGTCCTCCCTAAGGATGGGTGACCTTCATAGGATGGGTAACCTCCATACGGGGGGTAACCTTCATAGGATGGGTGACCTCCAGTAGGATGGGTGTCCTTCCTAGGATCTCTTAGGATGGGTAACCGCTCGTAGGATGGGTGACCTCCCATATTATAGGTAAACTCCCAAAGGATGGGTGGCCTTTCGTAGGATGGGTAACCTCCATTTGGATGGATGACCTTCCTTAGGATAGGTGACCTTTATATTATGGGTAACCTCCCTTAGGATAGGTGACCTCCCGTAGGATGGGTGTCCTCCCTAAGGATGGGTGACCTTCATAGGATAGGTAACCTCCATACGGGGGGAAACCTTCATAGGATGGGTGACCTCCAGTTGGATGGGTGTCCTCCCTAGGATCTCTTCGGATGGGTAACCGCTCGTAGGATGGGTGACCTCCCATATTATAGGTAAACTCCCAAAGGATGGGTGGCCTTTCGTAGGATGGGTAACCTCCATTTGGATGGATGACCTTCATTAGGATGGGTGAGCTCCGTAGGATGGGTAACCTCTCTTAGGATGGGTAACTTCTCATAGGATGGGTAACCTCCCTTAGGATGGATGACCTTCATAAGATGGGTAACCTTCATACGATGGGTGACCTTCATAGGATGGGTAACCTCCCTTAGGATGGGTGATATCCCTTAGGAAGGGTGACCTCTCTTAGGATAGGTGACCTCCCCTTGAATGGGTGACCTCCATTTGGATGGGTGACCTCCCGTAGGATGGGTGACCTCCCCTAGGATGAGTAACCTCCCTTAGGATAGGTGACATCCCTAGGATGGGTAACCTCCATTTGGATGGATGACCTTCCTTAGGATGGGTAACCTCCGTATGGGTGACCTCCCGTAGGATGGATAACCTCCCTATGATGGATGACCTCCCTTAGGATGGGTGACCTCTCGTAGGATGGGTAACCTTCCTAGGATGGGTGACCACCCTTAGGATGGGTAACCTCTCTTACGATGGGTAACCTCTCGTAGGATGGGTGACCTCCTTTAGGATGGGTAGCCTCCCGTAGGATGTATAAGATTTCCCTTAGGATGGATAACCTCTCTTAGGATGGGTGACCTCCCTAAAGATGGGTGACCTCCAATAGGATGGGAACCTCCATACGATGGGTGACCTCCCTAGGATGGGTGACCTCCCTTGGATGGGTAACCTCCATTTGGTTGGGTGACCTCATATAGGATGGGTAACCTTCCTAGGATGGGTAACCTTCCTAGGATGGATAACCTTCCTAGGATGGATAACCTCCATTTGGATGGGTGCCCTCACGTATGATAGATGACCTTTCTTATGATAGGTGACCTCCCTTAGGATGTGTGACCTTTCGTAGGATAGGTAACCTCCCTTAGGATGGGTGACCTCCCGTAGGATGGGTGACCTCTCGTAGGATGGGTGACCACGCATAGGATGGGTAACCTCCCATAGGATGGGTAACCTCCATTTGGATGGATAACCACCAGTAGGATGGGTGACCTCCCTAGGATGAGTGACCACCCATAGGATGGGTGACCTCCCTAGGATGGGTGACCTCCTTTAGGATGGGTAACCTCTATTTGGATGGGTGACCTCTCGTAGGATAGGTAACCTCCCTTAGGATAGGTAACCTCCCTAGGATGTGTAACCTCACTTAGGATGGATGACCACCCATATGATGGGTGACCTTCATAGGATGGGTAACCTCCCTTAGGATGGTTGACCTTCATAGGATGGGTAACCTCCATTTGGATGGGTGACGTCCATTTGGGTGGGTGACCTCCCGTAGGATGGGTGACCTCTCGTAGGATGGGTGACCTCCCTTATGATGGGTAACCTCCCTAAGGATGGGTGACCTCGCGTATGATAGGTGACCTCCCTTAGGATGGTTAACCTCACGTATGATAGGGACCTCCCTCAGGATGGATGAACTCCCTTATGATGGGTAACCTCCCTTAGGATGGGTGACCTCGCGTATGATAGGTGACCTCCCTTAGAATGGGTAACCTTTCTTAGGATGGGTGACCTCCCTAGGATGTGTAACCTCCCATAGGCTGGGTGACCTCCCGTAGGATGGGTGTCCTGCCTAAGGATTAGTGACCTCCCATAGGATGGGAAACCTACCATAAGATGGGTAACCTCCCTTAGGATGGGTAACCTCCCTAGGATGGGTAACCACCATTTGGATAGGTAACCTACCTAGGATGGGTGACCTACATAGGATGGGTAACCTCCCTTAGGTTGGGTGACCTTTATAGGATGGGTAACCTCCATACGATGGGTGACCTTCATAGGATTGGTGACCAATAGGATGGAAAACCTCTCTTAAGATGGTGACCTCCTAAAGGATGGGTGACCTCCCTAGGATGGGTGACTTATAGGCGGATGGGTGACCTTCCTTAGGATGGGTGACCTCCTTAAGGATGGATGACCTCCATTAGGATGGGTGATATCCTGTATGATGGGTAACCTCTTATAGGATGGGTGACCTTCATATGATGGGTAACCTTCCTTTGAATGGGTAACCACCCATATGATGGGTGACCTCTCATGGGTGGGATAACCTCCGTAGGATGGGTGACCTCCCGTAGGATGGGTGACCTCCCTTATGATGGGTGACCTCCCGTAGGATGGGTAACCTCCGGATGGGTAACCTCCATACGATGGGTGACCTTCATATGATGGGAAACCTCCCTTAGGATGGGTGATATCCTGTAGGATGTGTAACCTCTCGTAGGATGTAAACCCCCAAAATTTATTCTGTGGATAGATAGTTAGAGTGGACCAGGAAATTTTTTATAGAAATTATTGAGGTTTAGAATAGAGTATATTTATCTGGAATTTTAATCCAATTAATTAAAACCCTTGGCGCGCACTATCGTTGTCTAATTATTCGGAGCCCATTTTCAGCCCATAAATTCCATACAAATATTGTACTTTTGACTAGACCCGCCAAATTAGGCACTGGACTTTTCCGTCACAAAAAGTCAGATTCCGTTGTGCTCTAAATTAATTACACAATTTTTCGAATTCGAAATTCATATTTAATTTGGTGTCGGACTCCTGTGTCGTTACTCTAAATTTTGGGATACCAACTTAACCCGTTGAGCCAGACCAACAAAAGGGTCCAAGTCGGACTCCAAGCCCCCACCATTTTTGGCTTTTACGACATTTCCGGATTTTGACCCCAAGTGCCCCAAATTAAATTAAATTCGCGGGACGCTTATTTTTATTTATTTTGGGAATACCAACTTGGTAAATCCTATTTAAATCCTAAATTAATCCCAATGGCCATTTAATTAAACCCGTTCCTCACCCACACTACCCCCTCGTCATACAATTTAATAAACGTAATTTTCGGGCCAATTTTTGCGTCATTTCATGTGTTTGTACAAGTTCCCGAACTTAAGGGGCTAAAGTGCAAAAGTAGCGATAGGTGTCACTTTCTCATTGGTTTGGGCCAATGAAGAAAGCCTCCCCCCTCTTTGGACCGGTCACTACCCACCCCCTCTCTCTCATGGATTCATTCATCCATCATAATAAATCTCAACCATCCATTCAAATAATTCCACTCATTTCTAACCACACATTCACACCACTCTCTCCTATTTAATTCCCCCCCCCTCACACACCTATCCCTAGGCCGGCCCTAATTTCTAGGAGCATTGGAAAACCCCCCTCCCTCTCTCTCTCTCCTCCCTCTCCCTATTCGACCGACCCCCCTTCCCTTTCCTTTTCTTTTCTTCTTCTTCTTCTTCTTCTTCTTCTTCCCTCCTTCTTCACCACTTAATTCCCTACTTCACCAACACCTTCTTTACTCTACCACCACCACCTCAGCCCCTTCCCACACCCCCACGGCCGTGCACAGCCCACCCCCACTGTGTACACTGTGCACAGCCCCTTCCCTCACCATTTCACCATTACTACCTTCATTTTTTCATCACCACCTTTATAACTACTTCACCACCACCTCATTCAACTTCACCACCCCCATCCAGTCACTTCACCACCACCATCCAGCCCCACGACCACCACGAGCACCATCAACTCCGGCGAGCCTCATTGAGGTCCATTCCTCCACCTCTCATGTATTAAATTCCAGAATATTAATTGTGTTAAATAGGAAGTTTTATATAATGGAATGATGTTTAATTATGGAGATGTTTATATATTGTTAGAGTGTATATTGTGTGGATTAGTTTAGAGTATTTGTGAACATGAATAAGTGTCATGGATAAATGCATGGTTGAAGGAAATGATAAATAAATTACATGTGGATTAATTACATTTGAAAGAAGGATCTTGAATATATATATATGGTTAGTGTAGGTTTAGTTTGGATTATGTGTTAAGAAATACTTTGGTTATTTCAAATAAGATTTTATGTGAATGCATATGAAAATTAAAATGACTTGAGGATGGGTTTTAATGAGGTTGACATAGTTTAAATATTTATAGTGAGCATGTATCTTGTATTTGATAAAGTTGGACTGTGGATTGGAGATTGTCTTCGACTTGAAATATAACAAATAAAATTAAATTATGAATTTGAGGTAAAGTGAGTTTGTGAAATTTAAATAAATAATCGGGATATATGGTTCATGATAGAATTTATTAATTTAATATTGGAGAATTAAATTGAGGAGAGCGTATAGATGACAAGTTGATTTGACTATCATACCGAAAGTCAACTGTAGTCAACCCCCTAGTGTCTAGTCTCTGTTAGTCGTAGCTGAGATTGCGTCTAGGAGTAGATATGTGTAGCACCCCTGTCGTTGTAGAATAGATTATTGATTTTGGGTTGTATCTATCTCTAGGTACTGCGGGACCCGAGGACTTGGACGCGGTACTGGGACCCCATCATCAGCAACCTCGCGCAGGCAAGTATACCTTGCCTTGTTGTAATGTTTAAATTCAATTATTGTTAGTTATATATTTATTTATTATATAAATGTGCGCGTCCGAGCAGACTCGGGTGCAGTCAACGAAGGCGTTGACGTTAGGAGTAGTATCTGACTTAGTGTCTAGTAGACCCACCTAAAGTTGTGAAGTTATTGATATAACTTCCCAGGCCTTGACACGTATCATTATACGTCACAGAGTGAGTTCATGTAGGGACGCGTGCCTCATGCGCGACTGGCCATCAGTATGAGCAACACGTGTAGCGGTATGTAGCTCAGTTGTTTATTTCATAGAGACTTGCATCATAGTATGAGATGTCCACGTCATTTTCACGATTTGTACATCTACATCGGGCGGGAAAGACATCTAGTAGGCGTATGGGATACCCCCCCTGATATATACTCAAGTTACCATGCTCTTCGGAGATGGGGATTACGGTATATATAGCGATTTACCATGCTCTTATGAGATGGAGAGTTGCAACATATTTCGGGTTACCATGCTCTTCGGAGATGGGGAGTTGCAACATATTTCGGGTTACCATGCTCTTCGGAGATGGGGAGTTACAATATGTTTCAAGTTACCATGCTCTTAGGAGATGGGGATAGCATCAATGCCCTTAAACGGGGGCATATGTGGCATATACTAGCCAGTCCCGACGATTGGTGAATTACGTCAGCATATGTCTGAGCCTACACATTCCCATGCGTACTACCAGGTCCTTAAATTGCATTCACTTAGATGGTTAGCACACCCCCCTTTATTTACTCAGTACTTACTTTATGGCCTGTATTTTTGTATCTTGTTACGTCCCTCTGAGGACCTGGTTCCCTTCCAGGTTGTTTGTGCAGTTGCAGGATACTTGATCTGATAGAGTGTGGACATCATTGCAGGTATATTTACATTTCCAGCTATTTCAGTCTCTTATTACTTCCATTTTATTCTGCTTATATAGCCTAGTGTTTATAGACCTATATTGTTCTTCTGGTCTATTCGAACGGATGTGTTATTGGGCTGCAGACTGATGATGCGTATCGTTCTTTCTTGAGATTACTTATCCTGGATTGAGATCTAGATTTAGTTGTTGTATATTAGCAATAGATTATTACTTGGATCACTTGACCATGGACAGCGTAAGTGCACTTCGTCGGGTCCATTAAATTGGAAAGCCCTACGGAGTCGTACCAGCTGGCCATTTCCACGTGTCTGGTCTCATAGATTTTGGGACTGGGGCGTGACATAGTTTTAGTGGTGGCCCATGCAGGTCTCAGAGAAAATCGTTTCGGTTACATTACTGTACCGAACGAGCCTGCAACTTAGGATTAATGTGAATAAGATCTCAATCCATAACCAATTTTAAAACTCCTCTTGTATGTGATTATCGCCCTTGGACTTCCAATTTACATTCGTTCAATCTTCGTCAATATCGCTATCCTTGTTCCTCGTCCCCTATTGTTCAGGGAGACGAATGCTTGTGACTGATGACTTCCCTCCAGAAGAAGATCGAAGAACAGACGACAGGAGATAGAATTCGTATACCTTTCTCGGAGAAGATTGTTACCTTATCAGGATAGATTGATGGGTTCTTTGTATTCTAGAACTAGTGTGAAAGGTTGGCAAGAGAGTTGGACCCAGTAGTACCCTATTCGTACTCGAGATAGCAGTGAATCTCGGAAGTACAAGGAGATGGAAGGATTGTTGATCAAGGCCTAGAATAGTCTAAGGAAATGCATAGCCCGATGCTGAAAACTAGTGGTTGCATATTATAGCAATATCAGGAATGATATTATGGACTAGAGAAGATAAAATTTCAGGCTCTCAATTGGAAGATAATGATCTGATTTTAAGAAATGTGCTTGAGTGATACCATTATTGTACTATGTGACCTTGAGAGATAAATAACGAAAAAAAGAAATTTGAGGAATGAAATTTTAGAGAAAATTTGAGAAGAGAAATTATATTTTAGACAGGGAAGAATTTTTTTTCTCTTTCAGAGGATTAGTGTGGTAAACAGAACAAGAGAATTTATTTTGAGGATTAAGTTTGGACGATGACACCGTCCTAGCATGAGTTGATTGAGCCAATACCACGCGACACTAGATTGTCGATGTAATTACGTTATTTATGGCCACCAGATTACCTTGAGTTGAGTTACTTCAGGGAGCCTGGGAGCATGGTGCCCATCTACCATAGGAGTATACAACGCATGAGGTGAACCAGTGTACCACCATATTATATCAGGGTTGAGGATGTGATTCTAGATAATCTTCCAGGCCTGCCACCTGACAGAGAGATAGAGTTGATATAGACTTGACTCCAAGAGCCGAGCCAGTTAATTTTCCGTCTTCAGACTAGCACCGATAGAGTTGATTGAGTTGTGGGTCCGTCGTGGAGGATCTCTTAGACAAGGGTTTTGGTCGGGCTAGTGTTTCTCTATGGGGCAATACCCATCTTAATTATGCCGAAGAAAAACGGGACGGTACAGTTGAATCAATTAAGTGGCGCATATGTATTTTGAAGATCGATCTCAGATCCAGCTATCATCAGATCTAGGTACGGAGAGAGGGCATTCCTAAGATGACTTTTCGGACGTAGTATGGACACTATGAGTTTCGAGTCATGACGTTTGGTTTAACCAAGCGCCAGCAGTATTTGTGAGCCAAATGAACAATGTCTTCCACCAGTACTTGGATAAGTTCGTGATGGTATTTATAGACTACATCTTGATATATTCCAAGAGCCATGAGGAGCCTGAGAGGCATTTCAGAATCGTGTTGGAGACGCTGAGACATGAGAGGCTGTACGCCAAACTTAACAAATGTGAGTTTTGCTTGGATAGAGTATCATTTCTGGGACACATAATCACCGAAGATGGACTATCAGTTGATCCGGAGAAGATAGCTGC
Organism: Iris macrosiphon; assembly: GCA_036927795.1. Lineage (NCBI taxonomy): Eukaryota > Viridiplantae > Streptophyta > Magnoliopsida > Asparagales > Iridaceae > Iris > Iris macrosiphon. The sequence continues at coordinate 2,183,806 of JAYESA010000023.1, read as the reverse complement.
AGTAGAGACCTGGCCTACCCCTACATCAGTTACAGAGGTTAGGAGTTTCCTCGGACTTGCCGGATATTACCGGAGGTTCGTGGAAAACTTTTCGAGGATAGCTGCGCCTATGACGCGACTGACGCGTAAAGGCGAAGAGTTTATCTGGACCGACGAGTGTCAGGCGGCTTTCGATGAGCTGAGGAAGCGTCTGACATCAGCACCGATTTTGATACTACCTTCAGGATCAGGAGGATTGTAGTGTACAGTGATGCGTCAGGGAGCGGATTGGGATGTGTACTGAGGCAACACGGTAAGGTGATAGCCCACGTATCGAGACAGCTGAGAGTTCATGAGAAGAACTATCTGACGCACGATTTAGAGCTAGCTGCAGTGATATTTGTACTAAAGCTATGGAGATATTACCTTTATAGTGAGCGTGTTGAGATTTACACAGATCATAAAAGCCTGAAGTATGTCTACACGCAGAAGGAGCTCAACATGAGGCAGAGACGCTGGCTAGAGTTGATGACAGATTATTACATTAAGTTGCAGTACCACCCTGGCAAGGCAAATGTCGTAGCAGATGCCTTAAGCAGGAAGCCCATGGCATACTTTTTGACGATGCAGCGGCAATTGCTAGAGGATCTCCAGGAGCTTGGGATGGAGATCGTATTGCCAGGCATGGATGGACAGATGGCCAGCCTCGAGGTTCAGTCTACCCTGATTGAGAGAATCAGGGAAGCCCTGCCAACAGATGCGAGATTTCGACATCTACGAGAGAGGACAGAGGCCGGCATGCAGACGGGACTCAGGATTCACGAAGACGAAATATTGAGGTGTGGAGATCGCCTATACGATCCGAGAGGCGACCTACACCAAGAGTTGATGGCCGAGGCTCATTGCTCGATTTAATCTACTCATCCCGGAGGTACGAAGATGTACCGAGACTTAAGGCAACATTACTGGTAGCAAGGGATGAAGAGAGAGATTGAAAGATTCGTGGCAAGATGCTTGGTATGTCAGCAAGACAAGGCTGGATAACAGAGAACTGCAGGACTAATGCAGCTGCTTCCCAATTTCCGAGTGGAAGTGGGAACACTTTAACAGGGACATCGTCACAGGATTCCCGCGGAGCCCTAGCGGGAAGGATGCAATTTGGGTTGTCATAGACAGACTCACCAAGTCTGCCTATTTCTTGCCCTTCAGAGTAGGGCAATCCACAGAGATACTAGCTGATATGTATATGAGACAGATAGTACGACTATATGGAGTGCCTAGCAGCATCGTATCAGCTCGTTATTCCAGATTCACGTCACATTTTTGGCGGAATATGCAGGAGAGCTTAGGAACTCGTCACAAGTTCAGTACTGCGTATCATCCACCGACTGATGGACAGTCAGAGCGCACGATACAGATATTGGAAGATATATTGAGAGCGTGCATGATTGATTTTGGAGGATCTTGGGAGGACCATCTACACTTGGTGGAATTCTCCTATAATAACAGTTACCAGGCTAACATACAGATGACACCTTATGAGGCACTGTACGACAGGAAATATAGGTCGCCAGTTTGTTGGAGTAACGTGGGAGAGCGTCAGATACTTGGTCCGGAATTGGTGACACAGACAGTAGAGAAGGTCAAGCAGATTCAGAGCCACCTGCGTGCAACACAGGACAGACAGAAACACTGGGCAAATGCGCACCGCAGGCCATTGGAGTTCAAGGAGGGTGACCACGTATTTTTGAGGATATCGCCCACTCGTGGTACCATCAGATTCAGAGGCAGAGGCAAGCTGAGTCCGAGGTATATCGGACCTTTTGACATTCTGGAACGATTTGGCGAAGTGGCTTACCGTCTTGCATTACCTCCATCATTAGAGGGAGTACATGACGTATTTCACGTATCGCAGCTGAGGAGATATGTCGCAGACCCTAGCCACGTGCTTGATCATTCAGAGGTTACAGTTGGGCCTAGTCTGTCTTACGTAGAGCAGCGGGTCGAGATTCTCGATCGCAGCGAGAAGACTTTGAGAGGACAGACGATTCGACTGGTCAGAGTGGCATGGAAGCACCATTCACCAAGCGAGTCTACTTGGGAGCGCGAGGATTCTATTCGGTAGCGATTCTCGTACTTATTTGAGGAGCAAGGTACGAATTTACGTACGATAATTTAATTACTAGTTATTTTAAATTCTTTTAGATATTATCGTGCTTTACTTTTAATTTCGGGGACAAAATTTTTCTAAGTTGGGAAGAGTGTAAACCCCCTAAATTTATTCTGTGGATAGTTAGAGTGGACTAGGAAATTTTTTATAGAAATTATTGAGTTTTAGAATAGAGTATATTTATCTGGAATTTTAATCCAATTAATTAAAACCCTTGGCGCGCACTATCGTTGTCTAATTATTCGGAGCCCATTTTCAGCCCATAAATTCCATACAAATATTGTACTTCTGACTAGACCCGCCAAATTAGGCACTGGACTTTTCCGTCACAAAAAGTCAGATTCCGTTGTGCTCTAAATTAATTGCACAATTTTTCGAATTCGAAATTCATATTTAATTCGGTGTCGGACTCCTGTGTCGTTACTCTAAACTTTGGGATACTAACTTAACCCGTTGAGCCGGACCAACAGAAGGGTCCAAGTCGGACTCCAATCCCCCACCATTTTTGGCTTTTGCGCCATTTCCAGATTTTGACCCCAAGTGCCCCAAATTAAATTAAATTCGCGGGACTCTTATTTCTATTTAATTCGGGAATACCAACTTGGAAAATCCCATTTAAATCCTAAATTAATCCCAATGCCCATTTAATTAAACCTGTTCCTCACCCACACTACCCCCTCGTCATACAATTTAATAAACGCAATTTTCGGCACAATTTTCGCGTCATTTCATGTGTTTGTACAAGTTCCCGAACTTAAGGGGCTAAAGTGCAAAAGTAGCGATAGGTGTCACTTTCTCATTGGTTTGGGCCAATGAAGAAAGCCTCCCCCCTCTTTGGACCGGTCACTACCCACCCCCTCTCTCTCATGGATTCATTCATCCATCATAATAAATCTCAACCATCCATTCAAATAATTCCACTCATTTCTAACCACACATTCACACCACTCTCTCCTATTTAATTCCCCCCCCCTCACACACCTATCCCTAGACCGGCCCTAATTTCTAGGAGCATTGGAAAACCCCCCTCCCTCTCTCTCTCTCCTCCCTCTCCCTATTCGGCCGACCCCCCTTCCCTTTCCTTTTCTTTTCTTCTTCTTCTTCTTCTTCTTCTTCTTCTTCTTCTTCTTCCCTCCTTCTTCACCACTTAATTCCCTACTTCACCAACACCTTCTTTACTCTACCACCACCACCTCAGCCCCTTCCCACACCCCCACGGCCGTGCACAACCCACCCCCACTGTGTACACTGTGCACAGCCCCTCCCCTCACCATTTTACCATCACTACCTTCATTTCTTCATCACCACCTTTATAACTACTTCACCACCACCTCATTCAACTTCACCACCCCCATCCAGTCACTTCACCACCACCATCCAGCCCCACGACCACCACGAGCACCATCAACTCCGGCGAGCCTCATTGAGGTCCATTCCTCCACCTCTCATGTATTAAATTCCAGATTATTAATTGTGTTAAATAGGAAGTTTTATATAATGGAATGATGTTTAATTATGGAGATGTTTATATATTGTTAGAGTGTATATTGTGTGGATTAGTTTAGAGTATTTGTGAACATGAATAAGTGTCATGGATAAATGCATGGTTGAAGGAAATAATAAATAAATTACATGTGGATTAATTACATTTGAAAGAAGGATCTTGAATATATATATATGGTTAGTGTAGGTTTACTTTGGATTATGTGTTAAGAAATACTTTGGTTATTTCAAATGAGATTTTATGTGAATGCATATAAAAATTAAAATGACTTGAGGATGGGTTTTAATGAGGTTGACATAGTTTAAATATTTATAGTGAGCATTTATCTTGTATTTGATAAAGTTGGACTGTGGATTAGAGATTGTCTTCGACTTGAAATATAACAAATAAAATTAAATTATGAATTTGAGGTAAAGTGAGTTTGTGAAATTTAAATAAATAATCGGGATATATGGTTCATGATAGAATTTATTAATTTAATATTGGAGAATTAAATTGAGGAGAGCGTATAGATGACAAGTTGATTTGACTATCGTACCAAAAGTCAACTGTAGTCAACCCCCTAGTGTCTAGTCTCTGTTAGTCGTAGATGAGATTGCATCTAGGAGTAGATATGTGTAGCACCCCTGTCTGTTGTAGAATAGATTATTGATTTTGGGTTGTATCTATCTCTAGGTACTGCGGGACCCGAGGACTTGGATGCGGTACTGGGACCCCGTCATCAGCAGCCTCGCGCAGGCAAGTATACCTTGCCTTGTTGTACTGTTTAAATTCAATTATTGTTAGTTACATATTTATTCATTATATAAATGTACGCGTCCGAGCAGACTCGGATGCAGTCAACGAAGGCATTGACGTTAGGAGTAGTATCTGACTTAGTGTCTAGTAGACCCACCTAAAGTTGTGAAGTTATTGATATAACTTCCCAGGCCTTGACACGTATCATTACACGTCACAGAGTGAGTTCATGTAGGGACGCGTGCCTCATGCGCGACTGGCCATCAGTATGAGCAACACGTGTAGCGGTATGTAGCTCAGTTGTTTATTTCATAGAGACTTGCATCATAGTATGAGATGTCCACATCGTTTTCACGATTTGTACATCTACATCGGGCGGAAAAGACATCTAGTAGGCGTATGGGACACCCCCCCTGATATATACTCAAGTTACCATGCTCTTCGGAGATGGGGATTACGCTATATATAGCGAGTTACCATGCTCTTATGAGATGGGGAGTTGCAACATATTTTGGGTTACCATGCTCTTCGGAGATGGGGAGTTGCAACATATTTTGGGTTACCATGCTCTTCGGAGATGGGGAGTTGCAACATATTTCGGGTTACCATGCTCTTCGGAGATGGGGAGTTGCAATATGTTTCAAGTTACCATGCTCTTAGGAGATGGGGATAGCATCAATGCCCTTAAACGGGGGCATATGTGGCATATACTAGCCAGTCCCGACGATTGGTGAATTACGTCAGCATATGTCTGAGCCTACACATTCCCATGCGTACTACCAGGTCCTTAAATTGTATTCACTTAGATGGTTAGCACACCCCCCCTTTATTTACTCAGTACTTACTTTATGGACTGTATTTTTGTATCTTGTTACGTCCCTCTGAGGACCTGGTTCCCTTCCAAGTTGTTTCTGCAGTTGCAGGATACTTGATCTGATAGAGTGTGGACATCATTGTAGGTATATTTATATTTCCATCTATTTCAGTCTCGTATTACTTCCATTTTATTCTGCTTATATAGCCTAGTGTTTATAGACCTATATTTTTCTTCTGGTCTATTCGAACGGATGTGTTATTGGGCTGCAGACTGATGATGCGTATCGTTCTTCCTTGAGATTACTTATCCTGGATTGAGATCTAGATTTAGTTGTTGTATATTAGCAATAGATTATTACTTGGATCACTTGACCATGGACAGCGTAAGTGCACTTCGTCGGGTCCATTAAATTGGAAAGCCCTACGGAGTCGTACCAGCTGGCCATTGCCACGTGTCTGGTCTCATAGATTTTGGGACTGGGGCGTGACATTGGATGGGTGACCTCCATTTGGATGGGTGACCTCCCGTAGGATGGGTGACCTCCCGAAGGATGGGTGACCTTAATTTGGTTAGGTAACCTCCCTTAGGATGGGTGACCTCCCGTAGGATGGGTAACCTCTCTTAGAATGGGTAACCTCCCATACGATGGGTAACCTCCAGTAGGATGGGTGGGTAACCTCCCGTAGGATGGGTGACCTCCCGTAGGACGGATGACCTCCCTTAGGAAGATTACCCATCCTACGGAAGGTCACCCAAATGGAGGTTACCCATCCTAGGTGAGGTTACCCATCCTATGGGAGGTTACCCAACCTACAAGAGGTTACCCATCCAATGGGAGGTCACCCATCCTATGGGAGGTCATCCATCCTAAGTGAGGTTACCCATCGTAAGGCAGGTCACCCTTCTAGAGGTTACGCATACTACGGGAGGTCACCCATTCTAAGATTGGTTACCTATTCTACGAAAGGTCACCAATCATACGAGAAGTCACCTATCCTAAGGGAGGTCACCCATCCGGAGGTTACCCATCCTAGGGAGGTCACCCGTCCTAGGGAGGTTACCCATACAAATGGAGGTCACCGATACTACGAGAGGTTACCTATCCTAGGGAGGTTACTCATCCTATGGGAGGTCACCCATCCACGAGAGGTTACCCATCATAAGGGAGGTCACCCTTCCTACGAGAGGTTACCCATCCCAAGAGAGGTTGCCCATCCTACGAGCGGTCACACATCCTACTGGAGGTCACCCATCATACGGGTGGTTACCCATCCTAGGGAGGTTACCCATCCTACACGAGGTTATCCATCCAAATGGAGGTCACCCATCCTACGAGAGGTTACCCATCATACGGGTGGTTACCCATCCTAGGGAGGTCACCCATCCTAGGGAGGTTACCCATCCTATGGGATATCACCCATCCGAAGGTTACCTACTTATGAAGGTTTCCCAACCTATGAGAGATCACCCATCCTACGGGAGGTTATCCATCATATGAAGGTCACCCATCCTAGGGAGGATACCCATCCATCGGGATATCATCCATCCTACGGGAGGTCACCCATCCTAGGGAGGTTACCCATCCTACGGGGGGTTACCCATCCTAGGGTTCACCCATCTTAAGAGAGGTTAACCATCCTATGGGAGGTCACCTATCCTAGGGAGGACACCTATCCTATGGGAGGTTACCCATCCTACGGGAGGTTACCCATCGTATGGAGGTTACCCATCCTAGGGAGGTTATCCATCCTAAGGGAGGTCACCCATCCTAGGTAGGTTACCCATCCTACGAGAGGTCACCCATCCTAAGGGAGGTTACCCATCCTATGAGAGGTTACCCATCCTAAGATAGGTTACCCATCCTAAAGGAGGTCACTCATTCTATGGAGGTTACCCATCCTAAGAGAGGTTTCCCATCCTAAGGGAGGTCACTCATCTAACGGAGGTTACCCATCCTATGGGAGGTCATCTATCCGGAGGTTACCCATCTTACAAGAGGTCACCCATCCTAAGGGAGGTCACCGATCATAAGGGAGGTTACCTATCCTAGGGAGGTCACCTGTCCAACGGGAGGTCACCCATCCTACGAGAGGTCATCCATCCTATATGTCACCCATCCTATGGGAGGTCACCAATCCTTTGAGTGGTTACCCATCCTAAGGGAGATTACCTATCCTAGGGAGGTCACTCATCCTACGGGAGGTCACCCATCCTACGGGAGGTCAGCCAACCTAGGGAGGTTACCCTTTCTACGGGAGGTCACCCATCCTACGAGAGGTTACCCATCCTAGGGAGGTCACCCATCCAAATGGAGGTTACCCATCCTATGGGAGGTCACCCATCCTAAAAGAGGTTACCCATCCTAAGGGAGGTCACTCATCCTACGGAGGTTACCCATCCTACGGGAGGTTACCCATCGTAAGGGAGGTCACTCATCCTATGGGAGGTCACCGATCCTACGGGAGGTTACCCATCCTACGAGAGGTCACCTATCCTACGGGTGGTTACACATCATACGGCTGGTTACCCATCCTACAGGCGGTCACCTATCATACAGAGGTTATCCATCCTACGGGAGGTTCCCCGTCCTATGGGATGTCACCCATCCTACGGAAGGTCACCCATCTAACGGGAGGATACCCATCTTAGGGAGGTTACCCATCCTAAGGGAGGTCACCCATCTTAGGTAGGTTACCCATCCTACGAGAGGTCACCCATCCTAAGGGAGGTTACCTGTCCTACGAAAGGTTACCCATCCCAAGAGAGGTTACCCAACATAAGGGAGGTCAATTATCCTACGGAGGTTACCCATCCTAATAAAGGTTACCCATCCTAAGAGAGGTCTCTCATCCTACGGAGGTTACCCATCCTACGGGAGGTTACCCATCCTAAGTGAGGTCACTCATCCTACGGAAGGTCACCCATCCTGCGGGAGTTTACCCATCCTATGGGAATTTACCCATCCTACGGGAGGTCACCCATCATACGGGAGGTTACCCATCCTAGGGACGTTACCTATCCTACGGAAGATCACCCATCCTAATAGAGGTCACCCATCCTAGGGAGGTCACCCATCCAAATGGAAGTTACCCATCCTATGGGAGGTCACCCATCTTAAGAAAGGTTACCCATTCTACGGAGGTTACCCATCCTAAGGGAGGTCACACATCCTACGGGAGGTCACCCATCCTACGGAGGTTACCCATCCTAAGGGAGGTCACTCATCCTACGGGAGGTCACCCATCCTACGAGAGGTTATCCATCCTACGGGAGGTTACCCATCCTACGAGAGATCATCCATCCTAAGGGAGGTCACCCATCCTACGAGAGTTTACCCATCCTACGAGAGGTTACCCATCCTAGAAAAGTTACCCATCCAAAAGGAGGTCACCCTTCCTACAGGTGGTCACCCATACTAGGGTGGTTACCCATCCTATGGAGATCACTCATCCTACGGAGGTTATCCATCCTAAGAGAGGTTATCCATCCTAAGGGAGGTCACTCATCCTATGGAGGTTACCCATCCAACGGGAGGTTACCCATCCCAGGGAGGTCACTCATCCTACAGGAGGTCACCCATCCTATGGGAGGTCACCCATCCAAGGGAGGTTACCCATTCTACGGGTGGTCACCCATCCTACGGGAGGTCACCCAACCTACGAGAGGTTACCCTTCCTAAGAGAGGTCACCCATCCTAGGGAGGTCACCCATCCTAACAGAGGTCCCCCATCCTAGGGAGGTCACCCATCCGAATGGAGGTTATCCATCCTACGAGAGGTTACCCATCCTAGGGAGGTCACCCATACTATGGGAGGTTACCCATCTAATGAGAGGTTACCCATCCTACGGGAGGTCACCCATCCGGAGGTTACCCATCCTACTAGAGGTCACCCATTCTAAGGGAGGTCACCGATCATAAGGGAGGTTACCTATCCTAGGGAGGTCACCCGTCCTACGGGAGGTCACCCATCCTACGAGAGGTCATCCATGCTATAGGTCACCCATCCTTTGGGAGGTCACCAATCCTTTGGGAGGTTACCCATCCTAAGGGAGGTTACCTATCCTAGGGAGGATATCCATCATATGGGATATCACCTATCCAAATAGAGGTTACCCAGCCTACGGGGGGTCACCCATCCTATGGAAGGTCACCCATCCTAGGGTGGACACCCATCTTTTGAGAGGTTACATATCATATAGGAGGTCACCCATCCTAAGAGAGGTTTTCCATCCTACGAGAGGTCTCTCATCCTACGGGAGGTTACCTTCCTACTAGCGGGTACCCATCCTAGGAGAGGTTACCCATCAAAATAGAGGTTATCCATCCTACGAGAGGTCACCCATGCTATTGGTCACCCATCCTACTAGAGGTTACCCATCCTAAGAGAGGTTAACCATCCTAGGGAGGTCACCCATCCTAGGGAAGTCACCCATCCTACGAGAGGTTACCCATCCTAAGAGAGGTCACCCATCCTAGGGAGGTTATCCATCCTACGAGAGGTCACCCATACTAGGGAGGTTACCCATCCTATGAAGGTCACCTATCGTATGGAGGTTACCCATCCTTTGAAGGTCACCCATCCTAATGGAGGTTACCTATCCTATGAAGGTCACCCATCCAAATGGAGGTCACATATCCTAGGGAGGTCACCTTGGCTAGGATGGGTGACCTCCCTTAGGATGGATAACCTCTCGTAGGATGGGTGTCCTTCCTAAGAATGGATGACCTTCATAGGATGGGTAACCTCCATACGATGGGTGACCTTCATTGGATGGGTAACCTCCCGTAGGATGGGTGACCTCCCGTAGGATGGGGGTCCTCCCTAGGATATCTTAGGATGGGTAACCTCCCGTAGGACGGGTGACCTCCCATATGATGGGTAACCTCCCATAGGATGGGTGACTTATAGGATGGGTGACCTCTCGTAGGATGGGCAACCTCCATTTGGATGGGTGACCTCCCTAGGATAGATAACCTCTCTTACGATGGATAACCTCTCGTAGGATGGGTAACCTTCCTAGGGATGGGCAACCTTCATAGGATGGGTAACCTCCATACGATGGATGACCTTCTTAGGATGGGTAACCTCCCTTAGGATGGGTGATTTCCCGTAGGATGGGTGACCTCTCTTAGGATGGGTGATCTCCCCTTGGATGGGGGACCTCTATTTGGATGGGCGACCTCCCGTAGGATGGGTGAGCTCCCGTAGGATGGGTAACCTCCCTTAGGATGGGTGACCTCCCTATAATGGGTAACCTTCATTTGGATGGGTGACGTCCCTTTGGATGGGTAAGTTCCGGATGGGTGACCTCCCGTAGGATGGGTAACCTCCCTAGGATGGGTGACCTCCCTTAGGATGGGTGACCTCTCGTAGAATAGGTAACCTTCCTAGGATGGGTGACCTCCCTTAGGATGGGTAACCTCTCTTAGTATGGGTAACCTCTCGTAGGATGGGTGACCTCCCTTAGGATGGGTAACCTTCCGTAGGATGGGTAAGACCTCCCTTAGGATGGGTAACGTCTCTTAGGATGGGTGACCTCCCATAAGATGGGAACCTCCATATAATGGGTGACCTCCCTAGGATGGGTAACCTCCATTACGATGGGTGACCTCCTATAGGATGGGTAACCTCCCTAGGATGGGTAACCTCCATTTGGATGGGTGACCTCACGTATAGATGACCTTCCGTATGATAGGTGACCTCCCTTAAGATGGGTGACCTCCCGTAGGATGGGGAACCTCCCTTAGGATATGTGACCTCTCGTAAGATGGGTGACCTAGCGTAGTATGTGTAACCTTCTATAGGATGGATAACCTCCATTTGGATGGGTAACCTCCCTAGGATGAGTGACCTCCCGTAGGATGGGTGACCTCCCTAGGATGGGTGACCTCCCTTAGGATGGGTGTCCTCTATTTGGATGTGTGACCTCTCATAAGATGGGTAACCTCCCTAGGATGGGTGACCTCCCTTAGGATGGGTAACCTCCCTGTGATGGGTAACCTCCCTTAGGATGGGTGACCTTCATAGGATGGGTAACCTCCATTTGGATAGGTGACTTCCATTTGGATGGGTGACCTTCCGTAGGATGGGTGACCTCTCGTAGGATTTGTAAAGTCCCTTTGGATGGGTGACCTCTCGTAGGATGGGTAACCTCCCTTAGGATGGGAAACCTCTATTAGGATGGGTGACCTCACTAAGGATGGGTGACCTCTCGTAGTATGGGTAACCTCCCTAAGGATGGGTAACCTCCCTCCCTAGGATCGGTGACTTCTCGTAGGATGGATAACCTCCATTTGGATGGGTAACCTACAGATAGGTAACCTCCATATAATGGATGATCTTCCTTAGGATGGGTGACCTCCCGTAGGATGGGTAACTTCTATTAGGATGGTTAACCTCTCGTAGGATGGGTAACCTCTCTTATGATGGGTACCCTCTCGTAGGATGGATAACCTCCAAAGGATGGGTAAACTCCCTTACTATGGGTAACCACCATAGGATAGGTGAACACCCTTAGGATGGGTGACCTCTCGTAGGATGGGTGTCCTCCCTAGGATGGGTAACCACTCTTAGGATGGGTGACTTCCCAAGGATAGGTGACCTCCTGTAGGATGGGTAATCTCCCGTAGGATGGATAACCTCCCTAGGATAGGTAACCTCTCTTAGGATGGCTGACCTCCCGGATGGGTGACCTCCCTTAGGATGGGTGATCTCCATTAGGATGGGTGACCTTCATAGGATGGGTAACCTCCCTAGGATCTGAAACCCATCCTAAGGGAGGTTACCCATCATACGAAGGTCACCTATCATAGGCAGGTTACCCATCCTACGGGAGGTCACCCATCCTACGGGAGGTAATCCATCCTACAAGATGTCACCCATCCTACGGGAGGTTACCCATCCTACGAGAGGTCATCCATCCTACGGGAGGTTACCCATCCTACGAGAGTTTACCCATCCTACGAGAGGTTACCCATCCTAAGGAAGTTACCCATCTAAAAGGAGGTTACCCATCCTAGAGAAATTACCCATCCAAAAGGAGGTCACCCATCCTACGGGTGGCCACTCATCCTAGGGAGGTTACCCATCCTATGGAGATCACTCATCCTACGGAGGTTATCCATCCTAAGAGAGGTTACCCATCCTAAGTATCCTAAGAGAGGTTACCCATCCTAAGGGAGGTCACTCATCCTACGGGAGGTCACCCATCCTACGGGAGGTCACCCATCCAAAGGAGGTTACCTATCCTACGGGAGGTCACCCATCCTACGGGAGGTCACCCAACCAACGAGAGGTTACCCATCATAAGAGAGCTCACCCATCCTAGGGAGGTCACCCATCCAAATGGAGGTTACCCATCCTACGGGAGGTCACCCTTCCTAAAAGATGTCACCCATCCTAGGGAGGTCACCCATCCGAATGGAGGTTACCCATACTATGGGAGGTTACCCATCCTAGGGAGATCACCCATCCTATGGCAGGTTACCCATCCAATGAGAGGTTACCCATCCTACAGGAGGTCACCTATCCGTAGGTTACCCATCCTACAAGAGGTCACCCATCCTAAGGGAGGTCACCGATCATAAGGGAGGTTACCTATCCTAGGGAGGTCACCCATCCTACGAGAGGTCATCCATCCTATAGGTCACCCATCCTATGGGAGGTCACCAATCCTTTGGGAGGTTACCCATCCTAAGGGAGGTTACCTATCCTAGAGTGGTTACCCATCCTATGGGATATCCCATCCAAATGGAGGTTACCCATCCTATGGGGGGTCATCCATCCTATGGAAGGTCACCCATCCTAGGGTGGACATCCATCTTATGAGAGGTTACCTATCATATTGGAGGTCACTTATCCTAAGAGAGGTTACCCATCCTACGAGAGGTCTCCCATCCTACGGGGGGTCACCTATCCTACTAGCGGTTACCCATCTTAGGATAGGTTACACATCCAAATGTGTAGTGCCCCGCTCCGCGTAGGCACTATGTACAAGTGGGATCGCCTTGCTTGCTCGAACGGAAGTCTTCTCGGAGAGTTCCCGACCGATTAATCAAAGTGAGTGGGCAGAACTGTATTCTCTGATTCTTGCACGACTTAATAATGAATCTGAATTTTTGAATGCTTGTTGCTTAATAAGATTGTTTCATAAGAAGAAAGATAGAACCGACTCAGTATGCTAATAAGAGGACTCACATAGCTTGTCATTAAAACGAATCTGCTTGCTTGCCTAATAAGAGAACTAGAATGCTTGTCTGAAATGAGATAGAACCTTGCCATGCTAATAACAAGAGTTAAAAGGATTGCTTGCACTTATATCATATGCTAGACTGGAATACTAGAATGCTTGTCCACAAGAGATAGAATTTGCATGCTAGAGTTATAAGAACTGTTCTTGCTTGTTACTTGTTTAAGAGTTAGCTTGCTTGAATATGTTTTATTATTGGCTTATGAAGAGATGGAACTTGGAGAATAGCGTGAACTTGTGAATCTAGACTAATAGCCCACCCTGAGGCTTAAAAACCTTACGGGGGAGACATGGCTATTAGGCAATGTGCATTAAGACAATGAGCTTCGGCTATCTGGACTTGAGAAAAGAGAAAAGAAGAGATAGACTTGTTGTGCATAGTTCATCAGTTGCATGATAGCATATTTTTCTGATAGGGCTTGCATTCATGCATTTGGTCAGGACAACTTGTGCACAAGGATTATCTCTCGGGCGGTCCCTGGGGCACTGGGGATCGTTCGGCCTAGGAGAGATCTAGATACCTGAGGCTTGTACGTCCTTGGGTAGACCGAGACTCGTCTATTAGTGAGATTGGGCTTGTACGTCCCAACTGCTAATCCCGTGGAGGGGACCATCATGTAGTTAGGGCGCATGCTAGGCTAGCCTTCTTGCATACCTAACTGTTTGATGCAGGGACGAACAGGGGAAACTAGAGAACTGTATACATTATATTATGCAAATTATGGCTAACTTGTGTGTCTGCTGCAGGGATAACCGTTCGGCCGTGGGTAAGAAATATTATGAGTTTATCTATAGCCTGCTTGTCTTTCAGTATTCATCGAGATTTATCTGATAGAGCTTTATTGCATTTTGTATAGATGTATTGCCTTAAGTGCTTGAGTGCATAATAGTTTACTTGATATGCTTGCCTTGATTCGATATTTTCAGTCTGCTAGATTAACTTTGCCCTAACGAGATAGATTGTGATGTACAATACATGCTGCGCACTGCACGATAGAGCACTGTTCCAAATCGTATGCTTATAGTTTGAATATGCAAAACTGTTTCAAAGTTATGTTTCAAAAGATGTAATATGACTCTGCTAGAACTGCATAAAACGAACTTAGGTAAAACTAGCAAGATCACTAGAAATGAAATATTTTGCCACAAGTCTACTTAGTGTGGGTTTCAGGGGGTGTAGCTTCTGTTCAGTTGTTTTATCTCACCAGTACTTGCATAAAGTGCTGACCCACCAACAGTTTGCTTGTTCTCAGGTGTCGTTCGTGCGAGGAAGCGATAGCTGTGCCTCATCCCAAGGAACCGGAAATCTGGAGTCGATGCCTGGAGCCGCATCGAGTTGTGCCTGCTTTGAGTTGCTTTGTATAAAGGGACATAATGTATGGAACGGTATCATTGTAATCGAGAGAAGAGTGCTTGAGCGAATTGTAACCTCGGCCATGTGCCGCTTGTAACATTTGTGAATATCAATAAAAGAGCCTATTTTCATATGCCATTGTGTTCTTCGCTTTTCTGCAATATTATGTGCCGCTGCTTCAGATATTGAATAGCTTACTTGCCCTTGTTTCAAAGCTTTGGCCTTGTGCAAGCGCACTTTAGGCTTGCACGGCATCACGCTCGTGCGAGGACGATCGGTTCCATAGGGACCAAAGCGAGGACGAACGGCCCTGCGGGACCGGGGCGTGACATAATGGTATCAGAGCGACTCGATTCTTTGCCCGTTCCGTTGCCTCCGACCCTGAGTTGTGATTGTGTTGCAATAAACGTTCCATACAATAAGTCCATAGATATTCTCAAAGATGCGCGCAAAAAGTTTTCTGGATTTGTTTTTATTGCTTGAGATATGATTTGTGATTTCTGGATTGGTGAGTTTTGATTTAGGAAGGTGAGGGATGAGGACTATCGCTGCTCTGTGTTATCGTGAGTTTCTCCTTGAGTTTCGAGGACGAAACTCTTTATTGGTGGGTAAGTATGTAGTGCCCCGCTCCGCGTAGGCACTATGTACAAGTGGGATCGCCTTGCTTGCTCGAACGGAAGTCTTCTCGGAGAGTTCCCGACCGATTAATCAAAGTGAGTGGGCAGAACTGCATTCTTTGATTCTTGCACGACTTAATAATAAATCTGAGTTTTTGAATGCTTGTTGCTTAATAAGATTGTTTCATAAGAAGAAAGATAGAACCGACTCAGTATGCTAATAAGAGGACTCACATAGCTTGTCATTAAAATGAATCTGCTTGCTTGCCTAATAAGAGAACTAGAATGCTTGTCTGAAACGAGATAGAACCTTGCCATGCTAATAACAAGAGTAAAAAGGATTGCTTGCACTTATATCATATGCTAGACTGGAATACTAGAATGCTTGTCCACAAGAGATAGAATTTGCATGCTAGAGTTATAAGAACTGTTCTTGCTTATTACTTGTTTAAGAGTTAGCTTGCTTGAATATGTTTTATTGTTGGCTTATGAAGAGATGGAACTTGGAGAATAGCGTGAACTTGTGAATCTAGACTAATAGCCCACCCTGAGGCTTAAAAACCTTACGGGGGAGACATGGCTATTAGGCAATGTGCATTAAGACAATGAGCTTCGGCTATCTGGACTTGAGAAAAGAGAAAAGAAGAGATAGACTTGTTGTGCATAGTTCATCAGTTGCATGATAGCATATTTTTCTGATAGGGCTTGCATTCATGCATTTGGTCAGGACAACTTGTGCACAAGGATTATCTCTCGGGCGGTCCCTGGGGCACTGGGGATCGTTCGGCCTAGGAGAGATCTAGATACCTGAGGCTTGTACGTCCTTGGGTAGACCGAGACTCGTCTATTAGTGAGATTGGGCTTGTACGTCCCAACTGCTAATCCCGTGGAGGGGACCATCATGTAGTTAGGGCGCATGCTAGGCTAGCCTTCTTGCATACCTAACTGTTTGATGCAGGGACGAACAGGGGAAACTAGAGAACTGTATACATTATATTATGCAAATTGTGGCTAACTTGTGTGTCTGCTGCAGGGATAACCGTTCGGCCGTGGGTAAGAAATATTATGAGTTTATCTATAGCCTACTTGTCTTTCAGTATTCATCGAGATTTATCTGATAGAGCTTCATTGCATTTTGTATAGATGTGTTGCCTTAAGTGCTTGAGTGCATAATAGTTTACTTGATATGCTTGCCTTGATTCGATATTTTCAGTCTGCTAGATTAACTTTGCCCTAACGAGATAGATTGTGATGTACAATACATGTTGCGCACTGCACGATAGAGCACTGTTCCAAATCGTATGCTTATAGTTTGAATATGCAAAACTGTTTCAAAGTTATGTTTCAAAAGATGTAATATGACTCTGCTAGAACTGCATAAAACGAACTTAGGTAAAACTAGCAAGATCACTAGAAATGAAATGTTTTGCCACAAGTCTACTTAGTGTGGGTTTCAGGGGGTGTAGCTTCTGTTCAGTTATTTTATCTCACCAGTACTTGCATAAAGTGCTGACCCACCAATAGTTTGCTTGTTCTCAGGTGCCGTTCGTGCGAGAAAGCGATAGCTGTGCCTCATCCCAAGGAACCAGAAATCTGGAGTCGATGCCTGGAGCCGCATCGAGTTGTGCCTGCTTTGAGTTGCTTTGTATAAAGGGACATAATGTATGGAACGGTATCATTGTAATCGAGAGAAGAGTGCTTGAGCGAATTGTAACCTCGGCCATGTGCCGCTTGTAATATTTGTGAATATCAATAAAAGAGCCTATTTTCATATGCCATTGTGTTCTTCACTTTTCTGCAATATTATGTGCCGCTGCTTCAGATATTGAATAGCTTACTTGCCCTTGTTTCAAAGCTTTGGCCTTGTGCAAGCGCACTTTAGGCTTGCACGGCATCACGCCCGTGCGAGGACGATCGGTTCCGTAGGGACCAAAGCGAGGACGAACGTCCCTGCGGGACCGGGGCGTAACAAAATGGAGGTTACCCATCCTACTAGAGGTTACCCATCCTAAGAGAGGTTACCCATCCTAAAGAGGTCACCCATCCTAGGGAGGTCACCCATCCTACGAGAGGTTACCCATCCTAAGAGATGTCACCCATCCAAGGGAGGTTATCCATCCTATGAGAGGTCACCCATCCTAGGAAGGTTACCCATCTTATGAAGGTCACCTATCATATGGAGGTTACCCATCCTATAAAGGTCACCCATCCTAATGGAGGTTACCTATCCTATGAAGGTCACCCATCCTAATGGAGGTCACCCATCCTAGGGAGGTCACCTCGGCTAGGATGGGTGACCTCCCTTAGGATGAGTGACCTCTCGTAGGATGGGTGTCCTCCCTAAGAATGGGTGACCTTCATAGGATGGGTAACCTACATACGATGGGTGACCTTTATTAGATGGGTAACCTCCCGTAGGATGGGTTACCTCCCGTAGGATGGGGGTCCTACCTAAGATATCTTAGGATGGGTAACCTCCTGTAGGACGGGTGATGTAAACCCCCTCAAATAATTTAGGGATTATTTTGAATTAAAACTAGAGACTAGGGATAATCAGATTTAATTAGGATTAATGTGCGACAACTATATGTCTTATTTATACCGTGCCGTTGCTACGAGGATGGAAAGCCGCACTAGCATTTACCTTCAACCCAATATTACGAACATTTTTTTAGACAAGCCAGACTACCCCTCTGACCATTGTGCAGCAATAGATACTCGTTATTGCATTTTGACTTAGCTACGCAATATCCCTTAGAGGACACCTTGCATTTACTAAATTAATTTAACCTCGAGGTCAAGTTCACCTCAAACAAGCCTGACCAAGCCCACATGCACTCTTCCACGTGGACCAGCCCCACCCCAACAAGGCAAGACAGGCCCAAATCCCGAGGCCAGCCCACAAACTCCATCACCATATAAATATACATGATTCTCTTTAGAAACCCTAAAAACCCTTTCTCTTCATTGCCTTGAGCAAACTCTAGCCGACCTATTCAAACCCGAGCCTCCTCCTTCGACTTCATAAACTACCCCACCGCCACCTCAGTCGCCACTCCGGCAGACTGACCGCCCGGCCACCCTCTCCAGCTCCTCCCATCGCCATTGGCCGACCGACCGCCGCCTGTATCCCATGACCTGACCCCGGACTCTCGAAACGACTCCCATCGAATCTAACCGCCCGGCCACCCCATCCAGCTTCTCCCATTACCCTTGGCCGGCAGACCACGACGCTCCCCTGACCTGACCAACCTTCCAGAGCCGCCCTTGGCCGCTGCCGCCTTCACCAGACCGTGGTTGCCGCTGTCGCATCCACTGCGAGCTGCCACTGATCGCTGCCGACCAATTCGTCGGTCGACGCCGGAACTCTGCCGCGACGAAGACGACCAGGATGAGCAGACTCTCGTCCAATCAGTCAGGTACTCGACACTAGCTTATTTCTCGCTTTATATCGTCGTATGGTTGCTTTATCAAATCGTCGTGTCGGTGTGTCCTATGTCGACACAAACCTGTATGAATGAGATAATCCAAAGATGTATGCGTGCTGATAATTAAATAAGATGATAACAAACTGAATCAATCCTAATTATATGCATGCTAGTATGTGATTAACAAGAGGTAGAATTTGTTTAATAACTAGCAACCACATAAATAATGAGACTTGTCACCAAGGTTAGTAATTCACCTGAACGCCTTGACACAAACTGAGTACGTTTGGGCATGGAAACCAAAGACATGTATTCGTATAAATCAAATTAGTAGTAACCCCCTTAACTTTAGTAATTACTGTCTTAAGACACACACTGACAAGGACAGAACACGCGTATTTCCTAGCTACGTGCACCCGTGAAGCCATCCTCGATCAGTCGTGAACTTGTGACAATTCCTAAGAGCAACGTAGAGTCTGTTTATTGTCTTAGTGTCTGATATTAGATTTTTATATTATATTGTGTGTTTAGGACCATTGGACCAGCCGGAAGACACTGCAGGAACCGGCTTCTGGCATTCACAGCTTGAGGACTCAGGCAAGATACCTTGCCATATTTACTGTTTGATTTAGATAATGTGTATGTTGTATGATTCTTGTTGCTGTATTTTATATGACTGTGTGCGTCCGAGATTGACTCGGGTGCGGTCGACAGATACGTCGATAATTAGTGTACTTGACCAGGTCATTAGCAGACTCACCCCATTGGAGGATACTCTGATATCTTTCGTGACTTGACACCTCACACATTTCACTGTGACATATTCATATTGGGATGCTGGTCCGCGTACTCGACTAGCTATCGGTACGTGCGATATGCATCACGGTTAGTATGTAACTCAGGATTATTTTATTTGTAGAGACTGGCATATAGAAACATGGTATGCACGTCGAGTATTCGACTAGTGTATCTACATTGGGTGGGAAGGACAGCTAGTAGGTGTATGGGATACACACATTAGACTCCGTAGTACCCGGAGGAACCACGGATCCAATGACTTCCTTTATTGCAGATACCGCGCTCTTCGGCGTGATACGGACGTATATATATTGCAGATACCTTATTCTTCGGAATGATGGATGTTACAGATACCACGCTCTTCGGAGTATTGGACGTTATGCCTACGCCTACCCATACGTACCAAAGTTGTCTTCACATTGCATTCACTTAGATGGTTAGCACACCCTTTTACTTTATTGCATTTATCTTATTCAGTATTTATATATATGGCATGCTTCTATGTATCTTGTTACGTCCCTCTGAGGACCTGGTATCTTTCTAGATTTGGATGAGGCATATTACCCCATAGTGTATGGCCCAGGACAGGAGACGAGATACGCTACAGCTGAGGAGTTAGAGGTGCTACCGTCAGAGTTTCCGTGATCATTTGGTAGGCCTTCTGCTTAGGATTGGGAGCATCATTATCTAGGCAGTCGATGCCCTAGTCATTACCTTTATTCTATCATTTCAGTATTTTATTTCGTTATAGTAGTGGGTTTGTTCCCACCAGACATCCTTGGTTGTACTATGATATCTTGAGACTGGTGTTTATCTTCCAGCAGTTTATTTAATACTTCTTGCTATTTTATATTATGGATGAGATTAGATTACTTGTTGTTGATGATTTATATGGGACATGTTAGTATTTAGGACAGCGTAGCACTCTTTGTTAGGATCGATTAAATTGGGATATCCTCGGAGACATGACAGTTGGCTATTGCCACGTGACCTGGTCCCGTGCATTTTGGGACTGGGGTGTGACATAGTTTTAGTGGAGGCCCATATAGGTCAACATATTCGCTTGTGGTATGGTAACGTGCCCAGCGAGCCTGCAATAGGATAGAAGTTACTAGGTCTCATCCACTTTTGATTCGTCTTTGAACTTATTTCATACTTCTTCTAAATGTCTGTATCCTGTTTGTTTGTTTCCGTACTCTTCTAATGAAGTCCTATCTCTTGTAGCGAGAATGAATTTGCGCAGTGGACGAGGAGCACCTGGTGCCGTGGTACCAACTGACACCACCCTGAGAGAGGAGATACCCCAGGGACTACCTGGAGGGCAACCACCATCACAGGCCCCACTGATACATTGGCACGAGACTTCTCAGGGCGATATTACCCACCCGCCCGAGGGACAGACTTCACAGACGATCCCCACACAGCATTTTGAGGGCCAGACTTCAGGAGCTACACTGATGCCGCAGACCGAGAGGCCGACATCCGAGGAGACCCCTATCGCACAGCCAGAGGTTTCACTACCACCACCTCCAACTTATCCACCCCAGATGCCACAGCTAGATGGACAGCCACAGATGCTTCAGTTCTTTCAGACCATGATGCAAGCATAGTGGCATCAGGCAGAGACATTGAGACAGAGTTTGATAGCAGTACTAGAGAGGACACCTGTCCCAGCACCCGTACCAGCACCTCCACCAGCCCAGACAGGTGGCACTGTTAGATGGTTCCGACAGATGGGACCAGATACTTTCTCAGGAAATGAGACTACATAACAGATCTCCGATTGGGTCGCCAACACGGAGATGCTATTAGAGGCTTCATAACTGTATCCAGACCTTTGGATGACCGCAGTGAGTGCCCAACTAAAAAGCAACGCCCATCACTGGTAAAATTTTATTGAGCGCAGTGTGGGCAAGAACCAGACTTGGGAACAGTTCTTAGAGTACTTTAATGCGAAGTATTTCCCAGCTACAGTCAGAAATGCCTTGTACTCCCAGTTCCTACATCTAAAGCAGGGAAATATGACTGTTGACGCCTATGACGCGGAGTTCAGTCGCCTTAGTAGATTGGGTGCTGTCCTGATACCCAACGAGCTAGAGAAGGCTCAGAGATTCCATTACGGCCTTACTTTTGAGCTGCAGAGGTATACCACCACACAGGCGAGGATCTCTTATGAGGAGGTTCTTGCAGAGGAAAGAATCCAGGAGGCCATCGTCAGAGGAGCCAGACGTTCCAGCATGACTACACCAGCCAGAGCACAGCCCGGAGCAGGAGGACCGATCCGTCGTCCCGAATCATAGACACAGCAGAGGGCAGCGCCATACCCACAACAGGAGCTTCCGACTTGTAACTATTGTGGCAAGAAGGGACACGTTATCAGAGATTGTCGGAAGAAGCTGGGATTATGCATGATATATGGAGCAAGTCAGTACCTTGCTCGAGACTGCCCACAGCGTAGAGATGCAGCACCCCAGACAGGACCGAGGCCAGCAGTACAAGTCCCGAGGATACTACCCCCTCCAGGAGGTCAACATCCACCAGCACCCGGAGGATTCCAGAGGAGACTACCCTTGGCCCCACAGGAGGCACAGTTCGATCGAGCTCGACAGCAGACCGGAGGATAGAGGCACGAACAGGCCTTTGCATTAGCAGCTACTGAGGAAGAAACAGAAGGGGGAAGCTATCACAGGTACCATTTAGTTGCAGAATTACCTATAACTGCATTATTTGATTATGGAGCTATATTATCATTTATATCTAGTAGATTCATAGCAATGCATAGAGTAGCGAGTTCCCCTTTACCTAAGAGTTGAAAGATTCTTATTGGAGGAGGTATCGTGCCAGTTACCAGCACAATAAGAACGTGCTCGGTAGTCGTATGTGGTAGAGAGATGAGAGCACGATTCTTGGTATTGCCTATGTCGTACTTTGATGTTGTGTTAGGCATAGACTGGTTAAGCCAGTATAACGCTGTACTAAATTGTCGGAAGGGTAGTGTCACTTTTAGACTGCCAGATCAACCGGAGTTCGAGTACATACGAGGGACCGTCGAGCAAGGAATAGGACAGGTAGCTGGAGCTTACATGACTATGGAGATGGTACCCCCACCAATAGTTGAAGAATTCGAGGATGTTCTCCCCGAAGAACTGCCAGGCTTACCACCAGATAGGGACGTGGAGTTCCCCATTGAGCTAGTACCCGGAGCAGCGCCTGTATCTTCTAATGTATACCGATTGGCGAAGAAGGAGTTAGATGAGATGAAGCTACAATTAGAGGAGTTGCAGAACAAAGGATTTATCCGTCCTAGTGCATCACCCTGGGAAGCACCAGTGTTGTTTGTACCTAAGAAGATGGAACAGAATATATGTGTATTGATTATAGAGCCCTTAATGCTTTGACCATCAAGAACAAGTACCCTCTGTCGTGGATTGACGATTTATTCAACCAGTTGATAGGAGCAGTGGTGTTCACAAAGATTGACTTGAGATCAGATTATCATCAAGTAAAGGTGCGAAGAGAAGACATTCAAAAGACAGCATTCAGGAATCGTTATGGTCACTACGAGTTCTTGGTCACTATGAGTTCTTAGTGATGCCTTTTGGACTGACGAATGCGCCGGCTGTATTTTTGAACTTGATGAACAGAGTATTCCACCAATACTTAGACCAGTTCATAGTAGTCTTCATCGACGATATTTTGGTGTATTCGAAGAGCCACGAGGAGCATAAAGAGCACTTAAGACTAGTGTTAGAAACACTGAGGAGAGAGTGGCTTTATGCAAAACTGAGCAAGTGCGAGTTTCTTCTAGATCATGTCGCTTTTCTTGGATACGTCATCTTAGGAGATGGCATTTTAGTAGATCCGACAAAGATTTCATCAGTAGAGACATGGCCAACCTCTACAAATGTCTCAAAGGTGAGAAGTTTCCTAGGACTTGGCGGATATTATCGGAGGTTCGTGGAGAACTTTGCGAAGATTGCAGAGCCGATAACCCGCTTGACCCGTAAGGAGCAGGAGGTCACTTGGACAGAGGAGTCTCAGAAGGCATTCGACGAGCTGAAGAAGCGCCTGACTACGGCACCTATCTTGACCATACCTTCTGGACCCGGAGGATTCGTGATCTATAGCGATACATCCGTGAAAAGATTAGGATGTGTCTTGATGCAGCATGGGAAGGTTATGGCTTACGCCTCTAGGCAGTTGAGGACACATGAGAAGAACTATCCCACCCACGACTTGGAGCTTGCAGCAGTAATCTTTGCTTTAAAGCTTTGGAGACACTATTTATATGGAGAAAGAGTGGAGATATTTACTGATCACAAAAGCCTGAAGTACGTCTACACTCAGAAGGATCTGAACCAGAGACAGAGACGTTGGCTCAAGGTGATGACAGACTTCGAGATTGAGCTATAGTACCATCCGGGAAAGGCCAACATGGTAGCTGACACTTTGAGCAGAAGACCCATGGCATTTTTCTTGACTTCGCAACAACACCTATTGAGAAATCTAGAGCAAATGGGTATAAAGGTTGTTATGCCCGGAATAGACGGACAGTTATCGAGTTTCCAGTTGCAATCGACATTGGTGGAGAGAATCAAGGCTGCTTTGCTGACAGATGCCAGATTTCAGAGGCTAAGACAGAGGACAGTGGTTGGATTACAGACAGGACTGCGTATACATGAAGACGGAACCTTGAGATGTGGAAATTATCTCTATGTTCCAAATGGAGAACTTCGGCAAGAGTTGATGACAGAGGCACAAAGTTCGACCTACTCTATTCTTCCAGGAGGCACGAAGATGTACAAAGACCTGAGGCAGTACTACTGGTGGCATGGAATGAAGAGAGATAGCACGCTTTGTGGCCAAGTGCCTGGTATGTCAGCAAGTCAAGGCTGAGCATTAGAGATCTGCAAGATTACTTCAACCGCTTCCGATACCGTAATAAAAATGGGAGCACGTCACTATAGACTTTGTTACCGGCTTTCCGAGGAGTCCTAGTGGTCGCAATGCAATTTGGGTAATCGTGGATAGACTCACCAAGTCCGCACACTTTTTACCATTTAGAGTTGGACAATCTACGGAGGTCTTAGCAGACATGTACATGAGAGATATTGTGCGACTGTACGTAGTGCCAGTTAGTATCGTGTCTGACAGGGGTACGAGGTTTACCTCTTACTTTTGGCAGAGTATACAAGAGAGTCTCGGTACTCACCTGAAGTTTAGCACAGCGTATCACCCACAAACAAATGGCCAGTCGGAGTGCACCATTCAGACGTTGGAGGATATGTTAAGAGCATGCATGCTTGATTTCGGAGGATCATGGGAGGACCAGTATGTTGGATATCACGTATAAAGCGTTGTATGGAAGAAAACTCTTACGTTATATGTTAAGAGCCACTTGCACCTGGTCGAGTTTTCCTATAACAACAGCTATCAAGCGAGCGTCCAGATGGCTCCCTATGAAGCGTTGTATGGAAGAAAATGTCGTTCCCCAGTATGTTGGAGTGATATAGGTGAGAGACAGATTCTCCGACCAGATTTGGTTGTTCGTACAGCAGAAAAGGTGAAGAAGATCCAAGGGCACCTACGAGCAGCACAAGACAGGCAGAAGCATTGGGCGAATGCTCATCGACGACCATTAGAGTTCCAGGTTGGAGATCACGTATTTCTAAAGATCTCGACTACTCGAGGGACTATCAGATTCGGAGGCAGAGGAAAGCTGAGTTCGAGGTACATCGGACCATTCGACGTGTTAGAACGCGTCAGAGAGGTTGCTTACAGGTTAGCCTTGCCACAGACTTTGGAAGGAGTCCATGACGTCTTCCATGTATCTCAGCTGAGAAGGTACATACCAGATCCGAGTCACATACTAGACCATTCAGAAATCACAGTCGGCCCAAGTTTATCATACCAAGAGGAGCCTGTTGAGATTCAGGACATGAGCGATAAGGTACTGCGAGGTCAGACTATTCCCCTAGTTCGTGTCGCATGGAGACATCATGCACCAGGCGATTCAACTTGGGAACGCGAGGAGGATATTAGACAGCGCTATCCCCACCTCTTCGAAGGACCAGGTACGTATTAGCATTTTATTTATTCAGTCAAGAAATTCTTGCCATATGTATGTTTTAATTTCGAGGACGAAATGCTCTAAGGAGGGTAGATTGTAAACCCCCTCAACCAATTTAGGGATTATTTTGAAAACTAGAGACTAGGGATAATCGGATTTAATTAGGATTAATGTGCAACAACTATATGTCTTATTTACACCGCACCGTTGCTGCTATGATGGAAAGCCACAGTAGCATTTACCTTCAACCCAATGTCACGAACATTTTTTTAGACTAGCCAGACTACCCCTCTGACCATTGTGCAGCAATAGATACTCGTTATTGTGTTTTGACTTAGCTACGCAATATCCCTTAGAGGACACCTTGCATTTACTAAATTAATTAAACTCGAGGTCAAGTTTACCTCAAACAAGCCTGACCAAGCCCACATGCACTCTTCTACGTGGACCAGCCCTACCCCAACAAGGCAAGACAGGCCCAAATACCTAGGCCAGCCCACAAACTCCAGCACCATATAAATATACATGATTCTCTTTAGAAACCCTAAAAACCCTTTCTCTTCATTGCCTTGAGCAAACCCTAGCCGACCTATTCAAATCCGAGCCCCCTCCTCCGACTTTGCAAATCGCCCCACCGCCACCTCAGTCGCCACTCCGACAAACTGACCGCCCGGCCACCCTCTCCAGCTCCTTCCAACGCCATTGGCCGACCGACCGCCGCCTGTATCCCACTACCTGACTTCGGACTCTCCAACCAACTCCCACCGAATCTAACCGCCCGGCCACCCCATCCAGCTCCTTCCATCACCCTTGGCCGGCCGACCACGATGCTCCCCCAACCTGACTGACCTTCCAGAGCCGCCCCAGGCCGCTGCCGCCTTAACCAGACCGTGGTTGTCGCAGCCGCATCCACTGCGGGCTGCCACTGACCACTGCCGACCAATCCGCCGGTCGACGTCGGAACTCCGCCGCGAGAAAGACGACCAGGTCGAGCAGACTCTCGTCCAATCAGTCAGGTACTCGACCCTAGCTCGTTTCTCGCTTTATATCGTCGTATGGTTGCTTTATCAAATCGTCATGTCGGTATGTCCTGTGTCGACACAAACTAGTATGAATGAGATAATCCAGAGATGTTTGTGTGCTGATAATTAAATGAGATGATAACAAACTGAATCAATCCTAATTATATGCATGCTAGTATGATGATTAACAAGAGGTAGAATTTGTTTAATAACTAGCAACCACATAAATTATGAGACTTGTCACCAAGATTAGTAATTCACCTGAACGCCTTGACGCAAACCGAGTACATTTGGGCATGGGAACCAAAGACATGTATTCGTATAAATCAAATTAGTGGTAACCCCCTTAACTTTAGTAATTACTGTCTCAAGACACACGCTGACAAGGACAGAACACGCGTACATACTAGCTACGTGCACCCGTAAAGCCGTCCTCGATCAGTCATGAACTTGTGACAATTCCTAAGAGCAACAAAGAGTCTGTTTATTGTCTTAGTGTCTGATATTAGATTGTTATATTATATTGTGTGTTTAGGACCATTGGACCAGCCAGGAGACACTGCAGGAACCGGCTTCTGGCATTCACAGCTTGAGGACTCAGACAAGATACCTTCCTATATTTACTGTTTGATTTAAATGATGCATATGTTGTATGATTCTTGTTGTTGTATTTCATATAAATGTGTGCGTCCGAGATTGACTCGGATGCGGTTGAAAGATACGTCAATGATTAGTATACTTGACCTAGTCATTAGCAGACTCACCCCATTGGAGGATACTCTGATATCTTCCGTGACCTGACACCTCACACGTTTCACTGTGACATATTCATATTGGGATGTGGGTCCGCATACTCGACTAGCTATCGGTGCGTGCGACATGCATCACGGTTAGTACGTAACTCAGGATTATTTTATTTGTAGAGACTGGCATATAGAAACATGGTATGTACATCGAGTATTCGACTAGTGTATCTACATTGGGTGGGGAGGACAGCTAGTAGGCATATGGGATACACACATTGGACTCCGTAGTATCCGGAGGAGCCACAAATCCAATGACTTCCTTTATTGCAGACACCGCGCTCTTCGGAGTGATATGGACGTATATATATTGTAGATACCTCATTTTTCAGAATGATGGACGTTACAGATACCACGCTCTTCGGAGTATTGGACGTTATGCCTACGCCTACCCATACGTACCAAAGTTGTCTTCATATTGCATTCACTTAGATGGTTAGCACACCCTTTTACTTTATTGCATTTATCTTATTCAGTATTTATATATATGGCATACTTCTATGTATCTTGTTATGTCCCTCTGATGACCTGATACCTTTCCAGATTTTGACGAGGCATATTACCCCACAGTGTACGGCCGATGACAGGAGACGAGATACGCTACAGTTGAGGAGTTAGAGGTGCTACCTTCAGAGTTTTCGTGATCACTTGGTAGGCCTTCTGCCTAGGATTGGGAGCATCATTATCTAGCCAGTCTATGCCCAAGTCATTATCTTTATTCTATTATTTTAGTATTTTATTTTGTCATAGTAGTGGGTTTGTTCCCACCAGACATCCTTGGTTGTATTATGATATCTTGAGACTGGTGTTATCTTCCAGCAATTTATTTAGTACTTCTTGCTATTTTATATTATGGATAAGATTAGATTACTTGTTGTTGATAATTTATATCGGATATGTTAGTATTTAGGACAGCGTAGCACTCTTCGTTAGGATCCATTAAATTAGGATATCCTCGGAGACATGACAGTTGGCTATTGCCACGTGGCCTGGTCCCGTGTATTTTAGGACTGGGGCGTGACAGGTGACCTCCCATATGATGGGTATCCTCCAATAGGATGGGTGACTTATAGGATGGGTGACCTCTCGTAGGATGGGTAACCTCCATTTGGATGGGTGACCTCCCTAGGATAGGTAACCTCTCTTACGATTGATAACCTCTCGTAGGATGGGTAAACTCCCTAAGGATGGGTAACCTTCATAGGATGGATAACCTCCATACGATGGGTGACCTTCATAGGATGGGTAATCTCCCTTAGGATGGGTGATATCCCGTAGGAAGGGTGACCTCTCTTAGGATGGGTGACCTCTCCTTGGATGGGGGACCTCCATTTGGATGGGCAACCTCCCGTAGGATGGGTGACCTCTCGTATGATGGGTAACCTCCCTTAGGATGGGTGACCTCCCTAGGATGGGTAACCTCCATTTGGATGGGTGACCTCCCTTTGGATAGGTAACCTCCGGATGGGTGACCTCCCGTAGGATGGGTAACCTCCCTAGGATGGGTGACCTCCTTAGGATGGGTGACCACTCGTAGGATGGGTAACCTTCCTAGGATGGGTGGACCTCCCTTAGGATGGGTAACCTTTCATAGGATGGATAACCTCCCTTAGGATGGGTAACCTCCCATAGGATGGGTAAGACCTCCCTTAGGATGGGTAACCTTTCTTAGGATGGTTGACCTCCCATAGGATGGGAACCTCCATACGATAGGTGACCTCCCTAGGATGGGTAACCTCCATTACGATGGGTGACCTCCTATAGGAAGGGTAACCTCCCTAGGATGGGTAACCTCTATTTGAATGGGTGACCTCACCTATAGATAACCTTTCTTATGATAGGTGACCTCCCTTAAGATGGGTGACCTTCCGTAGGATGGGGAACCTCCCTTAGGATGTGTGACCTCTCGTAAGTTGGGTGACCCCGCGTAGGATGGGTAACCTTCCATAGAATGGGTAATCTCTATTTGGATGGGTAACCTCCCTACGATGAGTGACCTCCCGTAGGATGGGTGACCTCCCTAGGATGGGTGACCTCCCTTAGGATGGGTGACCTCTATTTGGATGTATGACCTCTCATAAGATGGGTAACCTCCGTAGGATGGGTGACCTCCCTTAGGATGGGTAACCTCCCTATGATGGGTAACCTCCCTTAGGATGAGTGACCACCCATAGGATGGGTGACCTTCATAGGATGGGTAACCTCTATTTGGATGGGTGACCTCCTGTAGGATGGGTGACCTCCCGTAGGATGGGTGACCTCTCGTAGGATTGGTAACGTCCCTTAAGATGGTTGACCTCTCGTTGGATGGGTAACCTCCCGTTGGATGGGTAACCTCTCTTAGGATGGGTGACCTCTCTATGGATGGGTGAGCTCTCGTAGTATGGATAACCTCCCTAAGGATGGGTGACCTCCCTCCCTAGGATCGGTGACCTCTCGTTGGATGGGTAACCTCCATTTGGATGGGTAACCTCCGGATGGGTAACCTCCATACGATTGGTGACCTTCCTTAGGATGGGTGACCTCCCGTAGGATGGGTAACTTCCATTAGGATGGTTAACCACTCGTAGGATGGGTAACCTCTCTTAGGATGGGTACCCTCTCGTAGGATGGGTAACCTCCATAGGATAGGTGAACACCCTTAGGATGGGTGATCTCTCGTAGGATGGGTGCCCTCCTTAGGATGGGTAACCTCTCTTAGGATGGGTGACTTCCCTAGGATGGGTGACCTCCTGTAGGATGGGTAACCTCCCGTAGGATGGATAACCTCCCTAGGATAGGTAACCTCTCTTAGGATGGGTGACCTCCCGGATGGGTGACCTCCCATAGGATTGGTGACCTCCATTAAGATGGGCGACCTTCATAGGATGGGTAACCTCCCTAGGATCTATAACCCATCCTAAGGGAGGTTACCCATCATACGAAGGTCACCTATCATAGGGAGATTACCCATCCTACGGGAGGTTACCCATCCTAGGCAGGTCACCCATCCTATGAAGGTCACCCATCCTAAGGGAGGTTACCCATCCTATAAGAGGTTACCCATCCTATGAAGGTCACCCATCATATGGAGGTTATCCATCCTATGGAGGTTACCCATCCAAAAGAGGTCACCCATCCTACGGGAGTTTACCCATCCTACAAGAGGTAACCCATCCTACGAGAGGTCACCCATCCTAAGGGAGGTCACCAATCCTACGGGAGGTTACCCATCCTAAGGGAGGTTATCTATCCTACAGGAGGGTTACCCATCCTACGAGAGGTTACCCATCCTTGGGAAGTCACCCATCCAAAGGAATATCACCCATCCTACGGGAGGTCACCCATCCTAGGAAGGTTACCCATCCTACAGAGTTTACCCATCCAAAGGAGGTCACCCATCCTACGGGAGGTCACCCATCCTACGAGAGGTTACCCATCCTAAGAGTGGTCACCCATCCTAGGGAGGTCACCCATCCTAGGGAGGACACCCATCCTACGAGAGGTCACCCATCCTACGGGAGGTAACCTCCCTAAGGGAGGTTACCCATCCTTAGGAAGGTCACCCAACCTAAGAGAGGTCACCCATCCTAGGGAGGTCACCCAACCTAGGGAGGACACCCATCCTATGGGAGGTCACTCATCCTAGGGAGGTCACCTATCCTACGGGAGGTAACCTCCCTTAGGAAGGTTACCCATCCTTAGGGATGTCACCCATCCTAAGTGAGGTTACCCATCCTAGGGGAGGTCACCCATCCTAGGGAAGTTACCCATCCTAGGGAGGACACCCATCCTACGGGAGGTCACCCATCCTAGGGAGGTCACCCATCCTACGGGAGTTTACCCATCCTAGGGAGATCACCCATCCTACGGGAAATCACCCATCCTAAGGGAGGTTACCTATCCTATAGGTCACCCCTCCTAGGGAAGTCACCCATCCAAAGGGAATTCACCCATCCTAAGGGAGGTCACCAATTATAAGGGAGGTTACCCATCCAACGAGAGGTCACCCATCCTAAGAAGGTTACCCATCCTACGAGAGGTCACCCATCCAAAGGGAGGTCACCCATCTTAAGGGAGGTTACCCATCATATGAAGGTCACCCATCCTAGGGAAGTTACCCATCCTATGGGACGTTACCCATCCTAAGGGAGGTTACCCATAATATGAAGGTTACCAATCCTAAAGGAGGTTACCCATCCTACGAGAGGTCACCCCTCCTACGGGAGGTCACCCATCCTATAGGAGGACACCCATCCTACGGGAGGTCACCCATCCTAGGGGACGTCCCCCATCCTATGGGAGGTTACCCATCATATAGGTCACCCATCTTATGAAGGTCACCCATCCCAAGGGAGGTCACCCTTCCTAGGGAGGTTACCCATCCTACGGGAGGTCACCTATCCAAAGGGAGGTTACAAATCCTACAGGAGGTCACCCATCATACGAGAGGTCACCCATCCAAATGGAGGTCAGCCATCTAACGGAGGTTACCCATCCTAAGGGAGGTCACCCATCATACGGGAGGTCACCCATCCTAGGGAGGATACCCATCCTATGGGAGGTTACCCATCCTAGAAAGGTCACCCATACTTAGGGAGGTTACCCAATCTATGAGAGGTCACCCATCCTACAGGATGTTACCCATCCAAAGGAGGTCACCCATCCTACGAGAGGTTACCCGTCCTACGAGAGGTTACCCATCCAACGGGAGGCCACCCATACTAAGGGAGGTCACCAATCCTATGGGAGGTTACCCATCCTATGGGAGGATACCCATCCTATGAGAGGTTACCCATCCTACGAGAGGTTACCCATCCTAGGGAGGACACCCATCCTTTGAGAGGTTAACTATCATATAGGAGGTCACCCATCCTAAGAGAGGTTACCCATCCTACGAGAGGTCACCTATCCTACGGGAGGTCTCCCATCCTATTAGAGGTTACCCAGCCTAAGAGAGGTTACCCATCCGAATGGAGGTTACCCATCCTACAAGTGGTCATCCATCCTAAGAAAGGTTACCTATCCTAAGAGAGGTTGCCCATCCTAGGGAGGTCACCCATCCAAATGAAGGTTATCCATCCTACGGGAGGTCATCCATCCTACGAGAGGTTACCCATCTTAAGAGAGGTCACCCATCCTAGGTAGCTTACCGATCCTATGAGAGGTCATCCATCCTAGGGAGGTTATCCATCCTATGAAGGTCACCCATCGTATGGAGGTTACCTATCCTATGAAGGTCACCCATCCTAAGGGAGATTACACATCCTATGAAGGTCACCCATCCAAATGGAGGTTACCCATCCTAGGGAGGTCACCTCGTCTAGGATGGGTGACCTCCCTTAGGATGGGTGACCTCCCTAAGGATGGGTGACCTTCATAGGATGGGTAACCTCCATACGATGGGTGACCTTCATAGGATGGGTGACCTCCAGTAGGATAGGTGTCCTCCCTAGGATCTCTTAGGATGGGTAACCGCTCGTAGGATGGGTGACCTTCCATATTATAGGTAAACTCCCATAGGATGGGTGGCCTTTCGTAGGATGGGTAACCTCCATTTGGATGGATGACCTCTCTTAGGATGGGTGAGCTCCGTAGGATGGGTAACCTCTCTTAGGATGGGTAACCTCTCATAGGATGGGTAACCTCCCTTATGATGGGTGACCTTTATAGGATGGGTAACCTTCATATAATGGGTGACCTTCATAGGATGGGTAACCTCCCTTAGGATGGGTGAACTCCATAAGATGGGTGACCTCCCGTAGGATGAGTAACCTACCTTATGATAGATGACATCCCTAGGATGAGTAAACTCCATTTGGATGGGTGACCTTTCTTAGGATGGGTAACCTCCTGATGGGTGACCTCCCATAGGATGGGTAACCTCCCTATGATGGGTTACCTCCCTTAGGATGGGTGACCTCTCGTAGGATGGGTAACCTTCCTAGGATGGGTGACCTCCCTTAGGAAGGGTAACCTCTCTTACGATGGGTAACCTCTCATAGGATGGGTGACCTCCCTTATGATGGGTAGCCTCCCGTAGGATGTATAAGATCTCCCTTAGGATGGGTAACCTCTCTTAGGATGGGTGACCTCCCTAAGGATGGGTGACCTCCAATAGGATGGGAACCTCCATACAATGGGTGACCTCCCTAGGATGGGTGACCTTCCTTGGATGGGTAACCTCCATTTGGTTGGGTGACCTCATATAGGATGGGTAACCTCCGTAGGATGGGTAACCTCCCTAGGATGGATAACCTCTATTTGAATGGGTGACCTCACGTATGATAGATGACCTTTCTTATGATAGGTGACCTCCCTTAGGATGGGTGACCTCCCGTATGATGGGTGACCTCTCGTAGGATGGGTGACCACGCATAAGATGGGTAATCTCCCATAGGATGGGTAACCTCCATTTGGATGGGTAACCACCCGTAGGATGGGTGACCTCCCTAGGATGAGTGACCACTCGTAGGAGGGGTGACCTCCCTAGGATGGGTGACCTCCTTTAGGATGGGTGACCTCCATTTGGATGGGTGACCTCTCATAGGATGGATGACCTCCCTTAGGATGGGTGACCACCCTTAGGATGGTGACCTTCATAGGATGGGTAACCTCCCTTAGGATGGTTGACCTTTATAGGATGGGTAACCTCCATTTGGATAGGTGACG
Source organism: Iris macrosiphon (assembly GCA_036927795.1). Classification (NCBI taxonomy): domain Eukaryota; kingdom Viridiplantae; phylum Streptophyta; class Magnoliopsida; order Asparagales; family Iridaceae; genus Iris; species Iris macrosiphon. The sequence goes on along the minus strand of JAYESA010000023.1, from coordinate 2,149,605 downwards.
ACCATTTGGGTGGGTGACCTCCCGTAGGATGGGTTACCTCTCGTAGGATAGGTAACATCCCTTAGGATGGGTGACCTCTCGTAGGGTGGATAACCTCCCTTAGGATGGGTAACGTCTATTAGGATGGGTGACCTCCCTAAGGATGGGTAACCTATCGTAGGATGGGTAACCTCCCTTAGGATGGGTGACCTTCCTCCCTAGGATGGGTGACCGCTCGTAGGATGGGTAACCTCTGGATAGGTAACCTCCATACGATGGTTTACCTTTCTTAGGATGGGTGACCTCCCATAGGATAGGTAACCTCAATTAGGATGGATAACCTCTAGTAGGATGGGTAACCTCCATAGGATGGGTGAACTCCCTTACTATGGGTAACCACCAAAGGATGGGAAACTCCCTTAGGATAGGTGACCTCTCGTAGGATGTGTGTCCTCCCTAGGATGGGTAACCTCTCTTAGAATGGGTGACTTTTCTAGGATGGGTGACCTTCTCTAGGATGGGTAACCTCTCTTAGGATGGGAACCCTCTCGCAGGATGGGTAACCTCCATAGGATGGGTGAACTCCCTTACTATGGGTAACTACCATAGGATGGGTGAACTCCCTTAGGATGGGTGACCTCTCATAGGATGGATGTCCACCCTAGGATGGGTAACCTCTCTTAGGATGGGTGACTATCCTAGGATGGGTGACCTTCCGTTGGATGGGTAACCTCCCGTAAGATGGATAACCTTCCTAGGATAGGTAACCTCCCTTTGGATGGGTGATCTCCCGGATGGGTGACCTCCCTTAGGATGGGTGACCTCCCATAGGATGGGTAACCTCTCATAGGATGGGTGACCTCCCTTAGGATGGGTGACCTCCCTAGGATGTGTGACCATCCATAGGATGGGTAACCTCCCTTAGGATGGGTAACCTCTCGTAGGATGGGTGATCTCCGAATGGGTGATCTTTGGATGATGTAGGTGACCTCCCAAGGATGATTAACCTCCTATAGGATGGGTAACTTCCTATAGGATGGGTTACCTCCCTAGGATTAGTAACCTACCTAGGATGGGTGACCTCCATTGGGACGGGTGACCTTCATAGGATGGGTGACCTATATGATTGGTAACCTCCTTTAGGATGGGTGACAACTCCTAGGATGGGTGACCTCCCGTAGGATGGGTGACCTCCCGTAGGATGAGTAACCTCCCGTAGGATGGGTAACCTCTCGTAGGATGGGTGACCTTCATATGATGGGTAACCTCCTTTAGGATGGATAACCTTCCTAGGATGGATGACCTTCATATGATGGGTAACCTCCCTTAGGATGGGTGACCTCCCTTAGGATGGGTCCTTAGGATGGGTGACCTCCCTTTTGATGGGGGACCTCTCGTAGGATGGGTAACCTCTATTAGGATGGGTGACCTCCCGTAGAATAGGTGATATCCCGTAGGATGGGTAATCTTCCTTAGGATGGATGACCTTCCATAGTATGGGTAACCTCCGGACGGGTGATCTCCCTTAGGATGAGTAACCTCCCTTAGGATGGGTGACATCCCGTAGGATGGGTAACCTCCATTAGGATGGGTAACCTCCGTTAGGATGGGTGACCTCCCGTAGGATGAGTAATTTTCCATAGAATGGGTGACCTTCCGTAGGATGGGTAACCTCCCTTAGGATGGAAAATCTCTCTTAGGATGGATAACCTCCCGTATGATGGGTAACCTCCCTTAGGATGGGTGACTTGACTTTCCCTAGGATAGGTAATCTCCCAAAAGATGGGTGACCTCTCTGGGATGGGTGACCTCCATTAGGATGGGTAACCTCCTTCTGGATGGGTAACCTCCCGTAGGATGGATGACCTCCCGTAGAATGGGTGATCTCCTGTCGGATGGGTCACCTTCCTTAGGATAGGTGACTTCCCTAGGATGGATGACCTCCCTTAGGATAGGTAAACTCTGGAAGGGTGACCTCCCTTAGGATGGGTAGCCTCCCTTAGGATGGGTGACCTCCCGTAGGATGAGTGACCTTCATATGATGGGTAACCTCCCTTAGGATATGTTGCCTCACTAGGATGGGTGATCTTCCGTAGGATGGGTGATCTCCCGTAAGATGGGTGACCTTCCTTATCATGGGTGACCTCCCTTAGGATGGGTGACCTTCCTTAGGATGGGTAACCTCTCTAAGGATGGGTGATCTCCCTAAGGATGGGTAACCTCCCATATGATGGGTGACCACTCATAGGTTGGGTAACCTCCCTAAGTTTGGGTGACCTCCCGTAGGATGGTTGACCTCCCGTAGGATGAGTGACCTCCAATAGGATGGGTGACCTATAGGATGGGTGACCTCTCATAGGATGGGTGATATCCCGTAGGATGTGTAACCTCCCGTATGATGGATGACCTCCCTTAGGATGGGTAACCTCCCTTAGGATGGGTGACCTCCCATAGGATGGGTGACCTCTCGTAGGATGGGTAACCTCCAATAGGATGGGTGACCTCCCGTAGCATGGGTGACCTCCCTAGGATGGGTGACCTCCCTAGGATCGATGACCTCTATTAGGATGGGTAAACTTGACCTCTAGTAGGATGGGTGACCTACCGTCGGATGAATGACCTCAAGTAGGATGGGTGACCTACCGTAGGATGAGTGACCTCCCTTAGGATGGGTGACCTCCCTAGGATGGGTAACCTCTCATAGGATGGGTGACCTTCATAGGATGGTGAACTTTATAGGATGGGTAACCTCCATACGATGTGTGACCTCACGTATGATAGGTAACCTCCCTTAGGATAGGTGACCTCCCGTAGGATGATTAACCTCCTATAGGATAGGTAACCTCCCATAGGATGGATGACCTCCCTAGGATTGGTTACCTACCTAGGATGGGTGACCTCCATTCGGACGGGTGACCTTCATAGGATGGTTGACCTATATGATTGGTAACCTCCTTTAGGATGGGTGACAACTCCTAGGATGGGTGACCTCCCGTAGGATGGGAAACCTTTCGTAGGATGGGTGACCTCTCGTAGGATGGGTAACCTCCCTTCGGATCGGTGACCTTCATATGATAGGTAACCTCCCTTAGGATGGATAACCTTCCTAGGATGGGTGACCATCATATGATGGGTAACCTCTCTTAGGATGGGTGACCTCCCTTAGGATGGGTCCTTAGGATGGGTGACCTCCCTTTGGATGGGTGACCTCTCGTAGGATGGGTAACCTCCCTTAGGATGGGTGACCTCCCTTAGGATGGGTGACCTCCCTTTGGATGGATGACTTCCCAAGGCTCGGTGACCTATAGGATGGGTGACCCCACGTAGGATGGACAATCTCCCTTAAGATGGGTGACCTCCCTTAGGATGGGTAACCTCCCGTAGGTTGGGTAAACTCTCGTAGAATGGGTGACCTCTCGTAGGATGGCTTATATTCCGTAGGATGGATAACCTCCATAGGATGGGAGACCTCCCATAGGATGGGTGACCTATAGGATGAGTGACCTCTCATAGGATGGGTGACCTCCATAGGATGGGTAACCTCTCTTAGGATGGGTGACCTCCCGTAGGATGGGTAACCTCCCAAGGATGGGTGACCTCCTGTAGGATGGGTGACCTCCCTAGGATGAGTAACCTCAAGTAGGATGGATAACCTCCCTAGGATGAGTAACCTCCCTTAGGATGGGTGACCTCCCTTAGGATAGGTAACCTCTCTTAGGATGGGTGACCTCCCTAAGGATGGGTGACCTCCTATAGGATAGATGACCTATAGGATGGGTGACCTCTCGTAGGATGGGTGATATCCTGTATGATGAGTAACCTTCCTTAGGATGGGTAACCTCCCTTAGGATGGTTGATTTGACTTTTCCTAGGATGGGTGACCCCCCGTAGGATGGATAACGTCCCTTAGGATGGGTGACCTCCCTAGGATGGGTAACCTCCCTAGGATGGGTGACCTCCCTAAGGATGGGTGACCTCCCATAGGATTGGTAACCTCCATTTGGCTGGGTGACCTTCATATGATGGGTAACCTTCCCTAGGATGGATAACATCCCTAGGATGGGTGACCTCCCTAAAGATGGGTAACCTTCCTAGGATGGGTCTCCAATAGGATGGGTGACCTCGTTTAGGAAGGGTAACCTCTCTTAGAATGGGTGTCCTCCCGTAGGATGGATAACCTCCCTTAGGATGGGTGACCTCCGGATGGGTGATCTCTCGTAGGATGGGTGACCTCCCTTAGGATGGGTGACCTATCGTAGGATGGGTAACCTCCCTAAGTATAGGTGACCTCCCTAGGATATATAACCTCCCGAAGGATGGGTGTCCTCCCTAGGATGGGTGACCTCTCCTAGGATGGGGACCTTCATATGATTGGTGACCTCCAAAGGATGGGTAACCTCCCGTAGGATGGATAACCTCCATTTTGATGGGTAACCAATCATATGATGGGTGACCTCCCGGAGGATGGGTAACCTCTATTTGGATGGGTAACCTCCCTTAGGATGGGTGACCTCCCGTAGAATGGATAACCCTCGGATAGGTGACCTCAATTAGGATGAGTAACCTACCTTAGGATGGATAACCTCCCGTAGGATGGGTAACCTCACTTAGGATGGGTAACCTTCGTTAGGATGGGTGAGCTAACTTAGGATGGGTGACCTCCCGTAGGATGAGTGATTTCTCTTAGGATGGGTGACCTGTCGTAGGATGGGTGTTATCCCGTAGGATGGATAACCTCCCTTAGGATGGGTGACCTTCCTTAGGATGGGTGACCTCCCGTAGGATGGGTGACCTCCGTAGGATGGGTTACCTCCATTTGGATGGGTGACCTCTCGTAGGATGTATGACCTCAGTTAGGATGGGTAACCTCTCTTAGGATGGGTGACCTCTCTAAGGATGTATAACCTTCCGTATGATAGGTGACCTCCCTTAGGATGGGTGACCTCCCTTAAGATGGGTAACCTCCCTTAGGATGGGGGACTTGACTTTCCATTGGATGGGTAACCTCCCTAAAGATAGGTGACCTCTCTAGGATGGGTGACCTCCATTAGGATGGGTAACCTCCCTTTGGAGGGGTGACCTCCCGTAGTATGGATAACCTCCCTTAGGATGGGTGACCTCCTTTAGGATGGGTCACCTTCCTTAGGATGGGTGACTTCCTTGGATGGGTGACCTCTCTTAGGATGGGTAAACTCCAGAAGGGTGACCTCTCTAAGGATGGGTAACTTCCCTTAGGAAGGGTGACCTCCCGTAGGATGAGTAAACTTCATATGATGGTAACCTCCCTTAGGATGGGAGACCTCCCTAGGATGGCTGACCTCTCATAGGATTGGTGACCTTTCTTATGATGGGTAACTCGCGTAGGATGGGTGACCTCCCTAGGATGGTTGACCTCCCTAGGATGGGTAACCTCCCTAAGGATGGGTGACCTTCCATAGGATGGGTAACCTCCATTTGGATGGGTAACCACCCACATGATGGGTAACCTCTCATGGGTTGGGTAAAGTCCCTAAGTATAATGACCTCCCGTAGGATAGATGACCTCCCGTAGGATGAGTAACCTCCAATAGGATCGGTGACCTATAGGATAGGTGAACTCTCGTAGGATGGGTAATATCCAGTAGGATTGGTAACCTCCCATATGATGGGTGACCTCCTGTAGTATGTGTAACCTCCCTTTCGATGAGTAACCTCCCTTAGGACGGTGACCTCCCGTAGGATGGGTGACCTCTCCTAGGATGGGTAACCTCCCTTAGGATTGGTGACCTCCCGTAGGATGGGTAACCTCCCTAGGATCGGTGACCTCCCGTAGGATGGATGACCTCCTTAGGATGGGTGACATCTCTTAGGATGGGTAACCTTGACCTCTAGTAGGATGGGTGACCTACCGTAGGATGAGTGACCTCTAGTAGGATGGGTGACCTACCGTAGGATGAGTGACCTCCCTTAGGATGGGTGACCTCCCTAGGATGGGTAACCTCTCATAGGATGGGTGACCTTCATAGGATGGGTGACCTTTATAGGATGGGTAACCTCCATACGATGGGTGACCTCACGTATGATAGGTAACCTCTCTTAGGATGGATGAGCTCCCGTAGGATGGGTAACCTCCTATAGGATGGGTAACCTCCCATAGGATGGGTGACCCATAGGATGGGTGACCTCCGGATGGGTGACTTTCCATAGGATGGGTGACCTCCCGTAGGATGGGTGACCTCCTTTAGGATGGGTAACCTCCCTTAGGATGGGTGATCTCCTGTAGGATAGGTAACTTCCCTTAAGATGGGTGACCTTCATATGATCGGTAACCTTCCTTAGGATGGGTGACCTCCCGTAGGATGGGTGATCTTCCATAGGATGGGTAACCTCCATTTGGATGAGTGACCTCATGTAGGATGGGTTACCTTTCAAGGATGGGTAACCACCCGTAGGATGGGTAACCTCCATTTGGATGGATAACCACCCGTATGATGGGTGACCTCCCATAGGTTGGGTAACCTCCCTAGGATGGGTGACCCTCATAGGATGGGTAACCTTCCCGTAGGATTGATAACCTCCCTAGAATGGGTAACCTCACGTATGATAGGTGACATCCCATAAGATGGGTGACCTTACGTATGATAGGTGACATCCCATAGGATGGGTGACCTTACGTATGATGGGTGACCTCCCATAGGATGGGTGACCTTCCTAGGATGGGTGACTCTCGTAGGATGTGTAACCCATCCTTCAGGGAGGGTGACCTCCCTTAGGATGGGTAACCTCCCTTAGGATGGTTGACTTGACTTTTTCTATGATGGGTAACCTCCCCGAAGATGGGTGACCTTCCTAGGATGGGTGACCTACCTTTGGATGGGTAACCTCCCTTTGGATGGGTGACCTCCCTTTGGATGGGTGACCTCCCTAATGATGGGTGACCTCCCGTAGGATGGGTGATATCCCGTAGGATGGGTAACCTCCCTTGGGATGACTGACCTCCCGTAGGATGGGTGACCTAAATTAGGATGGGTGACCTCCCGTAGGATGAGTGATTTCCCGTATGATGGGTGACCTCCCTTTGGATGGGTGACTTCCCTAGGATGGGTGACCTCCCTTAGAATGGGTAAACTCCCATAGGATGGGTAGCCTCCGGATGGATGACCTCTTTTAGGATGGGTGACCGGCCTTAGGATGGGTAACCTCTCTTAGGATGGGTAATCTCTCGTAGGATGGGTGACATCCCTTAAGATAGGTAACCTCCCGTAGGATGGGTAGCCTTCATTAGTCCCGTAGGAAGGGTAACCTCCCTAGGATGGGTGACCTCCCGTAGGATGGATGACCTCCCGTAGGATGGTTGACCTCCCTTATGATGGGTGACCTCTCGTAGGATGGGTAACCTCCCGTAGGTGACCTCTCGTAGGATGGATAACCTCCAGTAGGTTGGGTAACCTCTCGTAGGATGGGTAACCTCTCGTAGGATGGGTGACTTCCATTTGGATTGGTAACCTCTCTTAGGATGGGTAACCTCTCGTCGGATGGATGAACTCCATTTGGATGGGTAACCTCTCTTAGGATGGGTAACCTCTCGAAGGATGGGTGACCTCTCGTAAGATCGGTAACCTCCCTAGGATGGGTGACCTGTAATACGATAAGTAATCTCCGTGGGATGGGTGACCTCCCTTAGGATGGGTAACCTCTCGTAGAATGGGTGACCTCCCTTAGGATGGGTGATCCCCCGTAGGATTGATAACCTCCCGTAGGATGGGTGACCTCTCGTAGGATGGGTGACCTCCCTTAGGATGGGTGACCTCCCTTAAGATGGGTGACCTCTCATAGGTTGTGTAACCTCCCTAAGTAAGGGTGACCTCCCTAGGATGGGTGACTTCCCGTAGGATGGGTAACCTCCCTAGGATGGGTGACCTCTCGTAGGATGGGTAACCTCCGTAGGAGGGGTAACCTCCATAGGAGGGGTGACCTCCCGTAGGATGGGTAACCTCTCGTAGGTTGGGTGACCTCCCTTAGGATGGGTGATCCCCGTAGGATTTATAACCTCCCGTAGGATGGGTGACCTCTCCTAGAATGGGTGACCTCTCTTAGGATCGATAACCTCTCGTTGGATGGGTGACCTCCCTTAGGATGGGTAACCTCCCGTAGGATGGGTGACCTCTCATTGGTTGGGTAACCTCCCTATGTATGGGTGACCTCCCTAGGATGGGTAACCTTCCGTAGGATGGGTATCCTCCGTAGGATGGGTGACCTCCCATAGGATGGGTGACCTCCCTTAGGATGGGTAACCTCAATTAGATGGCTGACCTTCATTTGGATGAGTTACATCCCATAGGATGGGTGACCTCCTGTAGGATGGGTGACCTCCCTTGAGATGGATGACCTTCATAGGATGGGCGACCTATATGATTGGTAACCTCCTTTAGGATGGGTGATATCTCCTAGGATAGGTGACCTCCCGTAGGATGGGTGTCCTCCCGTGGGATGGGTGACCTCTCGTAGGATGGGTGATATCTCGCAGGATGGGTAACCTCCCTTTGGATGGGTGACCTTCATATGATGGGTAACCTCCCGAAGGATGGGTAACCTCCTTAGGATGGGTGACCTTCATATGATGGGTAACCTCCCTTAGGATAGGTGACCTCCCTTAGGATTATTGACTTCCCTAGGATGGGTGACATATAGGATGGGTAACCTCCCTTAGGATTGGTGACCTCCCTATGATGGGTGACCTCCTGTAGGATGGGTGACCTCCCTAGGATGGGTAACCTCCCGTAGGATGGGTAACTTCCCTAGGATGGGTGCCCTTCCCTAGGATGGGTAACCTCTCTTAGGATGGTTGACCTCCCGTAGGATAGGTAACCTCTGGTAGTATGGATGACCTCCCTAAGAATGGGTGACCTCCCCTAGGATGGGTAACCTACCGTAGGATGGGTGACCTTCCTAAGGATGGGTAACCTCCTATAGGGAGGTTACCTCCCGTAGGATGGGTGACCTCCCTAGGATCGGTGACCTTCCGTAGAATGGATGACCTCCTTAGGATGGGTGACATCTCTTAGGATGGGTAACCTTGACCTCTAGCAGGATGGGTGACCTACCGTAGGATGAGTGACCTCTAGTAGGATGGGTGACCTACCGTAGGATGAGTGACCTCCCTTAGGATGGGTGACCTCCCTAGGATGGGTAATCTCTCATAGGATGGGTGACCTTCATAGGATGGGTGACCTTTATAGGATGGGTAACCTCCATACGATGGGTGACCTCACGTATGATAGGTAACCTCTCTTAGGATGGGTGAGCTCCCATAGGATGGGTAACCTCCTATAGGATGGGTAACCTCCCATAGGATGGGTGACCTATAGGATGGGTGACCTCCGGATGGGTGACTTTCGATAGGATGGGTGACCTCCATTAGGATGGGTAACCTCCCTTAGGATGGGTGATCTCCTGTAGGATAGGTAACCTCCCTTAAGATGGGTGACCTTCATATGATCGGTAACCTTCCTTAGGATGGGTGACCTCCCGTAGGATGGGTGATCTTCCATAGGATGGGTAACCTCCATTTGGATGAGTGACCTCATGTAGGATGGGTTACCTCCCTAGGATGGGTAACCACCCGTAGGATGGGTAACCTCCATTTGGATGGATAACCACCCGTATGATGGGTGACCTCCCATAGGTTGGGTAACCTCCCTAGGATGGGTGACCTTCATAGGATGGGTAACCTTCCCGTAGGATTGATAACCTCCCTAGAATGGGTAACCTCACGTATGATAGGTGACATCCCATAAGATGGGTGACCTTACGTATGATAGGTGACATCCCATAGGATGGGTGACCTTACGTATGATGGGTGACCTCCCATAGGATGGGTGACCTTCCTAGGATGGGTGACTCTCATAGGATGTGTAACCCATCCTTCAAGGAGGGTGACCTCCCTTAGGATGGGTAACCTCCCTTAGGATGGTTGACTTGACTTTTTCTATGATGGGTAACCTTCCCGAAGATGGGTGACCTTCCTAGGATGGGTGACCTACCTTTGGATGGGTAACCTCCCTTTGGATGGGTGACCTCCCTTTGGATGGGTGACCTCCCTAAAATGGGTAACCTTCCTTAGGATGGGTGACCTCCCTAATGATGGGTGACCTCCCGTAGGATGGGTGATATCCCGTAGGATGGGTAACCTCCCTTGGGATGACTGACCTCCCGTAGGATGGGTGAACTAAATTAGGATGGGTGACCTCCCGTAGGATGATTGATTTCTCGTATGATGGGTGACCTCCCTTTGGATGGGTGACTTCCCTAGGATCGGTGACCTCCCTTAGAATGGGTAAACTCCCTTAGGATGGGTAACCTCCGAATGGATGACCTCTCTTAGGATGGGTGACCTGCCTTAGGATGGGTGACCTTCCTTAGGATGGGTAACCTCTCTTAGGATGGGTAACCTCTCGTAGGATGGGTGACATCCCTTAAGATAGGTAACCTCCCGTAGGATGGGTAACCTTCATTAGGATGGGCGACCTCCCGTAGGAAGGGTAACCTCCCTAGGATGGGTGACCTCTCGTAGGATGGGTGACCTCCCGTAGGATGGTTGACCTCCCTTATGATGGGTGACCTCTCGTAGGATGGGTAACCTCCCGTAGGTGACCTCTCGTAGGATGGATAACCTCCAGTAGGTTGGGTAACCTCTCGTAGGATGGGTAACCTCTCGTAGGATGGGTGACTTCCATTTGGATTGGTAACCTCTCTTAGGATGGGTAACCTCTCGTCGGATGGATGACCTCCATTTGGATGGGTAACCTCTCTTAGGATGGGTAACCTCTCGTAGGATGGGTGACCTCTCGTAGGATCGGTAACCTCCCTAGGATGGGTGACCTCTAATACGATAAGTAATCTCCGTGGGATGGGTGACCTCCCTTAGGATGGGTAACCTCTCGTAGGATGGGTGACCTCCCTTAGGATGGGTGATCCCCCGTAGGATTGATAACCCCCCGTAGGATGGGTGACCTCTCGTAGGATGGGTGACCTCCCTTAGGATGGGTGACCTCCCTTAAGATGGGTGACCTCTCATAGGTTGTGTAACCTCCCTAAGTAAGGGTGACCTCCCTAGGATGGGTGACTTCCCGTAGGATGGGTAACCTCCCTAGGATGGGTGACCTCTCGTAGGATGGGAAACCTCCGTAGGAGGGGTAACCTCCATAGGAGGGGTGACCTCCCGTAGGATGGGTAACCTCTCGTAGGTTGGGTGACCTCCCTTAGGATGGGTGATCCCCGTAGAATGGGTGACCTCCCCTAGGATGGGTAACCTTCCGTAGGATGGGTGACCTTCCTAAGGATGGGTAACCTCCTATAGGGTGGTTACCTCCCATAGGATGGGTGACCTCCCTAGGATGTGTGACCTCCCGTAGGTTTGGTGTCCTCCCTAGGATGGGTGACCTCCCATAGGATGGGTGACCTCCCTAGGATAGGTGACCTCTCCTAGGATGGGTAACCTCTCTTAGGATAGGTGACCTCCCTAAGGATGGGTAATCTCCCTTATGTAACGCCCCGCTCCGCGCCGGCGTTATGTATCAAGGTGAGTGGGCAGAACTTCGTTCTCTGATTCTTGTACGTCTTAATAATAACCTGAGTTTTTGCTTGCAATGTTTTCATAAGAGAATGATAAAACCTGCCTTGCATGTTAATGAACGAACTCACCTAGCTTATCTTTGAAACAATGTCTGCTTAACGAGAATCCTGAGACGCTTGCTTAGAATGCATGAACATGTTCACTATCGTTTATGCTTCGAGAGAATCATACTGTGCCTGAACGTGTTCAAGTGATAAGTCAGATTGCCCCGCAACAACGATTGTATTCTGATGGTTCGTCTCGTCTGCATACTAGAGTTTATTTGATAGTATTCCATGCATTCGCACGCGGTCGGACAATGGCTTTTGGTGGAGAGCTGAACTGCATGCGTCATAGCCACCATGGGTTACAGCTGCCATTAGCATCAGAGAATGAGTCATTGGTATGCTGTTCCACCAGCTGCCGATCCTGAGATACTCGGGGACCGCCCTGCATATAGCTAAGTCATTATATTGTCTTTGTAACACCCTATTCCGCTCAAGCGGACTGCCGTCTCAATCGGCAATCGTGCAGCTGTCCCGACCCGCTTTGCCTCGATCAAGAAGCAAAGGATATCCAGACTTGTCCCTACAGGAATCCGGCTTAGGCTTTCAGAGGCTCGCTCAGACGTATCGCTCTACCGAGGCGAATCATCGCTAAGGTGGGTGGCTACGGTGAACTTGTCTTTGCTTAGCCAACGCACATAAAATCTGGAATATTCATGCTAGTCGCTAGGTGATAACCCCCTGCATGCTAATAAATCCAACGCACCTAGCTAAGGGAATAATCCCAACTATATTGCTTGCTAGAACATGGAAATGAAATATTGCTTATATATGTTCAGACCGTCGCATGCTAAGTCCCTAACGGTTTCACCTCTCGGCTTACCTTCGGGTCCGAGCAAACGTGCCTGATTATGTTCCTTAGAAACACATGCTTGTCTGCTTGTAATGTTGCAACCCCCTGCATGCTAATAAATCCAACGCACCTAGCTAAGGGAATAATCCCAACTGTATTGCTTGCTAGAACATGGAAATAAAATATTGCTTATATATGTTCAGACCGTCGCATGCTAAGTCCCTAACGGTTTCACCTCTCGGCTTACCTTCGGGTCCGAGCAAACGTGCCTGATTATGTTCCTTAGAAACGCATGCTTGTCTGCTTGTAATGTTGCCATGTTTTCATCCAAACCCCGGGAGACTACTACGTAGTCGTTCCGTGCCTGAACGAACCTGCAAGTATCCGGGACCATTAGGTCGCCAAGGCAATCCCCGAACCAGGAGCACGCATCAGGGTAACGAATACTGAACGTGAATCCTTAACGTGACAACTGAATGATAATCACATCAAGTTTATGTCTGAACGAGAATCACGTCACGTAACGAACGAATCTCAGCTCTTGGAGCAAACGCTCGTTCAGATCACGAATCATGGATTATCATTCAAGTTGTGGATTGAACTGACCCTGATCCTGACCTGCATTGTCGCGGACAACTTGGAAACAAGGTTTAACGGTTCCACGGGCGGTCACCGGGGCACTGGGACCGTTCCGATCCGGATGGAACATCACGATAGTCTCACGTGCGGACAGGATGGCGTGTAGCGCCTCACCTGCTTCGTTGCACACCATTCTTGTTCAAAAACTAAACGGTCCTTTATGGCTTTGCCAGCGACTAACGTTCATATAGATAAGTCATCCTCGCTTAGCGGCTATCCGCGTGCGAGTCACTGTATCGCATCAAGAACAACTAAACACCTGAACGATCATGTTAAAACGACCCTCCTGTTTGCATATGCTTGCCTCCTGAATGTTTATACATGCCTCTGCTCGAATTTATACTGTTTGCCTAAATGGTTGCCTTGGACAGGGAAGGAAATGGTAAGTTGGTAAGTCTCGCCGTGTTTCCTCTAACATCGCACGGCGCACTGCCCGACACGTTAAGCTGTTCAATGTTTGCATGAAACTGATCCTAAGGCAACTAGAAAGACAACTTAATAGTTGTGCACGGAACCTGTATTACGTGTTTGGATTTGTCGAGCGGGCGAGTAGCTTCCCCACCAGTGCATTCAATGTACTGATAATCCACCAGTTTGTATGCAGGGTGCGGGAGAAGCTCGTTCGGTGCGGACGCCTCCTTCGTGCGTGCTAAGGCCAGGAGTTCCCTCTGAAGCCTTGCAACGGTGCGTCCGGGACTGAAGTACATATACAAGACATAAGTTGTGAACATCGCCTGACCATCGCCCGTACAATCATTCCACAGTTGTAGCCACTTGGCACGCTTTTACTGTTTCAGAGAGAGAGGCTTGAGCGACTTATAATCTCGGCTATACGCCGCCTGTAACACTTGTTCATATCAATAAAGAGATTACTTTACTTGTTTCAATGCTTCCGCTATATTTGTCGACTCAGTGAACCTGTTACCGATCGCCTATGCGTTCATGACTCCGCTGCACTCGGACAACCTGTGCGACTCTGTGGCTTAGAACTCTTGCCGCCAGCCAACGAAACATGGCCTTGCACGGGCGTGGATCACGCTCGTGCGGCATCACGCCCGGATGGGTTAAGCGATCGTTCCGCGGGAGCGCTGGCGAGGGTGATTCCCGCCTAGCGGGAACGGCCGATTGCCTGCGGGAGATCGGGGCGTGACATATAGTGACTGCCCCTAAGAATGTGCATCGTGTGTCTAGCTTTGCATCTGACCCTGGAGTCGCACGAGACACGCTGCGCACACCCTGAAACATGAACGGTTTGCTTGCTTGCATATTCAATATGAAACTCTGTTTCCAAACATGTTTCCAAACAAGTAAATCGACTCTGCTAGAACTGCATGAAACGAACCTAGGTAAAACTAGAAAGATCACTAGTAATGTAATATTTTATAACATGATTACTTAGTGCCTGTTTGAGTGAATGCTTGTTTCTGTTCAGTTGATTTATCTCACCAGTACTTGTATAAAGTGCTGACCCACCAACAGTTTACTTGCTTGTAGGTATAGGATCGTCCGAGGGAGCGATAGGCGTGCCACAGTCCCGAAGACCCAGAATTCTGGTTTCGATTGTTGCCCCGAGAATGCTATCGTATAAGGGGGCATAATGTATGGAACGAACATGTGCCTTTGCTAAAGGAAACCCAAGTTGCCTCGATTGTCCCGAACACTCAGTTGGCTAAATGCATTGCATTACAACAAGTCCCTTTCCGCTGCTTACTCGATTGATGCGATGATAGCCAACTATTAACTTAAACGATTGGCCTTGCACCGGGCGCAACCCTAGGCCCGTGCGGCATCACGTCCCCCGAAAGCTCGAATGGGCCATTCGTATAGCTCCCTTTCTCCTTCGCACCCGCGGGACGGACGCGGTGATTCGCGTCCGGCGCGCCGAGGCACGGTGATACGTGTCCGGTTCGTTAATTCCGACCGTACGGGGCAGGGCGGAGCGGCGGCCCGGGCGGGTCCGGGGCGTGACACCTTAGGGAGGTTACCTCCCATAGGATGGGTGACCTCCCTAGGATGGGTGACCTCCCGTAGAATGGTTGTCATCCCTAGGTTGGGTGACCTCCCTAGGATGGGTGACATCTCTTAGGATGGGTAACCTCTCGTAGGATGGGTGACCTCCCGTAGGATGGGTGACCTCCTTTGGATGGGTAACCTCCATAGGATGAGTAATCTCCCTAGGATGGGTGACCCCCCATACGATGTGTAACCTCCCTTTGGATGGGTGACTTCCCTAGGATGGGTAACCTCCCTTAGGATGGATAACCTCCTATAGGATGGGTGACCTCCCTTAGGATGGGTGACCTCTCGTAGGATGGGTAAACTCCCGTAGGATGGGTGACCTCCCTAAGAATAGGTGACCTCCCCTATGATGGGTAACCTTCCGTAGGATGGGTGACCTTCCTAAGGATGGATAACCTCCTATAGGGAGGTTACCTCCCGTAGGATGGGTGACCTCCCTAGGATGTGTGACCTCCCGTAGGTTGGGTGTCCTCCCTAGGATGGGTGACCTCCCGTAGGATGGGTGACCTCCCTAGGATGGGTGACCTCTACTAGGATGGGTAACCTCTCTTAGGATAGGTGACCTCCCTAAGGATGGGTAATCTCCCTTAGGGAGGTTACCTCCCTTAGGATGGGTGACCTCCCTAGGATGGGTGACCTCCCGTAGGATGGTTGTCATCCCTAGGTTGGGTGACCTCCCTAGGATGGGTGACCTCTCTTAGGATGGGTAACCTCTCGTAGGATGGGTGACCTCCCGTAGGATCGGTGACCTCCTTTGGATGGGTAACCTCCATAGGATGAGTAATCTCCCTAGGATGGGTGACCCCCCATACGATGGGTAACCTCCCTTTGGATGGGTGACTTCCCTAGGATGGATAACCTCTCATAGGATGGGTAACCTCCCTTAGGATGGGTAACCTCCCATAGGATGGGTGACCTCCCTTAGGATGGGTGACCTCTCGTAGGATGGGTAAACTCCCGTAGGATGGGTGACCTACTTTGGATGGGTAACCTCTCGTAGGATGGGTGACCCTCATAGGTTGGGTAACCTCCCTAAGTATGGGTGACCTCCCTAGGATAAGTAACCTCCCGTAGGATGGGGGACCTCCCGTAGGATGGGAGACCTCCCTTAGGATGGGTAACCTCCGTTAGATGGCTGACCTCCATTTGGATGGGTGACCTCTCGTATGATGGGTGGCCTCCCGTATGATGGGTAACCTCCATTAGGATGGGTGACCTCACGTAGGATAGGTGACCTCCCTAGGATGGGTGACCTCCTTTGGGATGGGTGACCTTCATAGGATGGGTGACCTATATGATGGGTAACCTCCATTAGGATGGGTGACGCCCCCTAGGATGGGTGACCTCCCGTAGGATGGGTGTCCTCCCGTAGGATGGGTAACCTCCCGTAGGATGGGTGACCTCCCGTATGATCGATGACCTTTCGTATGATGGGTAACCACCATTAGGATGGGTGAACTTCATATGATGGGTAACCTCCCTTAGGATGGGTAACCTCCCTAGGATGGGTTTCCTTCATATGATGGGTAACCTCCATTAGGATGGGTGACCTCCCTTAGGAAGGGTGACCTCCCTTTGGATGGGTGACCTCTCGTAGGATGGGTAACCTCCCTAGGATGGGTGACCTCTCGTAGGATGGGTAACCTCCCTTAGGATTGGTGACCTCCCTTAGGATGGGTGACTTCACTTTGGATGGGTGACTTTGCTAAGATGGGTGACCTATAGGATGGGTAACCTCCCTTAGGATGGATGAACTCCCGTAGGATGGGTGACCTTCCGTAGGATGGGTGACCTTCCGTAGGATGGGTGTCCTCCCTAGGATGGGTAACTTCCATAGGATGGGTAACCTCCGCTAGGATGGGTAACCTCTCTTAGGATGGGTGACCTCCCTAAGGATAGGTAACCTCCCTTAGGGAGGTTATCTCCCGTAGGATGGGTGACCTTCCGTAGGATGGGTGACCTCCCTAGGATGGGTGACCTCCCTAGGATGGGTGACCTCCCCTAGGATGGGTAACCTCTCTTAGGATGGGTGACCTCCCTAAGGATGGTTAACCTCCCTTAGGGAGGTTAACTCCGGTAGGATGGGTGACCTCCCGTAGGATGGGTGTTCTCCGTAGGACGGGTGTCCTCCCTAGGATGGGTGACCTCTCAAGGGTATACCTTTAAATATATACCAATACGTATGCAAATACGTACATACATACATCCATATAGTTACATATACACAATCACATGAAATGACGGGAACGAGGGCAGGAACGAACCTGCTCGCAGCACGACGACGATGACGATGATGACGACGAGGGCGATGGTTACGACTACGGCGAAGATGATGATGGATGAAGGCGAGGGTGGTGCTCGTGGTTGACAGAAAGGAGGAGAGGGAGGTCCGGCTGTGGTTCAGTCGAGGGGTGGCTGCCGGAGTTGGAGGGGCTTGGCGAGGAGGTCGGGTTGGATAGGGAATGGCCGGAGTCCGGCGAGGGGACGTGCAGTCGGGTGGAAAGAGAGGGAGGCGAGCGGGCTGTGTTTCAGGCGAGCGCGCTCGGTGGTTCAGGGACTGAGGTCGACGCGGCGGCGAGTTGGGCAGTGGTGACCGGTGACAGTGGTGGCGGGGGTGTTGATGGCGAGGTGGTCGGCGTCCAGTACAGTCGAGTAAGCAGGAAGTCGACCAATGCAGCGGTCGGGATGGCTTCATGCAGTCGGGGAGATCGTGGGGGCTCAGGCGAGTTTCAGTCGAGCGGTTGAGGACTCGACATGGTGGTGGATCCGGTCAAGGTCGATGGTCAAGGGGGTTCGTCCGGCGGTCAAGACATCGTGGAGGAGTTGGTTCAGGCGAAGTCTCCGGTCAGTTTCCGGCGGAGGACGAGGCAGGTGATGGGGAGAAAGCCGGGGATGAATAGGGAATAGGGGGAGATGATGTCGGCTGAACTTGGGTTTTGGTATAAAAATAAAGGAAAAGGAAAGAGTAAAATAAGAGGATATTTATATATGTGTAGGTCTTGGTTTGACCTAAAAATTTGTTGACTTGGTCAAATCCCTCTTGGAAATGGGCTTGGGTTGACATGTAGGTATTTTAATGGGCTAGGATTGACATGGTTCAAAATGAAAGGAGGGCCAATGTTTGAGGAGGTTGATGTTGAGTTACACACTCCCAAAAATTATGGAAAAATACACATGAAGAAGAAAAAGGGTTTATTCACGTGTCGTGTCCAACGGGATGGACACCTTAATGCACTTTTGCATAAAAAGTGCCAAAAGATTAGAAAATTACACAAGTTTGGATTTATGGATTAATTAATTAGAAATAAATGCAATTGGTGTTCTAAATTAATTAGAAGTACAAGGGACTGAATTTAAGTTGGACATAAGTATCATGAATGAAGTAGACTCAGAATAAAATATTATCCTAATTTGGGTTGCTCAAAATTGGTCAAGATTGTGTCTCCAATTTCGATTGGAACGCACAAGGATACAAGTTGAATTTATTCGGATTTAAATAATAAATGTTTGCGATGAAAATTGTGCGACTAAAATGTCGCACAAGAGAGTATAATTATGAGTTACACAAAGGTCAGAAAAGAAGGCAGGCATGTCTAGGACAAGATTGTGGAATTTGTTGGAAGACAAAGGCTAGGGTAGCACTCCAAATATCAAAGCAATGGTAAAGTACAACAATGAAATAAAAATCACAGCAATTTAAATATAATTAATTATCATGCAATCATTTATACATTAATTTATAAAAGACGAAAATACCCCTAATCTGAAATGTAGGGGTGACAAGTTTACCCACCTTAAAAGAGTTTCGTCCTCAAAATTTAAGATCCTCAATAGTTGTATGTATTCATTTATATTATTTTGCCATCAAAATTAAATTTATCAAATCATATAATCATGAAGTAATCCATATTGTTATTTCATAAAAAATTTCAGAATTCTATAAGTATCATATTCCTGCAAATCTTCAAATAATTATCAAATTCTATTATTATCATAATCTCCTCCAAAATTTTAATAACTAAATACAAAAATTCAATATTCAATCCTCTAATTGAAATCCAATCAATGTATATTTATAAATTTTAAATCCACATCCATCTAAGTATACCTATATATATATTCACAGTCTCTAACACATAAGATACACACAAATACACCAATCTAATATCATCACACAAGGTACTTACTGTTACAAGCACCTTGCTCAACTAATCCTTGATATAGAAATATTAGCACTATCGGTATGGTAACACTAGCTTCATCATTAGATCACCTCATCACATTCACTAGAACTCATGATCATTTGCACCTTTTATAACACACATGTTTTACTTTACTCTCAAGGCAGGTCTATGGTTCCATATCTCGATTTATGTATACGTATCTTCTCTTAAACTGATACACTATATATCTTCCATTACAAACCTTGATATCTCTCAACCCATGGCACACTCATTAACACCCTTTAGGCATATACATTTCTTTACTCTTGATACACCCAAGTAATCAACCATCAAATTGAATATCATGCTCTATTAATTTTCAACATAAGTCCTTGATACTTAATTGTTTATATAGATCATCCAATTACATAAATTTATGACTATCTAGGACTGGCATGCTGACTCTGATACTAACTTCTGGAACTATCTGATACTCTTTACTCCTCCTTCTACTTATAGTACCAATACTAACTATAATAACACCTATCATAGAACTATTGCTACAAGGTACTAAGCTATGGGTATCTCTAGATTAATGCCTACTGTTCACATGTCCAACTGAGAAACACTTACAAAATAACAAGTCACACTCAGTCAACACTAATATAAGACACAAACATAATTGTAAGTCATCCATTATCACACTAACAAGGAATCCTAGTGGAAAAAAACTCTATGAGGAACTAGACTGAGGAACTGAAGGTATTCCTACTGCTAGTAAAGAAAAGAAGCGATGGAACAAAGTCCTGTAATAACATGAGTGGATAAGTATTAAGATGATACTTTAAGAAAAATTTTAAGATACAACCTGATAATCATATACGTCTGTCCAAAATCATGATACTCAGAATTATCGCCACGCCAGTAAGCATAGCTGCGATGAACGATAGATTCCATAACTTAGGTATGCAACTCTATAATCATGTCGTCTAGAATCCTCACTGTGCCGACTAGTATAGCTGCAAAAAATTCTAGATTTCATAACTAAGATATATACATCTGAAGTCAGGTACCTATGTTTTCGACATGCCAGCCAATATGGCTGCGATAAATTCTAGGCTCCATAACCGAAGCAGACGTTTTACCTTTCTCACTGTCCTCATCAACATATGTCATCAGATGATACCATAAATTTTAGCCCGTAAAATTCATCTCGATAAGAAATCAACTCAACAACGATACCAAGAATTAAATTTAACAACTGGTCAACAAGAATCAAACTCAATATCAACAAGTGAGAACGGACGGAAATAAGGGGGAAGGATTTAAATTGGAAATTACAATAAGATTCTCAAGGGTCATCCCAGGAATAACTCAAGAGTTTGTGATTGAGTGTTCGCTCTCATCCTAGTATCCTATGTTCTATATCCTATCACAGGCACGCAGTAGTACAACTAAGACGTCGCACTACCACGACATCGCATAACTTGCGAAGTCTGACCTGCATGGGCTACCACTAAAAATGTGTCATGACCCGCACCCAGAATAGGGGCACGAGTGCGTGGGTACGTCCAGCCTACGCCGCAGCATCGGCGGTAGAAAGATATCTAGGTCAATATACTATCTAAACAATCTTTCACGAATATCCAACTCCATAAGGAGACACAGATATCACAATATAATATGGAATACTCAATCACGAAAAATAAAGCACGATGAGATATCGAAGGAAACAAATAAAATACAAGACAAGTCTAACAATAATAAAATAATCTAACCTGCATTCAATAATATTCAGTCTCTAAGTATGCTGGAAACAAGTCCTCTATGTCACAATCTGGAAAAAATATCCAGTCAGGATTGGAGCAAAGTACATCTCTAACAGCAGTTCTATATCAATGATATAAACTATGTAGCAGTAAATAGATAGAAATATACAAGATGCATATATATCTACAAGAGATACACAATAAAGGAAATATTGAAAATACTGTAAATAAATGCGGGAAGGAACAATATGTAAATGAACAAGAATACTATGACTAAGTGTGTGAGTACTAGCTTTAAAATGTGATCGGCTTGGGAACTTATACACGAGTATGGGCCTGGCTAGTCATATGTGCGGTATATAACCAACACTAACATGTGAACAAAACTTGTACATGAAGGGTATGATCACATATCTACACTAAAATACTCCCCACCCTCGACTGGTATAGTAGATCCAACCATGGTACGCTATGGCACGGGATTCCCCAAGAAGATAGCAACTCTTCCCGAGAATCTGTGTCTGTAAATGTACAAGATAAACAATGAAACAAGACTTGTACAAGATACACCATGAACAAAGAATAACATCTCATGACGAGATCCGAATATACCAATCCGTGTGACCATCGTGTCGAAAAATATGGATATTTATACTAGATACAATGAACATAGAGGATCTCATAAATAAGAAACTATTAGAGAATGTACTCACTTGTGGTCCTTAGCTGGCAATACCAATGTCCTGGTTCCAAAGTATCGTCTGAATGATCCAACAGTCCTATAGGCATATCATATAGTACAATATTGCATCAGACATCACACTAACATACACAATCAAACACAATGATCTCAGAGACTACGCTAGGGTCATGTCTGTAGTTGCTGTGCATAACAGATAGTCAATGGTACGGTCACGCCAGTACGTTAGTGTACATGTAGCAGTCTACTATCATGGTACGTAGTCACAGGTCAATGTAACTATGGGGTATCCGTGGTTACACTCTAGTAGATAGACATATAATACTTATTATCTATCATATACATTAATACTAATTAATTACAATTATAATAGATATATGTATGTACATACTTAATAGAGTTTATACTATATATATATTTATATACGTATATATATATACATACTAATTAAATTTTTATACATATTAAACGTATACTTGGGAATACCTATACAATACATATACATATGTATATATATACTAGTTTGAGAAATATATTATATATATATACCAATATACCTTTGAATATATACCAATACGTATGCAAATACGTACATACATATATCCATATAGTTACATATACACAATTACATGAAATGACGGGAACGAGGGCAGGAACGAACCTGCGCGCAGCATGACGACGGTGACGATGATGACGACGAGGGCGATGGTTACGACTACGGCGACGATGATGATGGATGAAGGCGAGGGTGGTGCTCGTGGTTGATAGAAAGGAGGAGAGGGAGGTCTGGCTGTGGTTCAGTCGAGGGGTAGCTGCCGGAGTTTGAGGGGCTTGGCGAGGAGGTCGGGTTGGATAGGGAATGGCCGGAGTATGGCGAGGGGACGTGCAGTCGGGTGAAAAGAGAGGGAGGCGAGCGGGCTGTGTTTCAGGCGAGTGTGCTCGGTGGTTCAGGGACTGAGGTCGACGCGGTGGCGAGTTGGGCAGTGGTGACCGGTGACAGTGGTGGCGGGGGTGTTGATAGCGAGGTGGTCGGCATTCAGTACAGTCAAGTTAGCGGGAAGTCGACCAGTGCAGCGGTCGGGATGGCTTCGTGCAGTCGGGGAGGTCATGGTGGCTCAGGCGAGGTTCAGTCGAGCGGTTGAGGACTCGACGTGGTAGTGGATCCGGTCGAGGTTGATGGTCGAGAGGGTTCGTCCGGCGGTCAAGATGTCGTGGAGGAGTTAGTTCAGGCGAAGTGTCCGGTCAGTTTCCGGCGGAGGACGAGGTGGGTGATGGGGAGAAAGCCGGGGATGAACAGGGAATAGGGGGGAGATGATGTCGGCTGAACTTGGGTTTTGGTATAAAATAAAGAAAAAGAAAAAAGTAAAATAAGAGGATATTTATATATGTGTAGGTCTTGGTTTGACCTAAAAATTTGTTGACTTGGTCAAATCCCCCTTGGAAATGGGCTTGGGTTGACATGTAGGTATTTTAATGGGCTAGGATTGACATGATTCAAAATGAAAGGAGGGCCAATGTTTGAGGAGGTTGATCTTGAGTTAGACAATCCCAAAAATCATGGAAAAATACACATGAAGAAGAAAAGGGGTTTATTCACGTATCGTGTCCAACGGGATGGACACCTTAATGCACTTTTACATAAAAAGTGCCCAACAATTAGAAAATTATACAAGTTTAGATTTATAGATTAATTAATTAGAAATAAATGCAATTGGTGTTCTAAATTAATTAGAAGTACAAGAAACTGAATTTAAGTGGGACACAAGTGTCATAAATGAAGTAGACTCAGAATAGAATATTATCCTAATTTGGGTTGCTCAAAATGGGTCAAGATTGTGTCTCCAATTTCGATTGGAACGCACAAGGATACAAGTTGAATTTATTCGGATTTAAATAATAAATGTTTGCGACAAAAATTGTGCGACTAAAATATAGCACAAGAGAGTATAATTATGAGTTACACAAAGGTCAGAAAAGAAGGCAGGCATGTCTAGGACAAGATTGTGGAATTTGTTGGAAGGCAAAGGCTAGGATAGCGCTCCAAATATCAAAGCAACGGTAAAGCGCAACAATGAATTAAAAATCACAGCAATTTATATATAATTAATTATCATGCAATCATTTATACATTAATTTATGAAAAGACGAAAATACCCCAAATCTGAAATATGGGGGTGACAAGTCTATCCACCTTAAAAGAATTTCGTCCTCGAAATTTAAGATCCTCAATAGTTGTATGTATGGGTAACCTCCTTAGGATGGGTGACCTCTCGTTGGATGGGTAACCTCCCTTATAATTGGTGAACTCCCTTAGGATGGGTGACCTCCCTTTGGATGGATGACTTCCCTAGGATGGGTAACCTATAGGATAGGTAACCTCCCTTAGGATGGGTGACCTCTCGTAGGATGGGTGACCTCCCTAGGATGGGTAAACTCCCGTAGGATGGGTGACCTCCCGTAGGATGGGTGTCCTCCCTAGGATGGGTAACTTTCCTAGGATGGGTGACCTCCCCTAGGATGGGTAACCTCTCTTAGGATGGGTGACCTCCCTAAGGATGGGTAACCTCCCTAAGGGAGGTTACCTCCCGTAGGATGGGTGATCTCCCGTAGGATGGGTTTTCTCCCTATGATGGGTGTCCTCTCTTAGGTTGGGTGACCTCCCTAAGGATGGGTAACATCCCTTAGGGAGGTTACCTCCCATAGGATGGGTGACCTCCCGTAGGATGGGTGTCCTCCCTAGTATGGGTGACCTCCCTAGGATGGGTGACCACACTTAGCATTGCTTGATAATTTATAGCTTATTATGTGTTATTTTAATTTCGAGGAAGAAATTCTTATAATTTCGAGGACGAAATTCTGATTTTAGTCGCACAAAAGTCGTTACAAACGTCCGTACGTAAATTAAATAAATTGCGTATTTACGTTCGCTGTCCGTTCCAATCGAAATTGATACCCAACCTCAACCCGTTTTGACCAACCTCGATCATGACATTGTTATACTCTAAGCCTACCACGCCAATGACGCTTGAGCCACCCAATTTTGACCCCCCGGTTATTTTTAATTAATTAAATAACACTTAGCGCAATAATTTTAATTAAATTAATATAGTGACCCAACCTCGTTCAAATTAGACCCAACTCCAACCCAAACCCACACACACACCCACAAGCCTCATACAAAACACCATACACCATTCTAGTCCAATACAAAACACCAAACATGGTGTTTTTGTCACATCAAATCGTCAATTTCAGCTTTTGTGCAATTTCCTAATTGTTCAGGGGCCTTTATGCAAATTTGCAGTGAGGTGCCCCCTCTCATTGGTCCAACCACATGAAGAATGAGACCCCATTCCCTTGACCGGTCCATCATAGTTTTTCCTTCCATTTTTATGTACCTACATTACTTTTTAGGAACATATCTCCACCCTATATTTTGAACCCCTCAATCCTAGCCCTCCCCTCATCATGATGAAGCCTCCCCAACTCCCCAAAAATAACACCCAGCCGGCCCTAATCCCATGGCAGCCCCCCCCCACTCTCTCTCCTACATATAGGGCACATTACATCACATTAAATGCACACAACCCAAAAATACACAACACAAAACCCTATTTTTCTAAACCTCACACCAACAGCCATCACCCCAACCCGAACCCCCGCAGCCTCCTCCCGGCCAGCCACCGCCTCCGGCCACCCCCACGACCACCCTACCCCTCCGGCGAACCTTCCCCCACCTACCACCACCGCCCCCAGCCACTGCTCCGCCCACAGCCACCCTCATCACCACCATCCTCAACCCACAGAATTTCCCTCCCCGAGCTCGAGTCGACCACCCGAGCTTCGATTGCTCCACCACCGTAGCACGCCCGGCCACCCCACTTCACCGACCTCTCCCCCGTCCAGCCTCCTCCGTCCCCGCCGACTCTCAGCCCCGGACGACGCCGCAGCTGGCCGCCCCCGCCCCCGCAGTGACACCTAGCTGCTGATTGCTGCTGTAGCCGTCGACTCCCCGAGCGCTGCGGGAGCTCCGCCCAGCCACCCACGTCGTCGACGACCAGTCCGGCGGATCCCCCTCGACCCCTCCTACACTTCTGTATGTATACATATATGAATATAGTGTAAATACATGGTATATTTGGGTTTACATTGTGTATATACCTATATATATATATGTCATGTATTCTACTTAGTATTTAAATATGTATGTATGTATGTATATATATATATATATATATATATATATATATATATATATATATATATATATATATATATATATATATATATATATATATATATATATATATATATATATGTGTGTGTGTATGTGTGTGTGTGTGTGTGTACGTATATATATTTTAGAAGTACATTTTATGTATTAGTATGTTACTACACTCTATTATATATTTATTATATATAGTGCATATAAATAAAAATGTGTATTGGTATGTTATATATTTATATTATGTGGTATATATACATAAATATATTAATTGGTATATTTATTATTTTTTGTATTATATATATATATATATATATATATATATATATACATGTACTTTGTTTATATTGGTATGTATTAAATAAATATATGAATATATGTAAATATATATATGTATTTTATGTTGTGTACTTATGTACATAAATATATGTAAATATATGTGTATATATTTAATTTATATATATAGTATTGTGTATTTTAAATATGTTAATATATTTAATGAATATGTGTATATATACATATTATTAGGTAATATGTAAAGATGCTAATTAAATGTACTATTAAACATTACATATTTTTATTATATTTTAATACATGTATTAGTGAGCACATAAGTATATATGTTATACTATGTATATATATACTATCTTTAATGTATATATTTAATCATGTATTATTTTTATGCAAGTATTTATTTTATGTATTAATGTATTATAGTATATATTAACTAATGAATATATGTAATTATATATGTGTGGTGGTATTGATATAAAATATTTAAATACTATATCTATGTACTATAGTAGTATGTACATATATGTTATTAAATTTCTTATACATAATGAACAATATATATATGTTATATATTATTAATGCATTATGTATATATGTACATATGTCTAAATGCAGTTGTATATATAAGTATATAGGTTATTAAATTATCTATAGTATATATGTGTATATGTGTTAGGTATGTATACTTGTACTATGTTAACATAGGTAGTTAAGCATGGTGTAAATTTAGTGAATCATTATTATTGTTATCTGTTCGTAGGCATCTGAGACGGTGATACCTTGACTGCTGGTTCCGGAGCATTGTTTGTGCACACCAGAGTTCCAGGCAAGTATACCTTGCCTTGTTGATACTGTTTAAATGCAGATGTTATCTAGTTGCATAATCTATTGCTTTATTATTAACTGTGCGCGTCTGAGAAGACTCGGGTGCAGTCAACGAAGGCATTGACGTTAGGACTTTTGTCTAACCTAGTGTCTAGTGGACCCACCTAAAGTTGAAGAGTTATCAATATGACTTCCCAGGCCTTGACACGTATCTTAACACGTCACAGAGTGAGTTCATGTAGGGACGCGTACTTCATGATCGACTGGCCATCAGCATGAGCAGCACGTGTGACGGCATTTAGCTTAGTTGCTTATTTCTGTAGCGACTTGCATCATAGTATGAGGTGTCCACGTCGCATTCGTGACTTGTACATTGACATTGGGCGGAGAAGACAATTAGTAGGCATATGGGACAAATATTTGATCGTCGTAGTTTCAGAGTAAACTGCGGGGCCGTGAGCCTCAGTGTTACCCGGTTATGGGCCATGTGTTATCCGGTTATGGGCTCAGGTTCCCGGTTATGGGCATATATGCTTGTCGATACATCCGGCAGAGGTTATTAGCTGCGCGCTATCATGATCGGTGATGTAGTCAGCATATATACTCCTGGCGTTCAGTTTACAGCTAATACCAGGTACTTAGCCTCTGGCTCGACGCTATGCTTTATACCTTTTACCTACCCATACGTACCAGGGTTGTCTTCAAAGTGCATTTCACTTAGCTGGTTAGATTACCCTTGAGTTTACACAGTATATACTTTATGGCATGCATTTTTGTATCTTGTTACGTCCCTCTGAGGACCTGGTTCTCTTCCAGATCTGGATGAGCACTTGTACCCGACCATCTATGGAGCAGGAGTAGAGACAGGATTCCTGATTGAGGACTACGAGTCATTTCCAGGGGAGTTCCCGTGATTTGAGTACGCAGCTGCATCGGACTAGAGTTTTCATATCTAGCTAGTTGATACTCTAGTCTAGTTATCTTACTTCTTTCTGCACTTTATTTCCATTCCTGTATTTCAGTGGGTTTGTCCCCATTCAGACTATTTCAGATGTATTATGGATATTCAGACTCTTGTATTTTATTTACTGGCATTTATTTCAGTCTTTATGATATTGTATTCTGTGGATGAGATTAGACATTGCCTGCTATATATTAGCATATTAGACTTGTTAGTATTTTAGGACAGCGTAGCATGCTTCGTTAGGATCCATTAAATTGGAATATCCTTCGGAGTCGTGTCAGCTAGCTAAAGCCACATGGCCTGGTCCCGTATATTTTGGGACTGGGACGTGACATAGTTTTAGTGGCGGCCCATGCAGGTCATATTTATCTCTTGTGGTATGGTAACATGCCCAGCGAGCCTGCAATAGGATAGAAATTAATAGATCTCATCCACTTTCTGCCTTTGAACCTCCTTCGCATTTGATTAAATTGAATATCTGCATCCTGCTTGTTATTCTATACTCTTTTAACTAAGTTATATTTCTTGCAGCAAGATGAACTTGCGCAGCAGACGCGAAGCATACGGCGCTATTGTGCCATCCACCACCGCACCAAGGGAGGATACACCCCTTGGACCACCCGGAGAGCAGCCTCCACCCCAGGCACCGGTGATTCCCCAGGCCCCGATGATACATTAGCACCAGACCTCACCCGACGACGGAATGCAACAGTCAGAAGGCCAGACTTCTCAGACTGTCCCGCAGCACTTCGAGGGCCAGACGTCTAGAGCTACGCCGATGCCTCAGTCTGAGAGACGGACGTCTGAGGAGACTCCTACGACGCAACCAGAGGCCCCATTGCCACCACCTCTGTTCTTTCCGCCACAGATGCCACATACAGAGGAACAACCGCAGATGTTCCAACTCTTCCAGACTATGATGCAGGCTCAATGGCATCAAACCGAGACGTTGAGACCGAGTTTGATGGCAGTAATGGAGAGGACACCTGCCCCAGTACCCGTACCAGCACCTCCACCAGCTCAGGCAGTTGGTACTGTATAATAGTTCTGCCATATGGGCCCTGACACTTTTTCGGGCAGCGAGACCGCAGAAGAGATCTCCGATTGGGTTGCCAACACGGAGATGCTACTAGAGGCTTCGCAGTTACACCCAGACCTCTGGATGACCACAGTGAGGGCCCAGCTGAAAGGCAATGCGCATCACTGGTGGGACTCCATAGAGCGCAGCGTAGGCAAGACGTAGACGTGGGACCAGTTTCTAGAGTACTTCAATGTGAAGTATTTCCCGACTACGGTCAGGAATGCCCTCTACTCCCAGTTCCTGCTCCTGGAGCAAGGGAATCTGTCCGTAGACGCCTACGACGCAGAGTTTAGTAGGCTTAGCCAATTTGGTGCCGCCCTGATACCCAACGACCTAGAGAAGGCCAGGAGATTCCATCACGGCCTTACCTTCGAGCTGCAGAGGTACACTACTACTCAGGCGAGGATCTCATACGAGGAAGTTCTGTCAGAGGCCAGGATCCAGGAGGCTATTAGCAGAGGATCGAGACATCGCAGCACGACTACACCAGCCAGAGCTCAGCCCGGAGCAGGAGGACCGATTCGCCATCCAGGAGTGCAGACACAACAGAAGATTGTGCCATATCAGCAGAGGGAGCTACCAACGTGTCACTTTTGCAGAAAGAAGGGACATATCCAGAAAGATTGCAGAAGAAGACTAGGACTGTGCTTGAGGTGCGGATCAACCCAACATCAAGCTCAAGAGTGTTCCCAGTATAGCGATAGAGCTCGGTAGATAGTACAAACACCAGCCCCACCAACCCTAGGTATGTCCGTAGCATTGCTTGATAATTTATAGCTTATTATGTGTTATTTTAATTTTGAGGACAAAATTCTTATAAGTTGGGTAGATTGTAAACCCCCTCGACCAAAAATTTATTTTTATTAATTTAGATAAAGAGATTAGGGTTATTTTGGTCATAATTAAAATTTATTATACAGAGTTTTATTATTTGTGCAATGCTTTTATTACTTAGGAGACCTTACCGTTGTCCCGATATTTAGGACACTACCCTAGCTGTTACCCTGAAACAAATTCTATACACTTGGCATAGACATACTAACCTACCATAATGACCCTTGTGTAACCCCCGGATATTGATTTTTGTGCCTGATTTTAGTCGCACAAAAGTCGTTACAAACGTCCGTACGTAAATTAAATAAATTGTGTATTTACGTTCGCTGTCCGTTACAATCAAAATTGAGACCCAACCTCAACCCGTTTTGACCAACCTCGATCATGACATTGTTATACTCTAAGCCTACCATGCCCATGAAGCTTGAGCCACCCAATTTTGACCCCCCGGTTATTTTTAATTAATTAAATAACACCTAGCGCATTAATTTTAATTAAATTAATGTAGTGACCCAACCTCGTTCAAATTAGACCCAACTCCAACCCAAACCCACACACACACCCACAAGCCTCATACAAAACACCATACACCATTCTAGTCCAATACAAAACACCAAACATGGTGTTTTGTCACATCAAATCCTTAATTTCAACTTTTGTGCAATTTCCTAATTGTTCATGGGCCTTTATGCAAATTTGCAGTGAGGTGCCTCCCTCTCATTGGTCCAGCCACATGAAGAATGATACCCCATTCCCTTGACCGGTCCATCATAGTTTTTCCTCCCATTTTTATGTACCTACATTACTTTTTGGGGACATATCTCCACCCTATATTTTGAACCCCTCAATCCTAGCCCTCCCCTCATCATGATGAAGCCTCCCCAACTCCCCAAAAATAATACCCAGCCGGCCCTAATCCCATGGCAGCCCCCCCCCCACTCTCTCTCCTACATATAGAGCACATTACATCATATTAAATGCACAAAACCCAAAAATACACAACACAAAACCCTATTTTTCTAAACCTCACACCCACAGCCATCACCCCAACCCGAACCCTCGCAGCCTCCTCCCGGCCAGCCACCACCTTCGGCCACCCCCGCGACGACCCTACCCCTCCTGCGACCCTTCCCCCACCTACCACCACCGCCCCCGGCCACTGCTCCGCCCACAGCCACCTTCATCACCACCATCCTCAACCCACAGAATTCCTTCCCCGAGCTCGAGTCGACCACCCGAGCTTCGATTGCTCCGCTACCGTAGCACGCTCGGCCACCCCACTTCACCGAACTCTCCCCCGTCCAGCCTCCTCCGTCCCCGCCGAATCTCAGCCCCGGACGACACCGCAGCTGGCCGCCCCCGCCCCCGCAGTGACACCTAGCTGCTGATTGCTGCTGTAGCCGTCGACTCCCTGAGCGCTGCCGGAGCTCCGCCCGGCCACCCACGCCGTCGACAACCAGTCCGACGGATCCCCCTCGACCCCTCCTACACTCCTATACATATACATATACAAATATAGTGTAAATACATGGTATATTTGGGTTTACATTGTGTATATACCTATATATATGTCATGTATTCTACTTAGTATTTAAATACGTATTCTGTATATTATATATATACCTCTGTATAAACAGTATTCTATATATATATATGCTGTATTTTGTATATGTTATATATATACTAGAGATATATATATATATATGTGTATAGTATATACTATATACATGTATTTAATACCTTATTATATATTTAATATCTATTATGTATAAGTATATAAATATATATATATATATATATATATATATATATATGTGTGTGTGTGTGTGTGTGTGTGTGTGTGTGTGTGTGTGTGTGTGTGTACGTATATATATTTTAGAAGTACATTTTATGTATTAGTATGTTACTACACTCTATTATATATTTAATATATATAGTGCATATAAATAAAAATGTGTATTGGTATGTTATATATTTATATTATGTGGTATATATACATAAATATATTAATTGGTATATTTATTATTTTGTGTATACATATAAATATATATATATTTGTGTATATAAATAAATATATATATTGGTGTATATAAATGTGGTTAAATATATATAAATATATATATATATATATATATATATATATATATATATATATATATATATATATACATATACTTTGTGTATATTGGTATGTATTAAATAAATATATGAATATATGTAAATATATATGTATTTTATGTTGTGTACTTATGTACATAAATATATGTAAATATATGTGTATATATTTAATTTATATATATAGTATTGTGTATTTTAAATATGTTAATATATTTAATGAATATGTGTATATATACATATTATTAGGTAATATGTAAAGATGCTAATTAAATGTACTATTAAACATTACATATTTTTATTATATTTTAATACATGTATTAGTGAACACATAAGTATATATGTTATACTATGTATATATATATACTATCTTTAATGTATATATTTAATCATGTATTATTTTTATGCAAGTATTTATTTTATGTATTAATGTATTATAGTATATATTAACTAATGAATATATGTAATTATATATGTGTGGTGGTATTGATATAAAATATTTAAATACTATATCTATGTACTATAGTAGTATGTACATATATGTTATTAAATTCCTTATACATAATGAACAATATATATATATGTTATATATTATTAATGCATTATGTATATATGTACATATGTCTAAATGCAGTTGTATATATAAGTATATAGGTTATTAAATTATCTATAGTATATATGTGTATATGTGTTAGGTATGTATACTTGTACTATGTTAACATAGGTAGTTAAGCATGGTGTAAATTTAGTGAATCATAATTATTGTTATCTGTTCGTAGGCATCCGAGATGGTGCTACCTTGACTGCTGGTTCCGGAGCATTGTTTGTGCACACCAGAGTTCCAGGCAAGTATACCTTGCCTTGTTGATACTGTTTAAATGCAGATGTTATCTAGTTGCATAATCTATTGCTTTATTATTAACTGTGCGCGTCCGAGAAGACTCGGGTGCAGTCAACGAAGGCATTGACGTTAGGACTTGTGTCTGACCTAGTGTCTAGTGGACCCACCTAAAGTTGAGGAGTTATCAATATGACTTCCCAGGCCTTGACACGTATCTTAACACGTCACAGAGTGATTTCATGTAGGGACGCGTGCTTCATGATCGACTGGCCATCAGCATGAGCAGCACGTGTGACGGCATTTAGCTTAGTTGCTTATTTCTGTAGCGACTTGCATCATAGTATGAGGTGTCCACGTCGCATTCGCGACTTGTATATTGACATTGGGCGGGGAAGACAATTAGTAGGCGTATGGGACAGACATTTGGTCGTCGTAGTTTTATAGTAAACTGCGGGGCCGTGAGCCTCAGTGTTACCCTGTTATGGGCCATGTGTTACCCGGTTATGGGCTCAGGTTTCCGGTTATGGGCATATATGCTTGTCGATAGATCCGTCAGAGGTTATTAGCTGCGCGCTATCATGATCGGTGATGTAGTCAGCATATATACTCCTGGCGTTCAGTTTACAGCTAATGCCAGGTACTTAGCCTCTGGCTCGACGCTATGCTTTATACCTTTCACCTACCCATACGTACCAGGGTTGTCTTCAAAGTGTATTTCACTTAGCTGGTTAGATTACCCTTGAGTTTACACAGTATATACTTTATGGCATGCATTTTTGTATCTTGTTACGTCCCTCTGAGGACCTGGTTCTCTTCCAGATCCGTACGAGCACTTGTACCCGACCATCTATGGAGCAGGAGTAGAGACAGGATTCCTGATTGAGGACTACGAGGCATTTCCAGGGGAGTTCCCGTGATTTGAGTACGCAGCTGCATCTGACTAGAGTTTTTATATCTAGCTAGTTGATACTCTAGTCTAGTTATCTTATTTCTTTCTGTACTTTATTTTCATTCCTGTATTTCAGTGGGTTTGTCCCCATTCAGACTATTTCAGATGTATTATGGATATTCAGACTCTTGTATTTTATTTACCGACATTTATTTCAGTCTTTATGATATTGTATTCTGTGGATTAGATTAGACATTGCCTACTATATATTAGCATATTAGACTTGTTAGTATTTTAGGACAGCGTAGCACGCTTCGTTAGGATCCATTAAATTAGGATATCCTACGGAGTCGTGTCAGCTGGCCAATGCCACGTGGCCTGGTCCCGTATATTTTGGGACTGGGGCATGACACGTAGGATGGGTTACCTCCATTTGGATGGGTGACCTCCCTAGGATGGGTGATCTCTTTTAGGATGGGTGACCTCCCATAGGATGGGTAACCTATATTTGGATGGGTGACCTCTCTAGGAAGGGTGACCTCTCTCAGGATGGGTAACCTCTCGTAGGTTGGGTGACCTCCCGTAGGATGGGAGACCTCCCGTGTGGTCACCCATCATATGAAGCTCACCCATCCTAGGGAGGTCACCCATCCTACAGGAGGTTACCCATCCTATGGAAGGTCACCCATCCTACAGGAGGTTACCCATCCTACGGGATATTACCCATACTACGAGAGGTCACCCATCCTATGGGGGTTTAACCATCCTACGGGAGGTCACCCATCCTACAGGAGATTACCCTACCTACGGGAGGTAACCCATCCTATGGGAGGTCACCTATCCTGCAGGAGGTTACCCGTCCTAAGTTACCCATCCTAGGGAGGTCACCCATCCTACGGGAGGTCACACATCCAAATGGAGGTTACCCATCCTACGGGAGGTCACCCATCCAAAGGGAGGTCACCCATCCTAGGGAGGTTACCCATCCGATGGGATATCACCCATCCTACGAGAGGCCATCCATCCTATAGGTCACCCATTCTATGGGAGATCACCCATCCTTAAGGAGGTCACCCATCCTAAGAGATGTCACCCAGCCTAAGAGAGGTTACCCATCCTAAGGGAGGTTACCCATACAAATGGAGGTTACCCATCCTAGAGAGTTTACCCATCCTTAGGGAGGTCACCCATCCTATGGAGGTTACCCATCCTACGGGATATCACCAATCCTACAAGAGATCACCCATCCTATAGGTCCTATCATATATGAGGTCCCTCATCCTACAGGATATTACCCATCCAAATGGTGGTCACCCATCAAATAGAGGTCACCCATCCTAAGGAAGGTCACCCATCCTTGGGAAGTTACCCATCCTAGGGAGGTTACCAATCCTACTGGAGGTCACCCATCCTAGGGTGGTTACCCATTCTACGGGAGGTCAACCATCCTACGAGAGGTCACCCATCCTATAGGTCACCCATCTAATGGGAGGTCACCCATCCTAAGGATACCCATCCTATAGGTCACCTATCCTAAGGGAGGTTACCCATCCTATGAAGGTCACCCATCCTATGAAGGTCACCCATCGTATGGAGGTTACCCATCCAACGAACGGTCATCCATCCTACGGGAGGTCACCCATCCTAGGGAGGTCACCCATCCTAAGGAAGGTCACCCATCCTAGGGAGGTTACCAATCCTACGGGAGGTCAACCATCCTAAGGGAGGTCACCCATCCTACGGGAGGTTACTCATCCTACGAGAGGTTACCCATCCTAAGGGAGGTTACCCATCCTGTGTTAGGTTACCCTTCCTAAGGGAGGTCACAAACCCTAAGAGAGGTCACCCATCCTATAGGTCACTAATCCTAAGGTAGGTTACCTATCATATAGGAGGTCACCCATCCTAAGAGAGGTTACCCATCCTACGTTAGGTTACCTATCCTATCGGAGGTCTCCCATCCTATGGGAGGGTACCTATCCTGAGGGAGGTCACCAATCCTAGGGAGGTCACCCCTCCTACGTGAGGTTACCCATCCTACGGGAGGTTACTCATCCTAGCGAGGTCACCCATGCTAGGGAGGTTATCCATCATACGGGGGATCACCGATCCTACGGGAGGTCACCCATCCCAGGAGAGGTTACCCATCCTAAGAGAGGTTACCCATCCAAATGGAGGTTACCCATCCTAAGGGAGGTCACTCATCCTACGGAAGGTTACCCATCCTAGGGAGGTTACCCATCCTATGGGATATCAACCATCTTATGGGAGGTCACCCATCCTAAGGGAGGTTACCGATCCTATGAAGGTCACACATCCTTAGGGAAGTTACCCATCCTACGGAATATCACCCATCCTAAGAGAGGTCACCCATCCTATAGGTCACCCATCTTACGAGAGGTCACCCATCGTATGAGAGAATACCCATCCTATGATGGTCACCCATCCTACGGGATATCACCCATCCTAAGGGAAATAGGTCACTCATCATACGGGAGGTTATCCATCCTAAGAGAGGTTACCCATCCAAATGAAGGTCATCCATCCTATGGGAGGTCACCCATCCTAAGGATGCCCATCCTATAGGTCACCTATCCTAAGGGAGGTTAACCATCCTATGATGGTCACCCATCTTAAGGGAGGTCACCCATCCTATGAAGGTCACCCATCATATGGAGGTTACCCATCCTAGGTGAGGTCACCCATCCTATGGGAGGTCACTCATCCTAGGGTGGTCACCCATCCTAGTAAAGTTACCCATCCTAGGGAGGTTACCCATCCTACGGGAGGTCACCCATCCTAAGGGAGGTCACCCATCCTACGGGAGGTTACCCATCCTACGAGAGGTCACCCATCCTATGGGAGGTCACCCATCCTTAGGGAAGTCACCCATCCAAAGGGAGGTCACCCATCCTATGGGAGGTCACCATCCTATGGATACCCATCCTATAGGTCACCTATCCTTAGGGAGGTTACCCATCCTATGAAGGTCACCCATCCTAAGGGAGGTCACCCATCCTTTGAAGGTCACCCATCGTATGGAGGTTACCCATCCTAAGGGAGGTTATACATCCTATTAGAGGTCACCCATCCTAGGGAGGTCACCAATCCTAAGGGAGGTAACCCATCCTACAGGAGGTCACCCATCCTATAGGTCCCCTATCCTAAGGGAGGTTACCCATCCTACAAGAGGTCACTCATCTTAAGGGAGGTCATCCATCCTACGGGAGGTCACCCATCCTAAGAAAGGTTACCCTTCCAATGGGAGGTCACCCATCCTACGGGAGGTCACCCATCCTACGGGAGGTTACCCATCCAACGTTAGGTTACCCTTCCTATGGGTGACACCCATCCTAAGAGAGGTCACTCATCCAAAGGGAGGTTACCTATCATATATGAGGTCACCCATCCTAAGAGAGGTTACCCATCCTACGTTAGGTTACCTATCCGATCGGAGGTCACCTACCCTAAGGGAGGTCACCCATCCTAGGGAGGTCACCCCTCCTACGGGAGGTTACCCATCCTACGGGAGGTTATCCATCCTAGGGAGGTCACCCATCCTAGGGAGGTTACACATCCTACGGGGGGTCACCCATCCTACGGGAGGTCACCCATCCAAATGGAGGTCACCCATCCCATGAGAGGTTACCCATCCTAAGAGAGGTGACCCATCCTAAGGGAGGTCACTCATCCTACGGGAGGTTACCCATCCTAGGGAGGTTTACACATCCTAGGAAGGTTACCCATCCTACGGGAGGTCACCCATCCTAAGGGAGGTTACCGATCCTATGAAGGTCGCCCATCCTTAGGGAGGTTACCTATCCTAGGGAGGTTACCCATCCTACGGAATATCACCCATCCTACGAAAGGTCACCCATCCTATAGGTCACCCATCCTACGAGAGGTTACCCATCCTATGAGAGGTTACCCATCCTATGAAGGTCACCCATCCTACAGGATATCACCCATCCTAAGAGAAATAGGTCACTTATCCTACGGGAGGTTACCTATCCAAAGAGAGGTTACCCATCCAAATAGAGGTCACCCATCCTATGGGAGGTCACCCATCCTAAGGATGCACTTCCTATAGGTTACCTATCCTAAGGGAGGTTACCCATCCTATGAAGGTCACCCATCCTAAAGGAGGTCACCCATCCTATGAAGGTCACCCATCATATGGAGGTTACCAATCCTACGGGAGTTCACCAATCCTACGTGAGGTCACCCATCCTAAGAAATGTCACCCATCCTAGGGAAGTTACCTATCCTAGGGAGGTTACCCATCCTACGGGAGGCTACCCATCCTACGAGATGTTACCCATCCTAAGGGAGGCTACACATCCTAAGGAGGTTACCCATCCTACTGGATATCACCCATCCTACTGGAGGTTACCCATTCTACGGGAGGTCACCCATCCTACGAGAGTTTACCCATCCTACGGGAGGTTACCCATCCTACGGGAGGTCACCAATACTTAGGGAGATTACCCAACCTATGAGAGGTTACCCAACCTATGAGAGGTTACCCATCCTATGGTATATCATCCATCCTAAGGGAGGTTACCCATGCTAGGGAGGTTAACCATCCTACTGGATATCACCCATCCTACGGGAGGTTACCCATCCTACGGGAGGTCACCCATCCTACGAGCGGTTACCCATCCTACGGGAGGTTACCCATACTTATGGAGGTTACCTAACTTATGAGAGGTTACCCATCCTACGGGATATCACCCATCCTTCGGGTGGTCACCCATCCTACGGGAGGTCACCCATACTTAGGGAGGTTACCCAACCTATGAGAGGTCACCCATCCTAGGGTGGTCAACCATCATATGAAGCTCACCCATCCTAGGGAGGTCACCCATCCTACAGGAGGTTATCCATCCTATAGAAGGTCATCCATCCTACAGGAGGTTACCCATCCTACGGGATATTATCCATACTACAAGAGGTCACCCATCATATAGGGGATACCCATCCTACGGGTGGTCACCCATCCTACAAGAGATTACCCTTCCTACGGGAGGTTACCCATCCTACGGGAGGTCACCCATCCTACAAGAGGTTACCCATCCTAAGTTACCCATCCTAGGGAGGTCACCCATCCTACGGGAGGTCATACATCCAAATGGAGGTTACCCATCCTACGCAAGGTCACCCATCCAAAGGGAGGTTACCCATCCTATGGGATATCACCCATCCTACGAGAGGTCACCCATCCTATAGGTCACCCATCCTTAGGGAGGTCACCCATCCTATAGGTCACCCATCTTATGAGAGATTACCCATCCTAAGAGAGGTCACCCAGCCTAAGAGAGGCTACCCATCTTAAGGGAGGTTACCCATCCAAATGGAGGTTACCCATCCTAGGTAGGTTACCCATCCTTATGGAGGTCACCCATCCTATGAAGGTTACCCATCCTACGGGATATCACCCATCCTACGAGAGATCACCAATCCTATAGGTCCTATCATACATGAGGTCCCCCATCCAACAGGATGTTACCCATCCAAATGGTGGTCACCCATCAAAAGGAGGTCACCCATCCTAAGGAAGGTCACCCATCCTAGGGAAGTTATCCATCCTAGGGAGGTTACCAATCCTACGGGAGATCACCCATCCGAGGGGGTAACCCATCCTACGGGAGGTCAACCGTCCTACGAGAGGTTACCCATCCTAAGGGAGGTCACCCATCCTACGGGATATCACCCATCCTACGAGAGTTCACCCATCCTATAGGTCATCCATCCTATGAGAGGTCATCCATCCTTAGAGAGGTTATCTATCCTAAGGGAAGTTACCCATACAAATGGAGGTTATCCATCCTAGGGAGGTCACCCATCCTAGGGAGGTTATCCATCCTTAGGGAGGTTAGCCATTCTATAGAGGTTACCCATCCTACGTGATATCACCCATCCTACGAGAGGTCACCCATCCTATAGGTCACCCATCCTATGGGAGGTCACACATCCTTAGGGAGGTCACCCATCCAAAGGGAGGTCACCCATCCTAAGGATGCCCATCCTATAGGTCACCTATCCTAAGGGAGGTTACCCATCCTATGAAGGTCACCCATCATAAGGGAGGTCACCCATCCTATGAAGGTCACCCATCGTATGGAGGTTACCTATCCAATGAGAGGTCGCCCATCCTATGGGAGGTCACCCATCCTAGGGAGGTCACCCATACTAAGAAAGGTCACCCATCCTAAGGAAGTTACCCATCCTAGGGAGGTTACCAATCCTACGGGAGGTCACCCATCCTAAGGGAGGTCACCCATCCTGCGGGAGGTTACCCATCCTACGAGAGGTTACCCATCATAAGGGAGGTTACCCATCCTATGTTAGTTTATCCTTCCTAAGGGAGGTCACCCATCCTAAGAGAGGTCACACATCCTATAGGTCACCAATCCTAAGGTAGGTTACCTATCATATAGGAGGTCATCCATCCTAAGAGAGGTTATCCATCCTATATTAGGTTACCTATCCTATCGGAGGTCTCCCATCCTATGGAAGGTTACCCATCTTAAGGGAGGTCACCAATCCTAGGGAGGATATCCATCCTATGGGGGGTCACCAATCCTACGGGAGGTCACCCATCCAAATGGAGGTCACCCATCCCAGGAGAGGTTACCCATCCTAAGAGAGGTTACCCATCCTGAGGGAGGTTACCCATCCAAATGGAGGTTACCCATCCTAAGGGAGGTCACTCATCCTACGAAAGGTTACCCATCCTAGGGAGGTTACCCATCCTAAGGGATATCACCCATCCTAAGGGATATCACCCATCCTATGGGAGGTCACCCATCCTAAGGGAGTTTACCGATCCTATGAAGGTCACCCATCCTTAGGGAGGTTACCCATCCTAGGGAGGTTACCCATCCTACGGGATATCACCCATCCTACGAGTGGTCACCCATCCTAAGAGAGGTGACCCATCCTATGAGAGATTACCCATCCTATGAAGGTCACCCATCCTACGGGATATCACCCATCCTAAGGAAAATAGGTCACTCATCATACGGGAGGTTACTCATCCTAACAGAGGTTATCCATCCAAATGAAGGTCGCCCATCCTATGGGAGGTCACCCATCCTA
This sequence comes from Iris macrosiphon, assembly GCA_036927795.1. Taxonomy (NCBI): domain Eukaryota; kingdom Viridiplantae; phylum Streptophyta; class Magnoliopsida; order Asparagales; family Iridaceae; genus Iris; species Iris macrosiphon. The sequence continues at coordinate 2,108,716 of JAYESA010000023.1, read as the reverse complement.
TGGATGCCCATACTATAGGTCAACTATCCTAAGGGAGGTTACCCATTCTATGAGGGTCACCCATTTTAAGGGAGGTCACCCATCCTATGAAGGTCATCCATCGTATGGAGGTTACCCATCCTAGGTGAGGTCACCCATCCTACGGGAGGTCATCCATCCTAGGGAGGTCACCCATCCTTAGGAAGGTCACCCATCCTAAGGAAGTTACCCATCCTACGGGAGGTCACCCATCCTAAGGGAGGTCACCCATCCTACGGGAGGTTACCCATCCTAAGAGAGGTCACCCATCCTAAGAGAGGTCACCCATCCTTAAGGAGGTCACCCATCCAAAGGGAGGTCACCCATCCTATGGGAGGTCATCCATCCTAAGGATGCCCATCTTATAGGTCACATATCCTAAGGGAGGTTACCCATCTTATGAAGGACACCCATCCTAAGGGAGGTCACCCAGCCTATGAAGGTCACCCATCGTATGGAGGTTACCCATCCAACGAGAGGTCTCCCATCCTACGGGAGGTTACCCATCCTAGGAAGGTCACCCATCCAACGGAAGGTCACCCATCCTAGGGAAGTTACCCATCCTAGGGAGGTTACCAATCCTACGGGAGGTCACCCATCCTAAGGGAGGTCACCCATCCTACGGGAGGTTACCCATCCTACGAGAGGTTACCCATCCTATGTTAGGTTACCCTTCCTAAGGGAGGTCATACATCATAAGAGAGGTCATCCATCCTATAGGTCACCAATCCTAAGGTAGCTAAGCTATTATATAGGAGGTCACCCATCCTAAGAGATGTTACCCATCCTACGTTAGGTTACCTATCCTATCGGAGGTCTCCCATCCTATGGGAGGTTACCTATCCTAAGAGAAGTCACCAATCCTTGGGAGGTCACCCCTCCTACGTGAGGTTACCCATCCTATGGGAGGTTACCCATCCTAGGGAGGTCACCCATCCTAGGGAGGTTATCCATCCTACGGGGGGTTATCGATCAAACGGGAGGTCTCCCATCCAATTGGAGGTCACCCATGCCAGGAGAGGTTACCCGTCCTTAGAGAGGTTACCAATCCTGAGGGAGATTACCCATCCAAATGGAGGTTACCCATCCTAAGGGAGGTCACTCATCCTATGAAAGGTTACCCATCCTAGAGAGGTTACCCATCCTATGGGATATCACCCATCCTACTGGAGGTCACCCATCCTAAGGGAGGTTACCGATCCTATAAAGGTCGCCCATCCTTAGGGAGGTTACCCATCCTACGGGATATCACCCATCCTACGAGAGGTCACCCATCCTATAGGTCACCCATTCTATGATAGGTCACCCATCCTACGTTAGGTTACCTATCCTATTGGAGGTCTCCCATCCTATGGGAGGTTACCTATCCTAAGGGAGGTCACCAATCTTAAGGAGGTCACCCCTCCTACGTGAGGTTACCCATCCTACGGGAGGTTATCCATCCTAGGGAGGTCACCCATCCTAGGGAGGTTATCCATCCTACGGGGGGTCACCGATCCAACGGGAGGTCACCCATCCAATTGGACGTCACCCATCCCAGGAGAGGTTACCCATCCTTAGAGAGGTTACCCATCCTGAGGGAGGTTACCCATCCAAATAGAGGTTACCCATCCTAAGGGAGGTCACTCATCCTACGAAGGTTACCCATCCTAGGGAGGTTACCCATCCTACGGGATATCACCCATCCTACGGGAGGTCACCCATCCTAAGGGGGGTTACCGATCCTATGAAAGTCATCCATCCTTAGGGAGGTTACCCATCCTAGGGAGGTTACCCATCCTACGGGATATCACCCATCCTATAGGTCACCCATTCTACGATAGGTCACCCATCCTATAAGAGATTACCCATCTTATAAAGGTCACCCATCCTACGGGATATCACCCATCTTAAGGGAAATAGGTCACTCATCATACAGGAGGTTACCCATCCTAAGAGAGGTTACCCATCCAAATAAAAGTCACCCATCCTATGGGAGGTCACCCATCCTAAGGATGCCCATCCTATAGGTCACCTATCCTAATGGAGGTTACCCATCCTATGATGGTCACCCATCTTAAGTGAGGTCACCCATCCTATGAAGGTCATCCATCATATGGGGGTTACCCATCCTACGTGAGGTCACCCATCCTACGGGAGGTCAATAATTCTAGGGAGGTCATCCATCCTAAGGAAGGTCACCCATCCTAGGGTGGTTCCCCATCCTACGGGAGGTCACCCATCCTAAGGGAGGTTACCCATCCAACGGGAGGTTACCCATCCTACGAGAGGTTATCCATCCTAGGGAGGTTACCCATCCTACGGGATATCATCCATCCTACGGAAGGTTACTCATCCTATGGGAGGTCACCCATCCTACGGGATGTTACCCAACCTACGGGAAGTCACCTATACTTAGGGAGGTTACCCAACATATGAGAGGCTACCCAATCCTACGGGATATCACTCATCGTAAGGGAGGTTACCCATACTAGAGAGGTTACCCATCCTACGGGATATAACCCATCCTACGGTAGGTTACCCATCCTACGGTAGGTTACCCATCCAACTAGAGGTCACCCATATTTAGGAAGGTTACCCAACCTATGAGAGGTCACCCATCTTACGGAAGGTTACCCATCCTACGGGATATCACCCATCCTACGGGAAGTTACCAATCCTACGGGAGGTCAATCATACTTAGGGAGGTTACCCAACCTATGAGAGATCACCCATCCTAGGGAGGTCACCCATCATATGAAGGTCACCCATCCTAGGGAGGTTATCCATCCTTCGGGAGGTTACCTATCCTACTGGAAGTCACCTATCCTACAGTTAGTTACCCATCCTACGGGATATCACCCATACTACGGGAGGTCACCCATCCTACGGGAGGTTACCCATCCTATGAGAGTTCACCCATCCTACGAGAGGTTACCCATCCTACGGGAGGTCACCCATACTTAGGGAGGTTACCCAACCTATGAGAGGTCACCCATCCTTGGAAGGTCACCCATCGTATGAAGGTCACCCATCCTAGGGAGGTCACCCATCCTACGGTAGGTTACCCATCCTACGGAAGGTTACCCATCCTAGGGAGGTCACCCATCCTACAGGAGGTTACCCATCCTACGAGATATCGCCCATCCAAAGGGAGGTTACCCATCCTTAGGGAGGTCAACCATACTAAGGGATATTATCCATCCTAGGGAGGTTACCCATCCTAAGGGAGGTTACCGATCCTATGAAAGTTACCCATCCTTTGGGAGGTTACCCATCATATGAAGATCACCTATCCTAGGGAGGTTATCCATCCTACGGGATATCACCCATCCTACGTGAGATCACCCATCCTTAGGGAGGTTACCCATCCTACGAGAGGTCAACCATCCTACGGGAGGTTATGTATCCTACGTTAGGTAACCCTTCCTAAGGAAGGTCACCCATCCTAGGAAGGTCGCCCATCCTACGGGAGGTCACACATCCAAATGGGGGTTACCCATCCTACGGGAGGTTACCCATCCTAGGGAGGTCACCCATCCTATGAGAGGTTACCCATCCTATGAGAGTTTACCCATACTAGGGAGGTCACCCATCCTAAGGGAGGTTACCCATCCTACCCATCCTAGGAAGGTCACCCATCCTACCCATCCTAGGATGGGTGACCTCCCATAGGATAGGTGTCACGACCCGCACCCGGTTTAGGGGCACGAGTGCGTGGGTACGTCCAGCCTACGCCGCAGCATCGGCGGTAGAACGCTGTCTAGGTCGAGTACTATCTATCAATCTCACGCTAGTATCCAACTCCATAAGGAGATTCGGATAATACTATAAAAATGAACAACATACTCAATCACAACTACAGCACGATAGGAATTTGAAGAAATAAAAGAATACAATACAAGTCTAATGACAACATAATCATACCTGCAATCATTAACTTCCAATCTCCAAGAGTGTCGGAACCGGTCTACTAAGGTCACAGTCTGGAAAAATATTTTCCAGTCAGGAAGGAGCAAAGTACATCTCTAAATAGCAGTTCTATATAAATGACATAAACTATGTAGCAGTTCTAGATGGAAACATACCAGATGCATGTATAGGTACGAGAATATACAAGAAAAGAAATATACTGGAAATACTGTAAGTAAATGCAGGAAGAAAAACAATATGTCAATGAGCAAGAAACCTATGACTAAGTGTGTGAGTACTAGCTTTAACATGTGATCGGCTTGGGACTAGTAAACTCATTACATGGGTTAGTAGGGCTAACCGATGTAACAGTGAGGAGGCATGTAAACTCATTACATGGGTTAGTAGGGCTAACCGATGTAACAGTGAGGAGACATGTAAATGGTCATGCCGCACCCGACGTGAGATGTGGGGTGAGCTATGGTGCATATAAAGTTGGGTATGATCACATATCTACACTAAAGTACTCCCCAAACCCCCCCCGACTGGTATAGTAGATCTAATCATGGTACGCTATGGCACGGGATTCCCTAGGAAGGTAGCAAATCTCCCCGGGAATTAGTGTCTGTACATGCACAAGATAACAAGGAAAACAAGTCTTGTACAAGCTACACCATGAATAAGGAATAACATCTCATGACGAGATCCGTGTATACCAATCCGTGTAACCAATGTGTCAAGAACATAGATATTTACACTAGATACAGTGAACATAGGAGATATCATAAATTAGAAGCTAATCAGAGAATGTACTCGCCTTGGGTCCTTAGCTGGCAATTATTGATGTCCTGTTCCAGAGTATCCCCTGGGTGAACCAACAGTACTATAAACATATCACAATATCACATTTGCATCAGATGTTATACTAACACACAAACAAAATACTAACTCAGGGGCTATGCCAGGCAGGGCACTAGTCAATTAGGGTCATCTAGTAGGGATACGTATATAAATACACATATTATTAATTATCATTAATACTTACAATATATATATATATACTCATCATATTGAATAATGTACACCTATTAAATATGTACATTATACCACACCAATCAATACATATACCAAATACGTATATAATATATATATATATAAGTGTCTCTTAGTAATTGTACAAAATACGTATTTGTGTATATACACTAATAGATGTATACAAATATATTTTATACCAAAATACATATTTGTATATATATATATATATCAATCAAATATTTTTATATATATTAACAATCAAAGAATGAACATAATACCATACTTCTCAAGGTGATCCCAAATGAAGTAGCAGTTAGTTCCAATAGGTCCGGAGCAGTCCAATTAGCTAGAACCCATATAAAGAAGTCCAAAATTGAAGTTCGGCACGAGGATCAAGACGAAGATACCGGTCCACAACAGACAGAGAAAATATACATAACTAGCTAGGTTCAATAATAATCAATTTATGTTAGGAGAAAAGGTTGGTTTAGTTAGACTCAAATACATATATTTCAATGACCTATTTAATCAATGCCCAATATTAGAAATATACTTATAGTTTTATTTATAATTTAATTTAAAAGTATTTATATAAAAATCTAATGAATTGTGTAAAATAATTAACAACATGAAAAGCCAAAGCATTAAAGTCTAACAGAACTACTTATTTTGGAACCCACTTTAGAAATATATATTTAAGGACCATCAATTTTTATTATTATTATTTAAACAAGTCAAAATTTCTTATCTCTATCAAAATTACGGTCGATTTCTTATACTTATCAATGTTAGCTCAAGCCACATTAGGTCTAAGGACTTAGGTAAAACTCTACGCCACACAAAACATATACTGAAAGAGAGAGAGAGGCTCACAATTACTTCCTTCATGGGCTGATCAGGATGAACGCCATTATAAACCTTGTGGTCCAGATCCTGAGAGTTTTCTGGCCAACTCGATGTAGGAACCCTCCATTGCTTGGCAGAAACGGCACCAAGGCGCATAGAGAACAACCAGCCAGGCCTCTTTCCTGTTCTCCAGCCTTAGCAAGTTTTCGATCCCAGGCCTCGTGAGGCTGACAATAGCCTGGGACTGGAAGATGTCGTGTGTTCTATTTACCGAATTGATGGCAGCGACCCCATTGCCATTCACGCCTGCCTTGTGTGCATCTTCCTGTGAAATGTTGCCCTTGTGAAACCCACACTCCTTGGCCTTAGCATCCTCTCACCACCACCTTCCTTCTCTCTCGTTTTGTCCAGGCAAGACTGGCCTAGTACAAGGTTCACACCCAATTGACACAGAGCCCTGCGAGTGGAGAGAGTTCACTGGGACATCCATGCTCCTAAGAAAATTCCTGATGTCCTTGCCATCATCATTAGCAAGGGGGTTCCATTTTATCCGGCTGCCGGCGCGGCAGCAGGCAGCGGCCGGAGCAGCAGCCTCCGAGCAGGACGGCGACGGCAGCATCCGAGCAGGTCGGCGACGGCATCCGAGCAGGTCGGCGGCAGCATCAGCTTGGAGTTGCATTGTAGAGATGATGATCCCCATACTCTCCACCTTCTTCCTCCTAAAGGATGGCTGCAACGAAGTTGCCTCACCATTGGTAAAGAAAAGAAAAGACAAAGAAGACATTCTGGGGTTAGGCTTTGCTCAATCAGCATCAACACTCACTCGAGAGAGAGAAAGAGAAACAACAACGAGAAATATGCAGAAGCAGACATGATAAGCAAATCCCAAACCCAGCCGAAAGAGAGCAAGATTCGGTCGCAAGCTGATATTAGGAAAATTTCAGTCATCATCATCGCCGTAGACTAAAGGTAGCACATGGCAGCAGCAGCAGACTGGAAGCGCCGGCGGGAGCGGGGCTTGGCCGGAAAGTAAGCTGTAGGGTGGTGGTGTTCCCCCCCCCCCCCACTCTCATTTATTCAAAAATCAAAAAAATAAAAGAGAAGAGGTAGAAGAAGGAAGAAGAAGAATGAATGAAAATATAGAGAAAGGAGGAGGCTACGGTTGAGGCTTGGGGGGATTCCTAGGTTGAAATATTTGGGGATTAGGGCTTGATGTGACATTAAATAGGGAGGGGTGAGATGTGGATGAAGGGTGGAGATTTCATCCATCTAGAATGGATGGCCATGACTTGTCATGAGGAAAATTAATTCATGTAGGAATGAGGGTAAGGTTTAATAAAAATTACTAGGGCTCCCTCATTAGTTTAAAAATAATTGGGTGTTGGCACAAAATGCCAATTTGCAATTTAACCCCCTTAAATTTGGAAAATTGCACAACCACATGAAATGACGAAAATTGGGCGGGCGATTCGGGGTCCGATGTTTTGTAGGGTCAGGGGCACTGTAAGACTGGTACGGCTCAATTTGCAGGGCACTGGAATTAAATTGGGATTTTAAAATCAGATAAAAGGGTATCCTCAATTTAAATAGAAATAAATGCAAGTTGTGTTCAACAATTAATTAGGGATACTTGGGGTCAAAATCAGATCAAGTCATCAATACCAATATTGAAGAAGACTCAGAACAGAATATTATCCTAATTTGGGTCGTATGAAAAAATAGGTCAAGATGGCCTCCAATTTTCGATTGGAACGCACAACGATGAAAATAGGAGTTTATTTAAAATAACGTCCGCGACGATTTTTGTGCGGCCAGAAATAATGTACAGGGAGCAAAATTATAAGTTGCAAAAATAACAGAATTGAAGGCGGGCATGTCTAGGGCAAGATGGTGAAATTTGTTGGAAGACAAAAGTCTGGATAGTGCTCCAAATATCGAAGCAAAGGCAATGCGCAAAAATATTAAATAAAATACAGTAATTAATTACACCTCCAATAAATTAATTCTAAAATAAAACAATTAACCTCAAAATTCCATAAATTCCGACAGGTGCTCATCTACTGACTACTAGGTCTAGTCTACTAGCTAAAATAAAATAATTAACACTGCATATAATTATATATTGAATTACACGTCGCACAAAATTATTTAAATCAAATACACTATCATGCAAATAAATTAATTGTAAATAACATAATATTAAATATTGCAAAAATTCGAAAATATCCCTGTTTTCGGAACGTGGTAGTGACAATAGGAGACCTATAGGATGGGTGACCTCTCGTAGGATGGGTGATATACCGTAGGACCACCTATTGGATGTGTGACCTCCCTTAGGATGGATGACCTTCCTAGGATGGGTAACCTCAATTTTGATCGGTGACCTCCCTTATGATGGTGACCTTGATAGAGGATACCCATCCTAAGGGAGGTCACTCATCCTACGGGAGGTCACCTGTCACGACCCGCACCGGAGAATCGGGCATGAGTCGTGGGTACGTCCAGCCTACGCCGCAGCATCGGCGGTAGAACGCCCTCTAGGTCAACTATCTAGATAACTCACAAAAAAATTTGCCATGACCTCTCCAAAAGGAGGGCAACCACGTAATCAATATATAAACCTGTCAAGATCTCAACTCCAAACGGAGGAGCAATATCATAATGATAATCTCAAGTACTCAATCACGAATCTAAGCACGATAAGATAACAAAGAAGACTAACAACTCCAAAGTCTAACCAACAATAACTATAAACCACCACAACATCAATAATAATAATAATACATCATCCCAAAATAATATATAATACAAGGTCTCAATCCAAAATCGGAGACAAATCCGGTGCTAAAAGCTAATAAAAACAACAACAAGGTCCTAGTGATCCCGGCTACCAACCCGGAAATCACTCCTAAACTAGAGGGTCCCTGTCTGCACCATCGACAGGCTCAGATCCATAAAACGTCGGACACCAATCCTCCGGATACTCTGAAAAATATGTCCAGTCAGGACTGGAGCAAGTACATCTCTAACAACAGTTCTATTTAAATGATAAAAACTATAAAACAGTTATAGCAAGTAGCAAGAAGAATGAAGCAAGTATGAGATAAGAAATATATAAATCACTGGTGCATAAAGGTAAAGATGCATGGATATCAGAGCAAGATACTAATAACTGCAAGATACAGGAAATCTAAGCTAAGATCAAGTCCGTGCACATGAACGTGTAGTGAGTCCAGCATGAAATACATGTAGTGAGTCAAGTCCAGAAATATGTAAGTGAGACCAACAAGAATGCAAGAGAGTCCAGACTATAAAGAATGAACTCGGTGTCTTTGAAATACTTATTTCGACATGTAAACGGCTAGGGGTAAGTACGGCTCACCGCGCACTGGGTGCGCGGCTACTATCATTCCAGATTAGACCAGAGGGAGTGATTCCTGATGATTCCAGATGGAAATATTTACATGTCTACTCGAGTATTTCTCCGCCCCGACTAATACAAGTAGATCCAAGACTCGACACGCAAATCAAGATGAGTCCAGCCTGAACATGAGTGATGCCTGTAGTGATGCCAGTAGTGATTCCAGAATAGAGGCCAGAAACATGAAATGTACATGTCACAAGTAAATGAATTCAGAAATACCAGTCAGTATCCCGTGTTGTGCCAGAATAATAAAATGATACTATACTAGAAGCTGAATCATAATAATCATCAGATAATGAAAACTATCAGAGAATGTACTCGCCTGATGTCTTAAGCAACTGGCGATCCAAACCGGTGTCGCAAGGACCTAATGCGAAAAGCAAGGTTAAACAGGGTTCTAATAAGTTAAACAGATATAAAATAACTAAACATATGCTTCTAGGGTCGTTCTAGTTCAAACGGGTCAAACCGGTAAAATCTGGGTCAAAAAGTCAACTCTGGGTCCAAAAATTCAACCCTGGGTCAAAACTAGGTCAAAAGTTGACTTTGGCGGTCAACCGAGTCAACTACGGTCAAGTCTAGGTCAAACTAGGGTGCTCCTAAAATTCTAGGTCAAACCGAGGTCATTAAGCTAGAAAACTCTCAAACTCGCCTCCTTGAGATACCGGGATACCCTCGGTATCCGATACCTCAATCTAGGCTACGCACCCCGCCTATACCCGCTAAAACCTATGCTAGAATGCGTAAATATATACACATAAGCATATAAAAATTACTCCAATACTATTCCTAGGCTATTGCTCAAATACCCCGCTCGAAACTCAATACCTTGGTTATCTTAAGGTATTGAGATACCGCTCTAAACTCAACCCGACTACCCCTCTAGCTAACTTACTATGCATAAACATATATATCTAGCTATAATCTAGGCTAGAATATAGATATCTAATACATATAGGCATATACCTATATATCTTCATATATACACATATACACATACCTTATGTATCTTACCTTACCTATACATATATAGTTTACCTTACCTATATATATATATATATATATATATATATATATATATATATATATATATATATATATATATATCTATATCTATATCTATATCTAGATATCTAACTACCTATCTAGCTATGTATATATATCTATGCATATAGATATAGATATCTAATTATCCCTCTACCTATCTATCTATCTATCTATCTATCTATCTATCTAGTTATATATATATATATATATATATATATATATATATATATATATATATATATATATATATATATATATATATATATATATATATATATATCTACCTATTTATTTATCCATGTATCCATCTATCTAACATCTATCCATCCATCTAGCTATCTATCTATGTGTCTATCTATTTACCTAGCTATCTATTTATCTAGCTATCTAACTATCTACTAATATATATCTATCTAGATATCTAATATCTAACTATCTAGATATCTACGTACCTATCTACCAATCTATCTAACTATCTATCTATCAACTAGCTATCAATCTAACTATCTAACTATGCATGTACCTATCTATCTATCTAAATAACTATCTAGCTATCTATCAATCTAATCTATCTATCTAAATATTTACCTATCTATGTATCTAACAATCTAACTATGTAATACCTATCTAACTATTTAACTATTTATCTACCTATCTATTTATCTATCTAGGCATCTATCTATCTATCTATCCATCATTCTATCTAACTATCTATATATATATATATATATATATATATATATATATATATATATATATATATATATATATATATATATATACCTCTCTCTCTCCCTCGCATTTGCTGCTGCTGCTGCTCTGAATGCTTGTTGCTACTACTCCTGCTGCTGTATACTGCTGCACATGCTGCTGCTGCAGCTAGCAGCTGCTGCTGCTGGCTTCAACCTGCTGCGGCTGCAGCATAGCTGCTGTTGCTGCTGCACAGTTCAGCTCCAGCCCCCCCCTCTCACTCTCACACACACACACAACCATACACATATATATATATATATATATATATATATATATATATATATATATATATATATATATATATATATATACACATACATATATATATCTCTAGATATATATATACAACTAGATATATATATATATATATATATATATATACACACACTTATATATAATCTAACACACACACACACACTCAAACACATATCAACACACACACACATATAATTATATACATATATCTATATATATACATAAACACACATCTATATATTTACACACATATATCTATCTATATATATATATACATATACACACTCACACTCAAACATAAATATATATACCCTCACACACACTCACTCTCACACACCCCCACACACACTAGCACACACTCTCACAAACACACAACCACACACACAAACACTCCTATATATATATATAAATATATATACATATATACACACAAACTCAAACTCATATACATATATATATATCTAAACACTCACTCATACTCACACACACACTCACCTACACACATACACTAGCACCAACACACTCACACAAGCACTCACTAACACACTCACACAAGCACTCACTAACACACTCACAAACACATAAAAACACATATATATAAATATATATAGGAACACACACAAAAATATATATATACATATATATATATATATAAACACAACACACACAACGCACAACGCTTACAACGCCCCACCAATGTGCGCCCAACGACCCCGACACGCACAAACACCTATAAATATATAAAATATAGCCCGATAATTCTAGCACACACTCCCCGAAGCTAACCCAACGTGCGCACAAGCCCGAAACTAAGAAACCACGCCGAAATGGCCGTTAGGTCATTTCGACGAACACGCGGTGCGCGGTTCAGAAAATCTCCTGAAACGCACACCAAACGAACTCAGAATCGGCCCAAAATTTATCCACGGGTCCTAAACGATGTCTAGATCCTAGAAAAAATGCTGCCTCGTTGATTCTAGATCCGTGGCGAAAACGCGCACACACTTCGAATCGACGACGACAAAAACCCCAAATTTGCCTGAAATGCCCGTTTCTTCGCGACACGACTCTCCGTGTCCGAACGGAGACACGCACTCACCCTCTAGACACCCGACAACGTCTACCTAGGTCCGTCTAACCTAGGGCATCACCCAAAATTGGGCCAAATTTGGATTCCACTCGAAATTGACACAAAACCTAGTGTTAAAGTCTCTAAACTCAACCAAACTAGTTCCAACTTCCTCCCATGGGTAGCATAAGGGTCTAGGAAGGTTCTAAACTATTAATTACACTATAAAAGAGTAATTACAAGGAGAAAATTAGGGTTTACCTCTTGGGAGTTGGAATCCCAAGCCAAAATCTCCAAAATGCTCCAAATCCACCAAACCAAGCTTCCAAGCTCCCAAATCTAGCTCCAACACTAAATTTAAGCTCTAACCACCTAGTTTGGGGAAGAATGTAGGGTTAGGGTTCAAATAATTAGAAGAAATGGAAAGAAGAAGGAAGAAAAATAAGAAAACTTACTTGGAATGAAGGTGGAAGAAGAAAAGAAGAAGAAGGAAAGAGTGGAGAAGAAGAAGAAGTGAAGAAGAAGAAGAAGAAGAAGAAGAAGAATGGAAAGAGGGGGGCTGGCTGCTGGTCGGGTGGGAATAATAGGGGGGCCGGCCATAGTATAAAGGGTTTTACAAATACAAAAGTCCAAAATGCCCTTTCCCTAAAGTCATGCAAATTGGGTTTTGGGTTTCGAGTTCCAAAAACACTCAAACTAACTCCAAATCTCTCCAACTAACCCACTAAAAATATAATAAATATTCTAAACCCAAAAATAAGTCTCACAAGGGTGTGGGCTGGGTCGGACATGGGTCCACTAGGGTCTGACATGGGTCCAGGCTAGCCAAAATCCTAAAACAATCAATATAAAAATAATATAATCATTAATTAAATATAAATACAATTAAATATAAATAATACACAATTAAATAAATTAAAATAAAATAAAAAAAATACCCGACTCTGGAAATGGGGTGGTGACAAGCCTATCCTCCTTAGAAAATTTTGTCCTCAAAATTTAAAGTCAATCACACTCTCTCTAGGTCAAACCCCCAACAATCACAGTCAATAAATTCTACCTAAACAACATACAAGATCAGGGTCCTACTGGTCGTGTTATCACAGTCTCAATCAGGGTCACTACACTATCTACCACAGCACAAAGAAAATCTAACAGGTACTAATGAAGCACACCACAAGGAATGGAAAATGACAGGAAGAAGAACAAAGAGACAGACCTGCTAACCCGACACCCGTAGCATCGGCCTCCTCGACCGTCAATTCATAAGCCCTGCCCTGCTGGGGTGTATCCCTCTGCTAGTGCGGGGCATGATGCTGTGCCACATGTGGCCTAGCTCCAACTCTTTGATCATGTGCTCCACCCAATGGAGGTGCAGTGGGGCAATCTCGCATCTGGTGAGCAGTGGATCCACAGAACAAACACACCTTCAGCCTCCTCCTGCAAACATCCCAAGTGTGTCCTGCCTTCCTGCAGTAGGCACAAGTGGGCACCCTCTGATCCTAACCCTGCTGTACTGCCTTCTGCACATAGGGACGCTTAGCTGGTCCCGCACTACCACTCGCACTGCCTGAATCATCCCTGCCTTTCTTGGACTTGAGCTCCAAGTCATCCTCTGCTCTCTGAGCATCTCCTACTATCTGCTCGAAAGTCGCCTCACGGTCGCTCCTGGTCAAATACTTGACCGCCATGACCAAGCCCTTGCGAAACTTCCTCGCCTTAGCTGCCTCACTCAAGCCCTCCATAAATCTTCCCAGACGGTAGAATCTCTGCTGTGTACTCGTCCACCGTCAAGCTCCCTTGGACGAGTGCCTCGAACTGGCTCTCCAAAGCACTGAGCGCCACATCTGGGAAAAACTTCTCCTTAAAAAGCCTCTTGAAAGCCTCCTAAGTAAGCCCTGGCGCCACGATCCTCGTATCTGTACGATACCATGTCAAGGCAAGGTCGAACATCTGACTGCCCGCTGCCTCTATCTGCATACTGTCTGGAATCTGCGCCAGCCTGAAGATCCCCTCGATCTGCTCTATCCAGTCATCCGCAGTACAGGATCCCTTCTGTACCACGGAACTCCTTGAGCTGCATCCTCTGAAAGTCAATGATACTACCCGACCTCGGATGTTGTGCCTGATTTGCCTGTGGCTGAATCTGAGCCACTCTGTCCACTACCGTCATGGCCACCTGGTGGACGTTCTCAATGCACAGCCTCATCACATCCACCTGACGGTGCTGCGCGTCCATTATCTCCCTGAAGAATGCAAACAACTGCGCAGCATCTACTGGAGCAGGAAGTGGTGAGGAACCACCGGAACGATTGGGGTAGTCCTCGGATCGACAGGTGAAGGAGGATCCCCGAGAGAAGCAGATGCTCCCTCAACCGCAGGAGTGGTGAGTGGAGCGATTGCAGCTGCCTGAATACGAGCTGGACGAGAGGTAGCAGACCTCTCAGTGGCAATTGCTGGGGCGGTATGATGAGATCATGTCTTCGGAGGCATCCTAAACACAGATCAAAAGAAGTCAATACGGCGCAAGATACGATATCATCAAAGAAGGACAGTTATATTTTAAAAGAAGCAAATTTAGAATAGTTAGATTGGAATTGTTCCTAGTCGTGATTGAGTACACTCTCAACCTAGATCCTACATCCTAGAGCAGGCTCGCAGCAGTACAACTAAATTATTGTACCACCACGATATCGCACAAATTGTGAATCGAGACCTGCATGGGCCACCACCAAAAATATGTCACGACCCGCACCCGTAGAATCCGACATGAGTCGTGGGTACGTCCAGCCTACGCCGCAGCATCGGCGGTAGAACGCTGTCTAGGTCAACTATCTAGATAACTCACAAAAAAATCTGCCATGACCTCTCCAAAAGGAGGGCAACCACGCAATCAATATATAAACCTGTCAAGATCTCAACTCCAAACGGAGGAGCAATATCATAATGATAATCTCAAGTACTCAATCATGAATCTAAGCACGATAAGATAACAAAGAAGACTAACAACTCCAAAGTCTAACCAACAACAACTACAAACCACCATAACATCAATAATAATAATACATCATCCCAAAATAATATATAATACAAGGTCTCAATCCAAAACCGGAGACAAATCTGGTGCTAAAAGCTAATAAAAACAACAACAAGGTCCTAGTGATCCCGGCTACCAACCCAGAAATTACTCCTAAACTAGAGGGTACCTGTCTGCACCATCGACAAGCTCAGATCCATAAAACGTCGGACACCAATCCTCCGGATACTCTGAAAAATATGTCCAGTCAGGACTGGAGCAAGTATATTTCTAACAGCAGTTCCATTTAAATGATAAAAACTATAAAATAGTTATAGCAAGTAGCAAGAAGAATAAAGCAAGTATGAGACAAGAAATATATAAATCACTGGTGCATAAAGGTAAAGATGCATGGATATCAGAGCAAGATACTAATAACTGCAAGATACAGGAAATCTAAGCTAAGATCAAGTCCGTGCACATGAACGTGTAGTGAGTCCAGCATGAAATACATGTAGTGAGTCAAGTCCAGAAATATATAAGTGAGACCAACAAGAATGGAAGAGAGTCCAGACTATAAAGAATGAACTCGGTGTCTTTGAAATACTTGTTTCGACATGTAAACGGCTAGGGGTAAGTACGGCTCACCGCGCACTGGGTGTGCGGCTGCTATCATTCCAGATTAGACCAGAGGGAGTGATTCCTGATGAAACCAGATGGGAATGTTTACATGTCTACTCGAGTATTTTCCTGCCCCGACTAATACAAGTAGACCCAAGACCCGACACGCAAATCAAGATGAGTCCAGCCTGAACATGAGTGATGCTTGTAGTGATGCCAGTAGTGATTCCAGAATAGAGGCCAGAAACATGAAATGTACGTGTCACAAGTAAATAAATCCAGAAATACCAATAAGTGTCCCATGTTGTGCCAGAATAATCAGATGATACTATACTAGAAGCTGAATCATAATAATCATCAGATAATAAAAACTATCAGAGAATGTACTCGCCTGATGTCTTGAGCAACTGGCGATCCGAACCGGTGTCGCAAGGACCTAATGTGAAAAGCAAGGTTAAACAGGATTCTAATGAGTTAAACAGATATAAAATAACTAAAAATAGGCTTCTAGGGTCGTTCTAGGTCAAACGGGTCAAACCGGTAAAATCTGGGTCAAAAAGTCAACTCTGGGTCCAAAAATTCAACCCTGGGTCAAAACTAGGTCAAAAGTTGACTTTGGCGGTCAACCGAGTCAACTACGGTCAAGTCTAGGTCAAACTAGGGTGCTCCTAAAATTCTAGGTCAAACCGAGGTCATTAAGCTAGAAAACTCTCAAACTCGCCTCCTTGAGATACCGGGATACCCTCGGTATCCGATACCTCAACCTAGGCTACGCACCCCGCCTATACCCACTAAAACCTATGCTAGCACGCGTAAATATATACACATAAGCATATAAAAATCACTCCAATACTATTCCTAGGCTATTGCTCAAATACCCCGCTCGAAACTCAATACCTTGGTTATCTTAAGGTATTGAGATACCGCTCTAAACTCAACCCGACTGCCCCTCTAGCTAACTTACTATGCATAAACATATATATCTAGCTATAATCTAGGCTAGAATATAGATATCTAATACATATAGGCATATACCTATATATCTTCATATATACACATATACACATACCTTATGTATCTTACCTTACCTATACATATATACCTTACCTTACCTATACAAATATATATATCTATATCTCGATATCTAACTATCTATCTAGCTATGTATATATATCTATGCATATAGATATAGATATCTAATTATCCCTCTACCTATCTATCTATCTATCTATCTAGTTATATATATATATCAATATATCTATCTACCTATTTATTTATCCATGTATCCATCTATCTAACATCTATCCATCCATCTAGCTATCTATCTATGTGTCTATCTATTTACCTAGCTATCTATTTATCTAGCTATCTAACTATCTACTAATATATATCTATCTAGATATCTAATATCTAACTACCTAGATATCTATGTATCTATCTACCAATCTATCTAACTATCTATCTATCAACTAGCTATCAATCTAACTATCTAACTATGCATGTACCTATCTATCTATCTAAATAACTATCTAGCTATCTATCAATCTAATCTATCTATCTAAATATTTACCTATCTATGTATCTAACAATCTAACTATGTAATACCTATCTAACTATTTAACTATTTATCTACCTGTCTATTTATTTATCTATCTAGGCATCTATCTATCTATCTATCCATCATTCTATCTAACTATCTATATATATATATATATATATATATATATATATATATATATATATATATATATATATATCCCTCGCATTTGCTGCTGCTGCTGCTCTGAATGCTTGTTGTTGCTGCTCCTGCTGCTGTATACTGCTGCACATGCTGCTGCTGCAGATAGCAGCTGCTGCTGCTGGCTTCAACCTGCTGCGGCTGCAGCATAGCTGCTGTTGCTGCTGCACAGTTCAGCTCCAGCCCCCCCCCCCTCTCACTCTCACACACACACACAACTATACATATATATATCTATATATATATATATACACATACATATATATATCTCTAGATATATATACAACTAGACATATATATATATACACACACTTATATATAATCTAACACACACACACACTCAAACACAATCAACACACACACACATATAATTATATATATATATCTATATATATATATATATAAACACACATCTATATATTTACACACATATATCTATCTATATATATATATACATATACACACTCACACTCAAACATAAATATATATACCCTCACACACACACACTCCCACACACCCCCACACACACTC
Source organism: Iris macrosiphon (assembly GCA_036927795.1). Taxonomy (NCBI): domain Eukaryota; kingdom Viridiplantae; phylum Streptophyta; class Magnoliopsida; order Asparagales; family Iridaceae; genus Iris; species Iris macrosiphon. The sequence continues at coordinate 2,090,472 of JAYESA010000023.1, read as the reverse complement.
TCACACACACTAGCACACACTCTCACAAACACACAACCACACACACAAACACTCCTACATATATATATATATATAAATATATATACAAATATACACACAAACTCAAACTCATATACATATATATATATCTAAACACTCATTCACACTCACACACACACTCACCTACACACATACACTAGCACCAACACACTCACACAAGCACTCACTAACACACTCACACAAGCACTTACTAACACACTCACAAACACATAAAAACACACATATATATATAAATATATATAGGAACACACACAAAAATATATATATACATATATATATATAAACACAACACACACAACGCACAACGCTCACAACGCCCCACCAACGCGCGCCCAACGACCCCGACACGCACAAACACCTATAGATATATAAAATATAGCCCGAGAATTCTAGCACACACTCCCCGAAGCTAACCCAACGCGGGCACAAGCCCGAAACTAAGAAACCACGTCGAAATGGCCGTTCGGTTATTTTGACGAACACGCGGTGCGCGGTTCGGAAAATCTCCTGAAACGCATACCAATAGAACTCGAAATTGGCCCAAAATTTACCCACGGGTCCTAAACGATGTCTAAATCCTAGAAAAAATGCTATCGCGTCGATTCTAGGTCTGTGGCGAAAACGCGCACGTACTTCGAATCGGCGACGATGAAAACCCCAAATTCGCTCGAAACGCCCGTTTCTCCATGACACGACTTCCCGTGTCCGAACGGAGACACGCACTCACCCTCTAGACACCCGACAACATCTACCTAGGTCCGTCTAACCTAGGGCATCACCCAAAATTGGGCCAAATTCGGATTCCACCCGAAATTGACACAAAACCTAGTGTTAAAGTATCTAAACTCAACCAAACTAGTTCCAACTTCCTCCCATGGGTAGCCTAAGGGTCTAGGAAGGTTCTAAACTATTAATTACACTATAAAAGAGTAATTACAAGGGGAAAATTAGGGTTTACCTCTTGGGAGTTGGAATCCCAAGCCAAAATCTCCAAAATGCTCCAAATCCACCAAACCAAGCTTCCAAGCTCCCAAATCTAGCTCCAACACCAAATCTAAGCTCTACCCACCTAGGTTGGGGAAGAATGTAGGGTTAGGGTTCAAATAATTAGAAGAAATGGAAAGAGGAAGAAAGAAAAATAAGAAAACTTACTTGGAATGAAGGTGGGAAGAAGAAAAGAAGAAGAAGGAAAGATTGGAGAAGAAGAAGAAGTGAAGAAGAAGAAGAATGGAAAGAGGGGGGCTGGCTGCTGGTCGGGTGGGTATAATAGGGGGCCGGCCATAGTATAAAGGGTTTTACAAATGCAAAAGTCCAAAATGCCCTTCCCTAAAGTCATGCAAATTGGGTTTGGGTTTCGGGTTCCAAAAATACTCAAACTAACTCCAAATCTATCCAACTAACCCACTAAAAATATAATAAATATTCTAAACCCAAAAATAAGTCTCACAAGGGTGTGGGCTGGGTCGGACATGGGTCCACTAGGGTCTGACATGGGTCTAGACTAGCCAAAATCCTAAAACAATTAATATAAAAATAATACAATCATTAATTAAATATAAATACAATTAAATATAAATAATACACAATTAACTAAATTAAAATAAAATAAAAAAATACCCGACTCTGGAAATGGGGTGGTGACATCACCCATCCTAAGGGAGGTGACCTAACTTAGGATGGGTGACCTAACTTTCGATGGGTAACCTCCCTTGGGAAGGCTGACCTCCCATAGGATGGATAACCTCTCTAGGATGGGTGGCCTCCCTTAGGATGGGTGACTTCCCGTAGGATGAGTGACCTCCCTAAGGATGGGTAACCTCTATCAAGGTCACCCATCCAAATTGAGGTAACCCATCCTAGGGAGGTCACCCATCCTTAGAGAGGTCACCCATCCTATAGGTGGTCCTACGGGATATCACCCATCCTACGAGAGGTTACCCATTCCTATAGGTCACCCATTCTATGGGAGGTCACCTATCCTTAGGGAGGTCTGTAACCTCCGATTTCCAAATTTCCGAAATAATTAGATTTAATTTATTTTAAATATCAAGTTTATAAAATATTTTCTCCTTGAATTTTGTATTAGATTTTGAACAATGTTTAATTTTAGAAGGTAATTTAAAATCTTTTATAAAAATTATTTTTCCTAAATGTCGATTTATTATAAATTAAATAGATAAATAATATATATATATATATAATACTCTAGCTTCGAATATTTATTGGCTTGAAATCGTAAAATTATTTGTTTAATAAAAAAAATTATTTAAAGGACTAGTTGTTTTCTTCACAATAAATTTTATAATCCATTTAGGATAGTAAATAAATAAATTACATACTTTCTAAGATTTTGGAACATGGGTTTAATTAGTAGCTAATGGGGAATCAGTTAGCCTTGAAAGCCTCTTCAAACATTTTCTTAAATTATATTTTTCTATTAAATTTACCAGTTTACCGTCTCCCATTCACACCCTCATTTTTTCCCACATGAAAACCCATTTATATATAATCTGGGCCATTCATTATTGGGCCAATCCTCACCCTTTATCCCACACCCTCTCTCCCTATTTAAAGTCTCTCACCCACACCATTCCCAAGAAACCCTAGCTAGCCCTCACAAATTCCCACAAGCCAATAAGCCATCACCATTGTTTTGTGTGCTCGTGTCCGTGTGTCCAGCATTGCCGTGTCAGCCGTGTTGGCCTCGGGTCCGACCCCGGGTGTCCTATCGTATCCATTCATTTCCTGTGTCCAGATATTACAATATTACAATGAGATTGTGTTCGACACCATCTGGACACATCCATACCACAGCACATCATTCTGTGTCCAACACCCGGACACGTCCACCCCCAATACCACAGCACCACCATCGTGTCCAGCTCCGGACACGAACCAAAACCCTGACACGTTCACAGAAATTCAACCCTAACCTAGATCTCGACCGCCGCCGACGACTGAGATCTCCTCCTCGGCGTCGAGTACCTGTGGCCTCGAGACGAACAGATCCGCCGGTGGCCGCCTCGGACCTCCTCAGATCCGTCGAGCCGTGGCCGCCTCAGATCCGTCGAGCCGAGCTACGCCGCCACTTTCCTCACCGGAGCCGACGCCGCCGCTCTCGGGTTTCCACCGCCGCGGCTCTCGAGCTTCGAACGCCGCCGCCACAGAAGATCCAGCCGTCGTCGAGCTCCGCTGCCGCCGACGAGATCGACCGCCGACGCCCTGCCCGGCGGACCTCCACCGCGTCGACGCCGGAAACCCCTATGTGAGCCTCCCTTTCTCTGCTTCTCTTCTCGATTCCTCAGAGGAATTTTTGGTAAGTTAAAGGGATTAGGTTAGTTTGGTAATTTAATTAGTTAAATTATATTAGTTTAGTTTAGTTAATTATTTATTAATCAGTTAATTATTTCTTAATTAGTTAATTATTTATTAATCAGTAGTTAATTATTAATCAATTATTTTAGTAATATATATAATTAGTTTAGTAATATTTAATTTGTTTAGTTTTTGTTTAGTTTAGTTATGTATTATATATAAGGATTTGGTTTTATTAATATGCAATTAGTTAGCTTTTATGTAATTATGTAATAATTATAAGGGTTTTGATTATGTAAAAAAATATAATAATTTGTTGGGGTTTATAATATTATTTAAGAAATAGTTTCAATAATAAAAATTAGTTCAAAATTGGTTATTTGGACTGGTAACCGATTTTTACTATAGATATAAAAATATATTGGCTTTTACATAAATTCTAAATTTTATAAATAAACTTTTAATTGTAATTATTGTTCAAAATAATTTTGAAATGATTTTCATTAAATTAAGGTGTTACCTTATTTACGAACAATCGACCCTTTTCTCTTATTAGCCTGGTATCCTTATCTCGATTTTCGTGCGAACTCCGATCTTGGACTTCTTTATATAGTTTCTAGCTATTTGAACTGCTCCGGACTCATTGGAACTAACTACTACTTCAATTGGGATCACCTTGAGAAGTGTGGCATTATGTGCATTCTCTGAATAGTTATTATATATATATAAATATTTGATTGATATATATACAAATATGTATTTTGGTATATAAGTATCTATTTATATACATCTATTTAGTGCATATACATATATATGTATTTTGTACAATTACTAATAGACACTTATACATATATTATGTTTGTTTTATTGGTATATACTCTGAGTGTAAATGTGTATTTATATACGTATCTCTACTAGATGACCCTAGTTGACTAGAGCCATGCCTGGCATAGCCCTGAGGCCATTGTATTTCTATTGTGTGTTAGTGTAGCATCTGATACAAGTAATATTATTATATGTTTATAGGACTGTCGGATTCTCCAGACGATACTCTGGGACAGGACATTGGTATTGACAGCTAAGGACCCAAGGCGAGTACATTCTCTGATTAGTTTCTAATTTATGATATCTCCTATGTTCACTGTATCTAGTGTAGATATACATGCTCTTGACACGTTGGTTACACGGATTGGTATACACGGATCTCGTCATGAGATGTTATTCCTTATTCATGGTGTAGCTTGTACAAGACTTGTTTCCTTGTTATCTTGTGCATGTACAGACACTGATTCCCGGGGAGACTTGCTACCTCCCTAGGGAATCCCGTGCCATAGCGTACCATGATTGGATCTACTATACCAGTCGGGGAAGGAGAGTATTTTAGTATAGATATGTGATCATACCCAACTCTACATGCATCATAGCTCACCCCACATCTCACGTCGGGTGCGGCCTGACCATTTACATGCTTCATAGTTGTTACGTGTGATTAGCCTGACCTCTACATGCATCATAGCTAACCAACGGTTAGCCTGACTTTACATGAATCATAGCTAATCACATGTAACCAGCCTGATCAAGTTCCCAAGCCGATCACATGTTAAAGCTAGTACTCATACACTTAGTCATAGGTTCTTGCTCATGGACATATTGTTTCTTCTCCTGCATTTACTTACAGTATTTCTAGTATTTCTTTTATTTCTCGTACCTATACATGCTTCTCGTATATTTCCATCTAGAACTGCTACATAGTTTATATCATTAATATAGAACTGCTATTTAGAGATGTACTTTGCTCCTTCCTGACTGAAAAATATTTTTCCAGACTGTGACCTTAGTAGACTGGTTTCTGACACACTTGAGGATTGAAAGTTAATAATTGCAGGTATGACTATTTTGTCGTTAGACTTGTCTTGTATTTCTTTGCTTACCTTGATATCTCATCGTGCTTAGTTTATGTGATTGAGTATCCAGCATTATTTTATGATATCCACGTCTCCTTATGGAGTTGGGTATTCTTGTGAGATGGATTAGATAGTTACTTGACCTAGACAGCGTTCTACCGCCGATGCTGCGGCGTAGGCTGGACGTACTCGCGCACTCGTACCCCTAAACCGGGTACGGGTCGTGACACATTTTTAGTGGTGGCCCATGCAGGTCAGACTTCGCAAGTTGTGCGATGTCGTGGTAGTACGACGTCTTAGTTGTACTACTGCGTGCCTGCGATAGAATATAGAACATAGGATACTAGGATGAGAGAGGATACTCAATCACAAAAAAATTCTTGAAAGATTCCTGGGATGAATCCTTGAGAATCTTATTATAATTTCTAATTTAAATATTTCCTTGTTTCCGTCCGCTCTCTCGCTTGTTGTTATTGAACTTGATTCTTGTTGATCAGTTATTAAATTAAAATCTTGGTATCATTGTTGAGTTTATTTCTGTTGACCAGTTGTTAAATTTAATTCTTGGTATCGTTGTTGAGTTAATTTCATATTGAGATGAATTTTATGGGATAAAATTTACGGTATCATCTGATAACACATATTGATGAGGACAGTGAGAAAGGTAACGTCTACTTTGGTTATGGAACCTAGAGTTTATCGCAGCCATATTAGCTGTCGTGACGAGAACGTAGGAACCTGACTTGGATGTACATACTTTAGTTATGAAACTTAGAGTCTCTCACAGCCATACCGGTTGGCGTGGCGAGGATTCTAGATGACATGATTATAGAGTTGCATACCTTAGTTACGGAACCTATCGTTTATCGCATCTATGCTTACTGGCGTGGCGAGGATTCTGAGTGTCATAATTTCAGACAGACGTGTATGATTATCAGGTTGTATCTTAAATTGGTTCTTAAAGTATCATCTCAAGACTTATCTATTTCTGTTATTCCAGGACTTTGTTCCATCGCTTCTTTTCTTTACTAGCAGTAAAGATACCTTCAGTCCTTAACCCAGTACTTTTGAGCCTTATTTCTTTAACGATCCTTGTTAGTGTGATAATTAATGACTTACAATTTTGGTTGTGTCTTGTATTAGTTTGACTGAGTGTGACTTGTGAGTTTGTAAGTGTTTCTTAGTTGGACATGTGAGCAGTAGGCATTAACCTAGAGTTAACCTTAGCATAGTACCTTGTAACAATGGTTCTGGGATAAGTGTCATTAGAGACTGAGAGTAGGAGGAGAGCATAGAGTATCAGTGATAGTTCTCAGAGTTAGTATCAGAGCCAATATACCCGTCCTGGATAATCATGATTATGTAATTGAGTGATCTATGTAAACAATTAGGTATCAAGGAATTGTGTTAAGGATTAATGGAGCATAACGTTCAATTTGATGATTGATATCAGATATGTTAAAAGTAAAGAAATTTATATGCATTAGGAGTTATAATAAGGTGTCATAAGTAGAGAAATATCGGAATTGGTAATAAAAATGGTGAGGCGTATCACAGATTAGTTTAACAGGCTGTAAAAGGTTAAAGGAAAATACATATACATCAATTGAGATGAGGAACCATATGCATGCCCATGAGAGTAAAGAAACATGAGTGTTATAGACGGTACAGGTAATCATGAGTTCTAATGAGCTTGATGAGATGATCCATTAATGAAGCTAGTGATATAATACCAAGAGTGCTAATGATTCTATATCGAGGATTAGTCGAGAATAACGTTAATAACAGTAAGCACTCTGTGTGATGATAATCAGATAATATACCAGTTGACATAAATTGAAAATCATGAAAGAAAATACAGGTGATGATAACTTTGATCATTGGAGGTAATAGTGCAAGTGATTCGGGCAGTACAAATTTAGTACACAGTTGTAGACAATAGAGGTATTGAGTGCACCTCGAGTATTAGAGACCGTGAGCACTTATATGTAAATTTGTGGATTATAAATTAAAAGAGTGGAAATGAATTTTAAACTTTGAGAATTATTGAGGAGATGAGATTGTGTCATTAAAAAAAAAATTTAGGATTTCAAATATGAATTCAATAAATATGGTTAAGGCTACAAAGATTTTAGAAGTGATTAAATTTTATTTCGATGTTGAGTATCTGATTTTGAGGAGGTATATGCATTATTTTGAAGTTGTTCGAGAAGTTAAACCTTGACGATTATTTTGAGGATTAATTTTATGGTAGATGAGAGATATGAATATTAATATATGAGTAGATGATATACATGTGTAAGGATCTGATGACTTGAGCATGATTGAGATGGCACCGTAGACTGACTTGGGTGTCCATCTAAAGTTGTATTGGAAAGAGCAGTACTTAGTATGGTATGTTACACTTCGTGTGCACTTGAGTGATAAGAGCAAATAGTATAGACAATTGTAGTAGGAACGAGAACTAGCAGTGGGTGTACTAAAGTAGAACAGGGGTACCTAAAGAGATAGAGGTATCAAACTTTACATGCACCAATTGACCTATAATCGTGTTAGAGGTTCTTGGTATCAGATTTTGGTATTAATAGACAGGTGTGTGCAATACGGATATATTCATGGATCTTGTGGATTAATGATTAATTGATATGGGTATCAGTGTACAAGAATAGAAAAATAGTTAGTGTATGTGCTAGAGTTAAGCGTTTGTTAGATATAGTAGATACTACAAGTAATAAGTTAGCAGGTTCTTCTTTTTCATAATGTTCCCGTCTCTTGATTGATTGATTTCCCTAGTGTTGTAGTTGTCTGCATGATTTCTTGTTAGAATAAAACTAGTAGTACACCCTAACAGAGACTGAAATACCATGACAAAAGATACATGACCTATATTTTCTTAAATTGCATGGCTGTAGGTAGAATTTTCTTAAACCATGATCATTAGGATTTTGACCATAGCAAAGATCTATGACAAGGTTATGACTGACAAAAGAGACAAGAGGATTAAATTTGTGGAGGAGCATTAATTTAAATAAAGAATTTAGGGGTTGCTATAACGGAGTAGATGGATCATTAATTTTACGAAAATCGAGATATGATTAAAATTCGAGGATAAACATTAACTTAAATGGAGAGCTACGAAATTCACAGGGCAAAATTGAGGATTTATTAATTTTAGGAAGGTCTTGATATGATTAAATTGATTATTAAAATTTGAGAAAATTTGAGAGATTATCATTTTATCTATTTGATTACAAGATAGAAATTTTATATTTTATATTGAAGATTCTGAAGGTATCGCATCGTTGAGTATTTGAGGAAAAGGAAAATCGGGAAATAAAATCGTTAATGGAATGGTGTCGAATTCAATTCTCGGGAAGAGAATTTAGATTTGAATAAGCATCAATTGAAATTGAGTTAGAGGAGTAAGATGATTGATGGATTAGTGGTTAAAATTTAAATTTTGGGACACGATTTTATAAATATGCATTGATTGTATTTCAATTGGAGGATTGGATATTAAAATCCTGGAGTATTTAGATACGAACTTAAAATTTTTGGATAGTTTATGACAAAAAGGGGATTTGATTTTTACTTGAAGATTTTCAGGAATATGATGTTATAGAATTTTGAAAGGTTATGAAATAACAATATGGAATTACTTCATGATTATTGGTTTGAAATTTAAATTTTGATAGAAATAATATGATGAGTAAAGGCAATTATTGAGAACCTTAAATTTCGAGGACGAAATTTTTCTAAGGTGGATAGACTTGTAACCTCCGATTTCCAAATTTCCGAAATAATTAGATTTAATTTATTTTAAATATCAAGTTTATAAAATATTTTCTCCTTGAATTTTGTATTAGATTTTGAACAATGTTTGATTTTAGAAGGTAATTTAAAATCTTTTATAAAAATCATTTTTCCTAAATGTCGATTTATTATAAATTAAATAGATAAATAATATATATATATATATAATACTCTAGCTTCGAATATTTATTGGCTTGAAATCGTAAAATTATTTGTTTAATAAAAAAAATTATTTAAAGGACTAGTTGTTTTCTTCACAATAAATTTTGTAATCCATTTGGGATAGTAAATAAATAAATTACATACTTTCTAAGATTTTGGAACATGGGTTTAATTAGTAGCTAATGGGGAATCAGTTAGCCTTGGAAGCCTCTTCAAACATTTTCTTAAATTATATTTTTCTATTAAATTTACCAGTTTACCGTCTCCCATTCACACCCTCATTTTTTCCCACATGAAAACCCATTTATATATAATCTGGGCCATTCATTATTGGGCCAATCCTCACCCTTTATCCCACACCCTCTCTCCCTATTTAAAGTCTCTCACCCACACCATTCCCAAGAAACCCTAGCTAGCCCTCACAAATTCCCACAAGCCAACAAGCCATCACCATTGTTTTGTGTGCTCGTGTCCGTGTGTCCAGCATTGCCGTGTCAGCCGTGTTGGCCTCGGGTCCGACCCCGGGTGTCCTATCGTATCCATTCATTTCCTGTGTCCAGTTATTACAATATTACAATAAGATTGTGTCCGACACCATCTGGACACATCCATACCACAGCACATCATTCTGTGTCCAACACCCGGACACGTCCACCCCCAATACCACAGCACCACCATCGTGTCCAGCTCCGGACACGAACCAAAACCCTGACACGTTCACAGAAATTCAATCCTAACCTAGATCTCGACCGCCACCGGCGACTGAGATCTCCTCCTCGGCGTCGAGCACCTGTGGCCTCGGGACGAACAGATCCGCCGGTGGCCGCCTCGGACCTCCTCAGATCCGTCGAGCCGTGGCCGCCTCAGATCCGTCGAGCCGAACTACGCCGCCGCTTTCCTCACCGGAGCCGACGCCGCCGCTCTCGGGTTTCCACCGCCGCCGCTCTCGAGCTTCGACCGCCGCCGCCACAGAAGATCCAGCCGTCGTCGAGCTCCGCTGCCGCCGCCGAGATCGACCGCCGACGCCCTGCCCGACGGACCTCCACCGCGTCGACGCCGGAAATCCCTATGTGAGCCTCCCTTTCTCTGCTTCTCTTCTCGATTCCTCAGAGGAATTTTTGGTAAGTTAAAGGGATTAGGTTAGTTTGGTAATTTAATTAGTTAAATTATATTAGTTTAGTTTAGTTAATTATTTATTAATCAGTTAACTATTTCTTAATCAGTTAATTATTTATTAATCAGTAGTTAATTATTAATCAATTAGTTTAGTAATATATATAATTAGTTTATTAATATTTAATTTTTTTAGTTTTTGTTTAGTTTAGTTATGTATTATATATAAGGATTTGGTTTTATTAATATGCAATTAGTTAGCTTTTATGTAATTACGTAATAATTATAAGGGTTTTGATTATGTAAAAAAATATAATAATTTGTTGGGGTTTATAATATTATTTAAGAAATAGTTTCAATAATAAAAGTTAGTTCAAAATTGGTTATTTGGACTGGTAACCGATTTTTACTATAGATATAAAAATATATTGGCTTTTACATAAATTCTAAATTTTATTAATAAACTTTTAATTGTAATTATTGTTCAAAATAATTTTGAAATGATTTTCATTAAATTAAGGTGTTACCTTAATTACGAACAATCGACCCTTTTCTCTTATTAGCCTGGTATCCTTATCTCGATTTTCGTACGAACTCCGATCTTGGACTTCTTTATATAGTTTCTAGCTATTTGAACTGCTCCGGACTTATTGGAACTAACTACTACTTCAATTGGGATCACCTTGAGAAGTGGGGCATTATGCGCATTCTCTGAATAGTTATTATATATATATAAATATTTGATTGATATATATACAAATATGTATTTTGGTATATAAGTATCTATTTATATACATCTATTTAGTGCATATACACATATACGTATTTTGTACAATTACTAATAGACACTTATACATATATTATGTATGTTTTATTGGTATATAATATGAGTGTAAATGTGTATTTATATACGTATCCCTACTAGATGACCCTAGTTGACTAGAGCCATGCCTGGCATAGCCCTGAGGCCAGTGTATTTCTATTGTGTGTTAGTGTAGCATCTGATACAAGTAATATTATTATATGTTTATAGGACTGTCGGATTCTCCAGACGATACTCTGGGACAGGACATTGGTATTGACAGCTAAGGACCCAAGGCGAGTACATTCTCTGATTAGTTTCTAATTTATGATATCTCCTATGTTCACTGTATCTAGTGTAGATATACATGCTCTTGACACGTTGGTTATACGGATTGGTATACACGGATCTCGTCATGAGATGTTATTCCTTATTCATGGTGTAGCTTGTACAAGACTTGTTTCCTTGTTATCTTGTGCATGTACAGACACTGATTCCCGGGGAGACTTGCTACCTCCCTAGGGAATCCCGTGCCATAGCGTACCATGATTGGATCTACTATACCAGTCGGGGAAGGGGAGTATTTTAGTATAGATATGTGATCATACCCAACTCTACATGCATCATAGCTCACCCCACATCTCACGTCGGGTGCGGCCTGACCATTTACATACTTCATAGCTGTTACGTGTGATTAGCCTGACCTCTACATGCATCATAGCTAACCAACGGTTAGCCTGACTTTACATGAATCATAGCTAATCACATGTAACCAGCCTGATCAAGTTCCCAAGCCGATCACATGTTAAAGCTAGTACTCATACACTTAGTCATAGGTTCTTGCTCATGGACATATTGTTTCTTCTCCTGCATTTACTTACAGTATTTCCAGTATTTCTTTTATTTCTCGTACCTATACATGCTTCTCGTATATTTCCATCTAGAACTGCTACATAGTTTATATCATTAATATAGAACTGCTATTTAGAGATGTACTTTGCTCCTTCCTGACTTGAAAATATTTTTCCAGACTGTGGCCTTAGTAGACTGGTTTCTGACACACTTGAGGATTGAAAGTTAATGATTGCAGGTATGACTATTTTGTCGTTAGACTTGTCTTGTATTTCTTTGCTTACCTTGATATCTCATCGTGCTTAGTTTATGTGATTGAGTATCCAGCATTATTTTATGATATCCACGTCTCCTTATGGAGTTGGGTATTCTTGTGAGATGGATTAGATAGTTACTTGACCTAGACAGCGTTCTACCGCCGATGCTGCGGCGTAGGCTGGACGTACTCGCGCACTCGTGCCCCTAAACCGGGTGCGGGTCGTGACAAGGTCACCCATCCTAAGGGAGGTTACCCATCCTACGAGAGGTCACCCATCCTAAGGGAGGTCACCCATCCTACGAGAGTTTACCCTTTATATGATGGGTAACCTCCCTTAGAATAGGTAACCACCCTTAGGATGGGTAACCTTTCTTAGGATGGGTAACCTCTCGTAGGATGGGTGACCTCCATTTGGATGGGTGACCTCCATTTGGATGGGTAACCTCTCTTAGGATGGGTAACCTCTCATAGGATGGGTGACTTTCATAGGATGGGTAACCTCCATACGATGGGTGACCTTCATAGGATGTGTAACCTTCCTAGGATGGGTAACCTACGTTGGGATGGCTGACCTCCCGTAGGATGAATAACCTCTCTAGGATTGGTGACCTACCTTAGGATGGGTGACTTCCCGTAGGATGAGTGACCTCCCTTAGGATGGGTAACCTCTATCAAGGTCACCTATCCAAATTGAGGTAACCCATCCTAGGGAGGTCACCCATCCTTAGAGAGGTCACCCATCCTATAGGTGGTCCTACGGGATATCACCCATCCTACGAGAGTTCACCCATCCTATAGGTCACCCATCCTTAGGGAGGTCACCTATCCTAAGGGAGGTTACCCATCCTACGAGAGGTCACCCATCCTAAGGGAGGTTACCCATCCTACGAGAGTTCACCCTTCATATGATGGGTAACCTCCCTTAGGATGGGTAACCATCCTTAGGATGGGTAACCTTTCCTAGGATGGGTAACCTCTCGTAGGATGGGTGGCCTCCATTTGGATGGGTAACCTCTCTTAGGATGGGTAACCTCTCGTAGGATGGGTGACCTCCCTTAGGATGGGTAACCTCCCGTAGGATGGGTGACCTCTCGTAGGATGGGTAACCTCTCTTAAGATGGGTAACCTCCCTAAGGATGGGTGACCTCTCGTAGGTTAGGTAATCTTCCTAGGATGGGTGACCTCCCTTAGGATGGGTAACCTCTCTTAGGATGGGTAACCTCTCGTAGGATGGGTGACCTCCCTTAGTGTAACACCCCATTCCGCTCATGCGGACTGCCGACTCAATCGATAAAATTGCAACTGTCCCGACCCGCTTTGCCTCAAACAAGAAGCAAAGGATATCCAGACATGTCCCTACAGGAATTCAGCTTAGGCTTTCAGAGGCTCGCTCGACGTATCGCTCTACCGAGGCGAATCATCGCTAAGGTGGGTGGCTACGATAAACTTGTCCTTGCTTAGCCAGCACACACAAAATCTGGAATATTTATGCTAGTCGCTAGGTGATTCACCCCCTGCATGCTAATAAATCCAACGCACCTAGCTAAGGGAATAATACCAACTTGTAATGCTTATGCTAGAACATAGAAATTGAAATGAAATTGAAATACTGCTTATATTCAGACCCTCGCATGCTAAGTCCCTAACGGCTTCATCTATCGGCTTACCTTCGGGTCCGAGCAAACGTGGTTACTTATGTTCCTTAGAAACGCATGCTTGTCTTCTTGTAATGTTGCCATGTTTTCATCCAAACCCTGGGAGACTACTACGTAGTCGTTCCGTGCCTGAATGAATCTGCAAGTATCCGAGACCATTGTGTCGCCAAGGCAATCCCCGAACCAGGGGCACGCATCAGGATAACGAATACTGAACGTAAATCCTTTAACGTGACAACTGAATGATAATCACATCAAGTTTATATCTGAACGAGAATTACGTCATGTAACGAACAAATCTCAGCTCTTGGAACAAACGCTCGTTCAGATCACAAATCATGGATTATCATTCAAGTTGTGGATTGAAACTGACCCTGACCTGCATGTCACGGACAACTTATAAAAAGGTGATCTTCGGATCTTGTTCCACGGGCGGTCACTGGGGCACTGGGACCGTTCTGATCCGGATGGAACTTCACGATAGTCTCACGCATCTGGACAGGATGGTCTGCAACCAACAACGAATCTTTGTTGCTTTCCATCCTTGTTCAAGACTAAACGGTCCTTTATGGCTATGCCAGCGACAAACGTTCATATAGATAAGTCATCCTCGCTTAGCGGCTATCCGCGTGCGAGTCATTGCATCAAGAAATAACTGAACACCTGAACGATCATGTTAAAACGACCCTCATGTTTGCATATGCTATGCTCCTAAATGCTTATACTTGCCCGTGCTTGAATTAACGATGTTTGCCTCAATGTTTGCCTGGGACAGGGAAGGATATGGTAAGTTGGTAGGTCACGCCGTGTTTTCTCTCATGTCATACGGCGTACTGCCACACAAACTAGGCTATTCAATATTTACATGAAACTGATCCTAAGGCAACTAGAAAGACAACTTAATAGTTGTGCACGGAGCCTGTATTACGTGTTTGGATTTGTCGAGCGGGCGAGTAGCTTCCCCACCAGTGCATTCAATGTACTGATAATCCACCAGTTTGTCTGTAGGGTGCGGGAGAAGCTCGTTCGGTGCGGATGCCTCCAACGTGCGTGCTAAGGCGTGAAGATCACTCCGAAGCAACGGTGCGTCCGGAACTGAAGCACATATACAAGACATAATGTTGTGAACATCGCCTCTACAATCATTCCACAGTTGTAGCCACTTGGCACGCTTTTACTGTTTCAGAGAGAGAGAGGCTTGAGCGACTTGTAATCTCGGCTATACGCCGCCTGTAATACTTGCTCATATCAATAAAAGAGCTTGCTTTACTTCAACTTGTGTTCCAATGCTTCCGCTATATTATCGACTCAGTGAACCTGTTATGAAATCGCTATGCGTTTATGATTCCGCTGCACTCGGACAATCTGTACGACTCTGTGGCTTAGAACTCTTGCCGCCAGCCAATGAACCATGGCCTTGCAAGGGCGTGGATTACGCTCGTGCGACATCACGCCCGGATGGGTCAAAGTGATCGTTCTGCGGGAGCGCTGGCGAGGGTGATTCCCGCCTAGCGGGAACGGCAAAATAGCCTGCGGGAGATCGGGGCATGACATGTTGGTATCAAAGCCTGGCTTCTACGCCTTTGGACTTCAATTCGATATCTCTGTTTCGAAAGCTCGTTCATGGGTGATGTGCACGCTCTCTCTCAATGCCTCGATGGGATATTCCAACAATAAGTCTAAATAATTTCAAAATGCGTTTTGATTGATATGCTTGCTTGTCTACTGTTGTGCTGCGAGTGGCCTTTGTGCCAACCTGTGCGAACCCTTGAGAGTATCGCTAGTAGCTTGTCTGATTTTCACTAACTCTAAGTTTGGTTGAATACATCTATTCAAGGGACGCCTTGAATTAGTGCACCATCCAAGACTTAAGAAAAGGTGGAACTCGAGTGCTAAGACTTCGCTATCACTAAGCTGGTTGATGTATTCACGCTAGAAGTGCACTTCGAAAGTGCGCACGATCCAGTCTAAGCGATATGCTGATTTCGATGCTTGTGCAAGTGAATATCCAAATGAACAAGTATAACGACTTATCTAGGATTGCCTCAACCCTAGATTACTGCTCGTCCTTAGTAAGTCTCGAGGACGAGACTTTTTCTAAGTTGGGTAGGATGTAACACCCCGTTCCGCTCATGCGGACTGCCGACTCAATCGGCAAAAGTACAACTATCCCGACCCGCTTTGCCTCAAATAAGAAGCAAAGGATATCCAGACTTGTCCCTACAGGAATTCAGCTTAGGCTTTCAGAGGCTCGCTCGGCGTATCGCTCTACCGAGGCGAATCATCGCTAAGGTGGGTGGCTACGGTGAACTTGTCCTTGCTTAGCCAGCACATACAAAATATGGAATATTCATGCTAGTCGCTAGGTGATTCACCCCCTGCATGCTAATAAATCCAACGCACCTAGCTAAGGGAATAATCCCAACTTGTAATGCTTATGCTAGAACATGGAAATTGAAATACTGCTTATATTCAGACCCTCGCATGCTAAGTCCCTAACGGCTTTATCTCTTGGCTTACCTTCGGGTCCGAGCAAACGTGGTTACTTATGTTCCTTAGAAACGCATGCTTGTCTTCTTGTAATGTTGCCATGTTTTCATCCAAACCCTGGGAGACTACTACGTAGTCATTCCATGCCTGAATGAACCTGCAAGTATCCGAGACCATTGGGTCGCCAAGGTAATCCCCGAACTAGGGGCACGCATCAGGGTAACGAATACTGAACGTAAATCCTTTAACGTGACAACTGAATGATAATCACATCAAGTTTATATCTGAACGAGAATCACGTCATGTAACGAACGAATCTCAGCTCTTGGAGCAAACGCTCGTTCAGATCACGAATCATGGATTATCATTCAAGTTGTGGATTGAAACTGACCCTGACCTGCATGTCACGGAGAACTTATAAAAAGGTGATCTTCGGATCTTGTTCCACGGGCGGTCACTGGGGCACTGGGACCGTTCCGATCCGGATGGAACTTCACGATAGTCTCACACATCTGGACAGGATGGTCTGCAACCAACAACGAATCTTTGTTGCTTTCCATCCTTGTTCAAGACTAAACGGTCCTTTATAGCTATGCCAGCGACAAACGTTCATATAGATAAGTCATCCTCGCTTAGCGGCTATTCGCGTGCGAGTCATTGCATCGCATCAAGAAATAACTGAACACCTGAACGATCATGTTAAAACGACCCTTATGTTTGCATATGCTATGCTCATGAATGCTTATACTTACCCATGCTCGAATTAACGATGTTTGCCTCAATGTTTGCCTGGGACAGGGAAGGAGATGGTAAGTTGGTAAGTCAAGCCGTATTTCCTCTCATGTTGCACGGCGCACTGCCACACGAACTAGGCTATTCAATATTTGCATGAAACTGATCCTAAGGCAACTAGAAAGATAACTTAATAGTTTTGCACGGAACCTATATTATGTGTTTGGATTTGTCGAGCGGGCGAGTAGCTTCCCCACCAGTGCATTCAATGTACTGATAATCCACCAGTTTGTCTGCAGGGTGCGGGAGAACCTCGTTCGGTGCGGATGCCTCCAACGTGCGTGCTAAGGCGTGAAGATCACTCCGAAGCAATGATGCATCCGGAACTGAAGCACATATATAAGACATAATATTGTGAACATTGCCTCTACAATCACTCCACAGTTGTAGCCACTTTGCACGCTTTTACTGTTTCAGAGAGAGAGGCTTTAGCGACTTATAATCTCGGCTATACGCCGCCTGTAATACTTGTTCATATCAATAAAAGAGCTTGCTTTACTTCAACTTGTGTTCCAATGCTTCCGCTATATTGTCGACTCAGTGAACCTGTTATCAAATCGCTATGCGTTTATGACTCCGCTGCACTCGGACAATATGTACGAATCTGTGGCTTAGAACTCTTGCCGCCAGCCAATGAACCATGGCCTTGCACGGGCGTGGATTACGCTCGTGCGACATCACGTCCGGATGGGTCAAAGCTATCGTTCCGCGGGAGCGCTGGCGAGGGTGATTTCCGCCTAGCGGGAACGGCGAAATAGCCAGCGGGAGATCGGGGCGTGACACTTAGGATGGGTAACCTCTCTTAGGATAGGTAACCTCTCGTAGGATGGGCAATCTCCCTAGGATGGGTGACCTCTCTTAGGATGGGTAACCTCCCGTAGGATGGGTAACCTCTCGTAGGATGGGTAAGCTCCCTAGGATGGGTTACCCATCCTATTGAAGGTCACCCATACTTAGGAAGGTTACCCAACCTAGGGAGGTCACCCATCATAGGGTGGTTACCCATCCTACGAGAGGTCAACCATCCTAAGAGAGGTTTACCCATCCTACAGGAGGTCACCCATCCTAAGAATGGTTACCCATCCTATAGGAGGTTAGCCATCCTAAGTTAGGTCACTCATCCTAAGGGAGGTTACCCATCCTAAGAGAGGTTACCCATCCTAAGGGAGTTTACCCATCCTACGGGAGGTCACCCATCCTAAGGGAGGTTAACCATCCTATGTTAGGTCACTCATCCTAAGGGAGGTTACCCATCCTACGGGAGGTTACCCATCCTAAGTTAGGTCACTCATCTTACAGGAGGTTACCCATCCTACGAGGGGTCACCCATCCTATTGGTCACCTATCCTAGGGAGGTTACCCAACCTACGAGTGGTTACCCATCCAAATAGAGGTTATCCATCCTACGGGGGGTCACCCATCCTACGAGAGGTCACCTATCCAAATGGAGGTCACCTATCCTACGAGAGGTAAACCATCGTAAGGGAGGTTACCCAACCTATGAGAGGTCACCCATCCAACGGGAGGTTACCCATCCAAATGGAGGTCACCCATCCTACGAGAGGTAACCCATCCTAAAAGTGGTCACCTATCCTAGGGAGGTTACCCATCCTAAAGGAGGTTACCCATCCTAGGAAGGTTACGTATCCTAAAGGTGGTAACCCATCCTACGGGAGGTTACCGATCCAACGAGACGTTACCCATCCTTAGAGAGGTTACCCATCCTAAGGGAAATAGGTCACTCATCCTACGGGAGGTTATCCATCCTCCGGGATATCACCCATCCTACCAGAGGTCACCCATCCTAAGGGAGGTTATCCATCCTACCGGATGTCACCCATCCTACGGGAGGTCACCCATCTTAGGGAGGTCACCCATCCTACGGGAGGTCACCCATCCTAAAGGAGGTTACCCATCCTATTATAGGTTACCCATCCTATAGGATATCATCCATCCTACGAGAGGTCACCCATCCTAGGGAGGTTACCCATCCAATGGGAGGTCATCCATCAATATGGAGGTCACCCATACTAAATAAAATAGGTCACTCATCCTACGGAAGGTTACCCATCCTACGGGATATTACCCATCCTAAGAGAGGTCACCCATCCTAAGGGAGGTTACCCATCCTATGAGAGGTCACCCATCCAAATGGAGGTCACCCATCCTAAGGGAAATAGGTCACTCATCCTACGGAAGGTTACCCATCCTACGGGATATCACCCATCCTAAGAGAGGTCACCCATCCAAAGGGAGGTTACTCATCCTACGAGAGGTTACCCATCCTATGGAAGGTCACCCATACTATGGAGGTCACCCATCCTACGGAAGGTCAGCCATCCTAGGGAGTTTACCCATCCTACGAGAGGGCACCCATGTAAACCCCCTCGACCAATTTAGGATTAATTTAATTTAAATGGAGAGACTAGGATTAATTTGGATACAATTAGAATTAATGTGCAAATTATATGACTTAATATACCTTACCGTTGCTTCGATGTTTGGAGCGCTACACTGGTAGTTACCTTCAAACAAATTTCATACACATTTCCTAGATATGCCAGACTACCCATCTAACCCATGTGTAACTTCTAGATACTCAATATTGTGCTTCATTTTAGCTGCGTAATATTCGTTACAATGTCCATGAATAATTTAAATAAACCCAATTTCTCATAATTGCCCATTCCTATTTGAATTTGGAGACACAATCACAACTCAATTCCCTATAACCCAAATTAGGGTATTAACCTATTCTGAGCCTGCTACGCCCATGACTCTTGTGTTCCACCAAATTTTAATCCCATGTGTTCTCAATTGACAAAAGAACGCCTGGTACATTTATTTGTAATTTAATTAATTGGAGGCCAAGTTTACCCAAAACAAGACCTAACCAAGCCCATGTACACCCTTTCATGTGGACCAGCCCCTACCCCAAGGAGCCCTGGCCGGTCCAAGCCCCGACGTCAGCCCATAATTCCCCTTCTATATAAGTATACATCTTTTCCTATTAAAAACCCTAGATTCATAAACCATACCACCACCTCTACACCTAGCCGAACCCTAGACATGCACCACCTTCATCCCTTTCCCGACTTCCCCTATACCATACTGCCTCAGACCGCCACCCCCAGGCCGCCTGACCGCCTGACCTCCACTCCCATCCACCTTCATCATCAAACTACGCCGCCACCATCAACCCCCAACCGACCCGAGCACCCCTTGCCGAGCCGACCGCTCCCAGACCGGACCACCGCTTCCAGTACCGCCATCCAC